>JAKWJL010000022.1:1800000-2274948 GCA_023383405.1 Chaetomium cochliodes | reverse complement strand
CGTTCCAGATTCACCTGAGACAAGCGCGCGACAGGGGGGCGTATCTGCTGCACCATCGCACCATCGCACCATCGTACGTTCAGCATCTGCAGGTCCGGTCCCGCTAACACAGGTTGAGTGTGTGTGCCTCCTCCTCGCCGGCTGCACTGCGCCACAGCCCAGTACCGGCTGCTCGTCCATCTATCCCCCGTCTCCCACCCCCTCGGCGCCAGATCGGACGAATCGATCATCGACAATCAACAGCTAAGCGCCAGTGTGTCCCGCATACGGAGGGCATCCTCGTGCTCGACGAAAGCGTGGCTCGGGAAGCTGCAAAGAACAATTCCGGATTACGCTACCCGGGCCGGTCCCGGTCGAGGGCGGCACCACCATCAAGTCGGGACCGTCGAATGGTATACTAGTCGTATGTATGTATGTATGTACATACTGTGCGATTCGATCACTTCATGCATGGTACGGCAGCACTCCCGAGCATGTTTGCACGCTTGGTTCACTAGCGTCGAGTGTTCGGCGCTTATCTTCGCTTGTCGTTTGTTTGATTGCCGCGGATCGCGGGCGACTCCCCAAGGCCTGACTGATGAGCTTGTCAAAGTCTGGTCGTACGAATGCGCTTGGGCCACTGAATGCAAATCATTGGTTTGTTGTCTCGCACGAATTGCGAATTGCGAATTGCAGGTGTCACAGCTCCGGCCCCAGACTCGATCGACCCATCTCGGCAATCCTATCCGGGGAAAAAACCAACTGTTAGTGAATTGTTTTCTTCTCATCATGGCCCACTCGTCCAAAGACGACAACGGCTACCACCACAAACCTCGGAGCCGAGTCGCAAGTGCAGACATACCTGCCAAATGCATACCTGCCCGCCACGCGTCACTGCACCGCGCTGCACTGCACTGCACTGCACGGTCCCGCGTCGCCCAGGAAAATAAAAAACCCTTCCAGAAAAGCCATCAGCCGATCCATACAGATTGAGACCCACGAAAATAGGATCTCACTGGCATGCGGCGCAGCATGGTAGCTACCCAATGACAGAAGAGGCGGACCTCCGCCCCCTGCACATCAACGCTTCTTTGCTCCGACCCGCCTCCCGCCCCTGGTCGAACAACCGGCCCCTCGAGAGGTCGGTCCCTCAAGCGGTCCTCTGCGCCGCCCGTGGAGAAACACTCGCCGAACCTCCCCGACGCACAACCCTCGCAAGCTCTCCACCTTTTGCCGCATCGATCGCCGACTCTTTGACGCCTCCCCCGTCGAGAACCCGTACACCATCACAAGACTGAGGACGGATGTGGACGGATGTGGACGGATGTGGACACACGACACAAAGTGACAAGAACCGAACTGACTCCCGCGGCGAGAGTGCCGCCCTTGCGCTTCAGAGAGCCACAGCTCGCTCCGTGACTGCCGCTGCCACATTCCCCCGTTGGGCAAGCCACTCAGTCAGTTGGGCGGCTACGCAGTCATCTCGCTTCGTTGTAACCCTCCTTTCTGAACATGGTCGGCCGGCATTCCTCACTGGCGAGCACTGTACTGACGAACTAACTAACCCTCCATGCGCGAGTACCGCTCCCATCGCAGAGGAGTGACTTTTGGTAGCAGGATCTCAGATACCCCGGCAGTCCCTTCAGCAGTCATGCCATCACTATGTCTGTACCCTCCTCTTTGGCGGATTCCCCCCTCGCCATGGTAAGTTAGTGGAGAGAGGGGAAGCCGAACTCCGCGGCCCAAACAGAGTGTTCCCCGACGCCGGGCAATGGAACGGACTTGGCGCCAAGTCCGGGCTGATAGGTGCAAAGTTACCCTCTGCCCTGTCCAGTCAGTGCAGTCAGTGCGGTCAGGGCATGGCATGGAGTCTCGAAAAATAGAACTTGCTCTCTGAAGACGTGAGTTCGTCAACTCGAAGATTCTTGAAGGTGTCCAGGTTTCCAAGTAGTTATGTCTGTATGAACCCGAGCCTCTTAACGAACAGCATGGCAGTTGTAACTAAACAACACGCTGACGACGTACCGAAGATGGTGCCGTCTTGCCTGGAGTGCCATGGTCGATAACTACTGTGTACTTCAGACAGTCGCGGCTAACGTGAGTTCACTGATGCGTCGCGGCAAAAGAAGCCCCGAACCAGCTCCTCGCCTTCGGTCTGTGTCGTACAAGAGTCGAGGGCAACGTTGGACCGCGGGGTACCAAGTCCAATCAGGTACCCGAAGGCCGTCATTCTTCTTTGCGAGATACAAAAATCTTTTTGGTAATCTTGACTTGGTTCCACCATCACAACCCCCCCTTGTCAACCACTCCCCACCCAGTACCCCCCCCTCCCCATGACCCCCTGTACTGACAGGGGGAGAAGAGGAGGGTGGCCGGCGGGCGGGAGCGACAGCCAGCCCAAACGGGGATTCACTTGGACTAAGCCTCCTGCAAAGGTCGCCAAGAGTGTACATTGGATCTCCCCATCCCATCACCCATCTCTCGCTGCGCGACTTGTCCAGCACCGTGTTTGGGTGCGGTGGGCCGTCTGAATATAGCAGCGCCGCCAACGTGCCGCCCTGCTGTCTTCCCCGATGCTTCGAGTCCCCATTCTCAACCGACATGGAAGCAAGCAGTCCCCTGGGGCCGGCACTGTGACCGTCTCTCCTGCTCTCCATCCCTGTTCCCCTCCTCTCCGGGCTGAGGCTTGTCTCCTGCTCCCCCAACTCCCAGCCCTATGTACGTTGTCACTCCTGGAACCAACCTGTACATACCGCTGCTCGCCCTTCTCTTTGCCTTGCCTTGCACCTGCTGCTGCAGCCGCGCGTGTATTGCGTGTACCGCCGTACCGTCCACACTTTGATCCCCTCTAGCGTCTTGTTCCCATCGAGACTGCTACCTCTCCATTCGTTTCACCAGTCCAACAGGGCTGTGTACTCCCAACTTGGCATCTGACTTCCATTTTGAGGGTCCGCCTGTCTCCTATCATGGCTAGCCTCAGCTTTATAATGGATGTCAACGAGGACCACCCTCCACCCACCCGGTCGTCCCCCCTCAATAAAAGGGCCAGGGCCGCAAACAACTTGACTAGTGCCGGCCCGTTCCAAGAGACACCCCCCAACCCAGAAGCGAAACCAAGATATGTCAGTGATCCCGGCCCGGCCACCGCAGAGCAGGATATCAACCAGGCCGCCCCCGTTGGTCCGACCAAACGGCGCGGTACTTCGTCACGCGGTCTTGGTCCCGCCGCAGCAGCAGCAGCATCAATAGCCCAGGTAGAAATAGGAACCGGGTCGAGGACCATCACCACCGCCTCGCCTTCGACACCGTCCTCGCCGCCTCTGTCGGGGTCTACAACCCGCAAGTCAACACGCCGACGGAGCACCACCAGCAACGACTCGATGGACCGGTCACGATATGGCTCGGCCGCCTCACCGTCGTCTATGCCCGGGGGGCCGCAAAGGCCCATGCCCCTCCATCCTGTGACAACTCAGTACACGCCCAAGATCACACCCAAGACCGGCCGGGTCAGCAAGGCAAAGAAGGGCCTGCCGGTTCATGTCTGCGACATCTGTCGACCTCCCAAGGTAAGGAAGAGGAGCCGTCCACTCATAGCTTCTTATTCGTCGATCGCGTGCTAACATCCCGTGACAGACATTTACAAGGGCAGAGCATCTGAGGTGAGAGAGAATACAAACCGCCGCCCACCGCCAGCGTCGCCGATATCCTGTCCCTACTTCTTATGCTGACCACCACGCTACCTCTAGGCGACACCAACTTGGCCACGGAGAACCGCAATTTCAGTGCCCTGGCTGCGATAGGGCGTTCCACCGCGCCGACCTGTTGTCACGGCATCAGCAGAAGCAGTACGTATGCCGTGACTCCTCTATGCGCCGATATGTACTGACCACGACCGCAGCGAGCATGATGGCGATGACTTGTCCAAGGCGGGATCCCCACAGCACAGCCCGCGCCCGTCATCATCAGGGCTCCCTTTCCAGCCTCAGCGTTCATCACCAACGCCCGCTGGGACGATCGGCTCTCCCGCGGCCACTGAGATCCCACGCACACCCGGCCTTGCCGTCGGGAACCAGCCCGGCTTCTCGCATGCGAGTCAAGACTTCCGCAGCGGCTACCCGTTCCCCCCAACCATCTCCATTGTTAACCCGGCGCAGCCGTCCTCGCTCTCGGGTCCCTACCACGACAACTTAGGCGGCTACCAGCCCAGGGCTGACCCGCCGTCCATCTGTGTGGTCACGCACGGCCCGCAGTTCCAGTCCGATATGCCAGAACTCCCTGACGCCTCCCCGCTGCCCTCGTCTGCTTCGGATAGCACCACCTACTCGACGCCGGTATCAGACGTCTCCAGAAACCCACGCCCCTGGGCGCGGCACCGGTCGCCGTATCCCAGCGCGACACCACGCGGCCTCCCGAGCTCTGGGCCGGGACTCGAAGCAAGCTCGTCCTTTGCCGATCCTTCGTTCATGAACCCGTACTCGGACCACCGCCAAGCCACGGATCCTACCTTTGACGGGAGGCTCAACGTGCCATCCTCCATGGGATACGCCGCAGCCGGCGCCGGACACCACCACACCGCTTCGAGCGGCACGATCCGGGCGTACCAGCATCAGCACAGCAGCTCTATCTCTTCCCTCCGCGGCCAATCGCCGCCCTTGGATGCATCGTCCCACGGGCCGTCCGGGGTCATCTTCGCGCCCGTTTCCCATCCCGGCCATCTCGACTCGGCGGTGGGCCTCGATCGCCGGAAGGGGCTCCTCCACCATGATCTGATGGACTCGCATGTGGCTATGGACCTCGGGCTATCCGTCGGGTACGCTGCCGCAAGCCCAGGAACCGACAATGCCAGCCATAGCAGCGACATGGTTCCGGAGCTCGACCTGGCTTTCATAGGTGGGTGTGCTCTGCCGGGGCCCCCTTCCATCACCATTCCGCTCCCGGGCCCGGTCCGCGCCGCCATCCCCCGGTATATCGACGTCTACTGGGCCCAGGTCGACCCGATCCTGCCCTTCATCCACTACCAATCCTTCCAGGACGGCTCCGAGGATGTGCTCAAGTGCGCCATGGCCGCCGTCGCCACGCAGTACCTCGACAACAGAGAAGACCGCACCCGGGGGAACCAGCTGCACGAGTTTGCATGGCAGGAAGTGAAGCGGGTGAGTGGCGGACCCCTGAGGAGGACTCGCCCCCCTCGCATTTTACGACGTCACGCTGACAGCCATCCTCACCATGGCAAACAGATACCCCAATGGAGCCTCCAGACGATGCAGGCTATCCTCCTCTGCGAGTATTTCGCCCGCTTCCGGGGCCGCAAAGCCGTCACGCGACCCTCGAAGCCGTTCGAGTCTCTGTATTCGAGGGTGAGTGCTTCACGGTCCTTTAGTATGCCGCCGTCCTCTGCTCTTGCCGAGGACAACGGCTTGTGGTTTGTCGACACCACGGCCTGGTCCCCTGCCTCTTCCCCCGCGTCTTCTAGTTCTTCTTCCCTTGGTGATGCTGCGACGCCCACGTCCAGCACCATGTCTCCTTTTGCTCTGCGCCACCTGAGCCCGCTGCAGACCGCTCCCTGGGGCAGTTTCCCATCTTCCCGGGTCCGGTCGTCGGCTACTTCTCCCTTTGGAACCACCACTTTTGCTTCTTCGGATCCCTCCTTGGCCTTTGCCCTCCCCCGTTCTATGGGGGGTAATAATCTTAATCCTAATCTTCCTTCTGCTTCTTCACCGTCTTCTCCTTACTCCCGGCCCCGCGCGCAGCCGTCATGGTCCTCTCTCTTTGCGCCCGACCGCCCCAGCCCGGTGTCGACCACGGCCCCTTCTCTTTCTCTCGCGGCCCCCCTCCTGCAGGCTCCCGGACAAGCATACTCACACCGTGTCTTGAACCAACAGGTCCTGTCTCAGAACACGGCCCTCCTGGACCACGCCCTGCTCGCCGTCGAGCAGCAGCGCCTCCCCTCCCTCCACGACCGCTGGCGCAGCTGGGTCGACACCGAGTCGCGCCGCCGCCTCCTCGCCACGTGCGTCTTTGTCGACGGCCACGCCGCCATCTACCAGCAGCAGCGGCGCTCGCAGGACGCCGAGGTGGGGGGCGCCATGCAGCCGATCCCCCTTTTGGGGCGGACGACCAAGCCGTGGGAAGCGACCTCGGTCGAAGAATGGGCCAACACGGCTGCCGCCGACCCGGGTTCGCTCGAGCCCGAGCACGTCCCGCCCCTCGAGCAGCTCACCCGGGAGGACGTCGCGAGGCACACCCCCACCGACCGCATCATCCTCCTCAGCGTGCTTGCGCAGCGTCTGCCGCGTCGCCAGCGCCCGCCCCCGACATCCTCCATCTCCGCCAACAACTCCCCCGCGCCGGAACTCGACCCGCACTCCCACCACTTCAGCAATCAGTTCAACCCCGACCACCACCAGCACCAACACAAATACCAACACAAATACCACCCCCACCCGTCCCACCCCCCCTCGCACTCCTCCTCCACCCATCACCAACACCACCAACACCAACACCAACACCAACACCAACACCCACACCCCCCATCCTCATCCGCAACCACCCACCCCCCCAACACCCCCAAAACCCAAACCCACAAAACGCCGAAGATCCAGAAACGCTCATAACGCACCTCTTCCCCGCCTGCCCCACCGCCAACACCTACCTCGCGCTGCACCACACCCCCCTCCGCGACCTGCTGGCGGTGGGCGGCGATTCCTGGCTTTTTTCGCAGAAGGTGCTGCCGGCGACGTCGTTCCATGAGCATCAGCGGCGGGTTCGGGGGTGGGTTACTGCTGTGGCTGCTGTGGCTGGTGGTGGTGTTTCTGTACCCTCTGCTACTACTACGAGTGGCGGTGGTGGTGGTGGTGGGAATGGAGGGGTGGGTGGGAATGGGAGTGGGGGGGCGCTGGCGGAGTTGAGCGTGTTGAGGGCGACGGTGTATGCGGCGAGGGCGGTGCTGGCGTTTTTGGATCGTCAGCCGGTTGGGGGTGGCGGGTGTGTGGAGGGTGGTGGTGGTGATGCGGAGGATGGGGAGAGGGGTGCCGGTGGCCCGTCGTGGTCGGAGGACATGTCCGACTACTGGGCCATGTATGTGTGCGCGCTCATTGTTTGGGCGTTTGTATACCCTGCTCGCGGCGGCGGCGGTGCCGCGGACGGTCAGGGCCAGGGCCAAGGCCAGAGTGGCGCCGGGGGCAGCACCAGCCGGGGTCGCAGCGCGAGTGGTGCCCCTGGCGGTTCCGCCGGAAGCGGGAGCGGGGGGAACAGTCCCGCTCTGGCACAGAACGGTGCTGCCTCTGTGGCTTCAGACGAGGAGGCCGTTGCGTGGCTGCGGCTGGTGGCAGCCGAGGGGGTCCGGCTCGAGGATGTGGTGCGGGTGCGCGGCCGGCGCGGGGCGTTTGGGGTGGTCGGGCTGGTCAGGAAAAAATTGGAGAGCGACTGCGTTGGCGGGAGGAGCAGGCTCTATGTGGATGCCGTTGGGGTGCTGAGGAAGCTTGAAGAAAATCCGGGGCGGAAGTGGTTCTAACAAGGCCACCGTCCCCCCCCCCTATCCTGCCTCGTTCGAACCCCCGGGACCCTCCTCACTTCCGTCGACCAACCGCCCCCGCCACCTCGCTCCTCGACGTGCTCACCGGAAATCGCAACACACGACACGCACCTCGTGCTCATACCCGACACCAGGCCCAATGACGACTACGATCTGTCAACCCCTTCGAGTTGGCCTTTCCCTTTTCAGGGCTCATGATTTTCACTCGTTTTCAATTTCTCAACCACCCGTGGATTTAATGGATGCATAGTATACAGGCTTTTCTTTTCTTCTTTGTTATTTTCTATCTAGTAGGGCATTTTGGGTTGGGTCACGGCAAGATACCTCGGGACGGAAAAGGGGGTTGTTTGGTTGAGTCCAGTCCTTTCCACATCTTTTCAGGGGACGACCTTTTAGTCTCCCTTTTGTATTGTACTTGTACTATTTTCTTGTTTCGAGTTTCTCTTTTGCGCATGTACTTTTATATAACCGCAAGGGGCTTGGAAGGCCATGTCACGAGATAAGATAATCTAATGATAGAATGAGATGGGATGGTTACCGGGAGAATAGGGAAGCGCGGACGGAAGCAATATACTGAGGCGCTCTTCATCCAGGACAGATACTATTCTATTAGTGCCCAAACTTGGTGGTGTTTGACATGGCCAAGCATGTACTACTTTAACTGTCTAGCAACCGTTGCTTTTCCCCTCTACACGTCTTATGTGGTATCCCCCAAGCGCCATGTGTTAAACACGCACCCCGTTCCCGAGTTGATCAGAATGATGCCCCAAGCTGCTCAGGCTAAGTATAACGCCGATAATTGAAACCATTAATGAAGCAGGCGTGAACCTTCCTACTTGCTTTAGAACAAGCCGTCAATCTCGCCCGTCTCGACATCAACATCGACATTGAGGTAACCGGGAGCAGTAGGTAGGCCAGGGATGGTTTGGATGTCAGCAGCCAGAGCGTAGAGGTAGCCGGCGCCGGCGGCCATGCGCACGTCTCGGATAGGTACCGTGAAGCCAGTCGGGGCACCCTTTAGTTCAGGGTCATGGCTGAGCGAGTACTGCGTCTTGGCAATGCAAATCGGCAGATTGCCGAAGCCCTGGCGCGTGTAGGTATCAACCTTCTTTTGCGCGAGCTCACTGAACTCGACAGCCGCGGCGCCGTACATGTCACGGGCGATCTTCTCAATGCGCTCCTGCACGGTGCCTTCGAGGCTATACAGCAGCTTGAAATCCTTGGGCTTCTCAGCAGCGGCGACGACAGCGTTGGCAAGATCAACAGCGCCCTTTCCACCCTCAGCCCAGTGATTAGCTAGGATAGCATCCACCGCGCCAGCCTTGATGGCTTCGTCACGGACGACGTCGATCTCAGCTTGCGTGTCGGTAGAGAACTTGTTGATGGCGACTACCACCGGCACACCGTATGACCTGGCGTTGGCAACGTGCTTCGCCAGGTTGACACAGCCCTTGCGCAGCACCTCGACGTTCTCCTCTCGGTACACAGCATCGAGCGGGGCGCCGGGCGAGATGGGCGGGCCCCCGCCGTGGACCTTGAGGGCACGGATGGTGGCGACCACGATGACCACGTCCGGGATGAGGCCCGAAGTGCGGCACTTGATGTTGAAGAAGCGCTCGCCACCCATGGTGAAGTCGAAACCAGCCTCGGTGACAACGAAGCCAGCCTTGGCCGCGTGGTCCTCGTCCGGCTCGGTGCCGGTAAGCTTCAAGGCCATCTTGTCAGCCAGGATAGAGCTGTTACCAATGCTGATGTTGGCAAAGGGGCCTGCGTGCACGAAAACGGGAGTGCCCTCCAGGCTCTGCATCAGGTTCGGCTTGATGGCGTCCCTCATCAGAGCTGTGAGCGCGCCACCGGCGCCGATGTCGTCGCAGGTGACAGGGTCACCGCCCCTCGAACTGGCAACGACCATCCGGCCGAGGCGCTCCCGCATGTCAGCTAGGCTGGTGCTCAAGGCTAGAATGGCCATGCACTCGCTAGCCACAGAGATATCAAAACCAGTCTCGCGGCTGTGGCCCTTCTCAGTCGGCGCGTTTCCGACGACAATGCCGCGCAGGTGGCGGTCGTTGACGTCGAGAACGCGGCGCCAAGTGATAGTCTCCGGGTCAATGTCCAGACGAGCGAAACGAGTGATCTCCTCTGCGGTCAACGAGTCCGGGTCCGTCTTATCAATGCCCAGCTTTTTCAAGCGGCGAAGCATGACAGGCGAAAACGCTCGCTTACCACCCTTGGCAGGGACCAGCCTCCTATAAAGGGCAGTGTCTTTTTGGGTGCTCTCGTGGAACATGCGAGTCTCGATGGCGGCCGCAAGCAGGTTGTTCGCAGCAGTGATGGCGTGGATGTCACCAGTCAAGTGCAGGTTGAACTCATCCATGGGGATGACCTGGCTGTAACCGCCGCCAGCGGCGCCACCCTTGATTCCGAACGTCGGGCCCTGGCTGGGCTGCCGCACGTTGGCAAACGTGACGCGACCGACATGCGCCCCCAACGCCTGGGCAAGACCCATTGTCGTCGTCGACTTGCCCTCACCTAGAGGTGTAGGGGTGATCCCCGTGACAACAACGTAGCGGCCATCCCGACGATGGGCGAGACGCTTCAGCAGATCGAGATCGACCTTGGCCTTGTACGCGCCGTATGGCTCCAACTCCGAGGGTGTAATGCCAATCTCCTTGGCGATCTGGGTGACAGGTTTGGGCGCCTGCGCCCTGGAAATGGCGATATCGGACGGAACAGGGTCAAGAAGTTTGAGATGTAGCGGCAAAATGTGCCTCTGCTTTTGCACTTCGAACGACTGCGTCGCGGCATCGACAACGTTCTGGAGAAGCATGGCGACGGTCATGGGGCCCACACCTCCGGGGACTGGGGTGATGTGGGAAGCAACCTGGGAGGCCGACTCGAAGTCGACATCACCAACCAGACGCTGACCCGACTTTTTGGTGGCATCGGGGAGGTAGTTGGTGCCCACGTCGATAACGACGACCCCAGGCTTGAGCTGCTCGCCCCTGACAAAGCCCGGCTGCCCAATGGCAACGACGAGCACGTCGGCATTCTTGAGGTACTGATCCAGGTCTTTGGTCTTGGAGTGGCAGACGGTGACCGTGGCATCGGCATTCTTCAGGAGATAGCTGACGGGGCTGCCGACAATGTCGCTCCTCCCTAGAACCACGGCATTCTTGCCAGCCAATTCGACGCCCGCCTCCTGGAGAAGCACCATGACGCCCTTGGGAGTGCAAGGGATGAAAAAGGGGCGCCCCCCCCGCTTGGCTAGCTCGCCAATGTTGTGGGTACCGAAGCCGTCGACATCCTTCTCGCCAGCCACGGCCGAGGTGACATTGTACTCGGAAACGTGTTTTGGCAGGGGCAACTGCACTAGGATACCGTGCACTGCTGGGTCGTTGTTGAGGGCGACAACACGGGCAATGAGCTCGGCCTCGGTGGCGGACTCGTCGAACTTGATCAGCTCGCAAGCAATACCGCACTGAAGGGAGCAGGGTTAGCACACCATACCATGCATGTCAGTGATGGGGGGTTAGCCGTGTGTGGCCGGTACCGTACCTCCTCGGCGGCCTTTAACTTCATGCGCACATAGGTGGCTAGAGGTCATCCGACGTTAGTACCTTACTTCTTTTCTCCCATGCCCTTATGCGCATGTGTTATGGCGGGGTAAAATAGGTGGGGGATCTCGTCGTGGCGGCAGCTTACATGAATCGGACCGGTCACCCACTGCAGCGCTTGGTGGTTAGTTTAGTCACAAATATTGGACCATATTAGGGCCCTGCCTTGAGCCTGTGGCGGGATGCAACGCACGCACCTTGGATGATCTTGAGGGACGGTTGGAAGCGCGGGTTGACACTCTTCTTCTCTGCAATCTCGGCGTGCAGACGCTCGCGCACCTTCCGGGCAATCGCCGTTCCGTCAATCTTTGTCGCGGCCATGACTGCTGCCGAACTGGAGAAGGCCCTGAGAACAGTCGTGGACGGTATGTGGTGAGGACGCAAAAGAGCGCTGGTGTGACTCCTCGAACTCTTGGTGTTGTTCCCGAGGATTGGGCCCGAGACTGATGGAGCCCAGCGAATTGGTGGGGGGCAGCGCGGGGCAGCGGAGCTTACGGCAGCCGAGCGAGACCGCAGAAAGCCGGCTGCCAGACTGTTGACTTCCCCCGAGTCACATGCTGCTGCTGCCGCCGTGGTAGCGGCACCGTGAGCGGCGGCGCGAGATGACTTTTCCGGCCGGAGGATCGTCAAATTCCTGGTATGCGGAATTCGAGAATGACTCGATTGGGGTCGGTTTGTCGTTGGCGAGCGGTGTGATAGCTTGGTTGTCGGTCTAAGTCTGGGGGCCGGAACCTTTTGGGCGAGTCGTGAGAGAGTCATAGCACTTGTGACTCTGCCGCTCCTGCTGCTCCTACGACTGTTTGATGACTCGTCTCTTCGGCCAGCAACACCCTTCTCAACAACCAATTGGTTCTCAAACCCGAGCAGGAAGTCGTACAAGAAGGCCCCGGGCCAACCGGACCCCTGCGGTTTAAAAAGGAATCTGGCGGTGGAGAGAATTTGGCTGAGTCACGCTGGCTCAAAGGTCTTGTTCCTTCACCCGGGGGCCGGAGATCATGAGAGAGAAGCTACGGTTGACAAAAACGGCACGAGAAGGGACGGAGGGACGTTGATAAAACAAAAAACCGATCCATACCGGCGGACGACCACGTTGCGTCCTTGGCCTGGGTGTTTGGTGCCCGTGCTATGGAAACTAACGGGTGTTTGAGTCGGTGGTCCGGGACCAAAAAGAAGTCCCTCCCTTCGTTCAACCGCAATTGACGGCTTTGACACACGGGACTAGACCGGTGCTGGTCTGCCGTGCCGGTAACGGAAAGGTGTTAATTCCCACTGCTCAGCGCGTTGCAGGGGAAGCCGGCCAAGTTTGTCACATAGAGTTAGTTACGTATTTGGAGGTGCTGGAGCCGATGTTCCGGAATCCCGGTCGCCTGTTCATCTGGGGGCTGTTTGATGACAGGAGGCAACTGTGTGGTTTCCATCGACCCCTGGGCCCGGTGAGCCTGTGAGGTGAGGTGAGGTCTGGGTGACGAGGTGACTCACCTGAAAACAGAAAGCGGTCAAGGATCCTTGCGCCCCTCGCACCCAGCCCAGGCTCGCCAGGCACCACCGTGACTCCACAGTCGCAGAATATCGAAGTGGGGCAGAATCGCCCCGCGATGGTTGGGGGGGTGGCCTATCGGCGCCGCGCACAATCTGCGGAAAAATTACTGGGCGCCCAAATCAATCCGGCGAAAGAAGCCAACGCCCTGAAAGAAACGCCCCGCAATAGCTCGCAAAAGACGACCCGGCGCCGATAATAACTACCTGGACTTCCCTGCGGTGGACAACCAAGTTATTCCTCGGACGACAATAATCAAGACCCATCTCGACCGACCCTCAGTACCGTGAAAATGAGGCCTATCTTGTTGGCGGGCCACGAGCGTGCCCTGACCCAAATCAAGTTGGTCGCCCACCCATGCAGTCCGAGGGGGAAAGACTGAACTTCGGATCTAACCTACTCGCTTTTTTGTAGATACAACCCCGACGGCGACCTTATCTTTTCAGTCTCGAAGGATCAACAAATTTGCGTGTGGTTTGCGCACAACGGCGAGCGGCTCGGGACGTATCGCGGCCACCAGGGTGCTATCTGGACCATCGATGTCGACCCCACATCCACCATCCTCGCTTCGGGGTCTGCCGACAACACAATCCGCCTCTGGGACATCAAGACGGGCAAGTGCCTTAAGACATGGGACTTCCCGACCGCCGTCAAGCGGGTCGAGTTCAACGAGGATGGCACCAAGCTGCTGGGCGTAACAGAGAAGCGCATGGGGCACCTAGGCACCATTGTGGTTCTGGATATCAAGGTCGACGTGGAGGCAGAGCAGAGCGACGAGAAGGTCATGACCATTGTGTGCGACGAGAGCAAGGCCACAGTCGCTGGATGGAGCTACCTGAGCAAGTACATCATCGCCGGCCATGAGGATGGCTCCGTTTCCCAATACGACGGCAAGACGGGCGACCTGCTCTACAACATCCCCATCCACGAGCTCAACCAGCAAATCACGGATCTTCAGTGGTCCCCGGACAGGACCTACTTCATCACCGCCTCAAAAGACAAGACCTCCAAGGTATGTTTGGCGGTGACCCCTCGGGTGGGGGGGGAGGGGGCGAACTCGAATAATTACTAACATGGCAATCTCCCAGCTCATTTCCGCCAAGGACCTCGAAGTGCTCAAGAGCTACACGGCCGACACGCCGCTCAACAGCGCGGCCATCACGCCCAAGAAGGAATTCGTCATCCTCGGCGGCGGGCAGGCGGCCATGGACGTGACGACGACGGCCGCGCGGCAGGGCAAGTTCGAGGCGCGCTTCTACCACAAGATCTTCGAGGACGAGATCGGCCGCGTGCGCGGCCACTTCGGCCCCCTCAACACCGTCGCCGCCGACCCCACCGGCAAGGGCTACGCCAGCGGCGGCGAGGACGGCTACGTGCGCGTCCACGCCTTCGACAAGGGCTACTACGACTTCCTGTACGAGGTCGAGCGCGAGAGGCAGAACAGGCTAGCAGCGGCGGCGGCGGCGGCGGCCATCAGTGCTTGAGGTTTCTGTCTGTCTGATGGGATTTTGAGAGAGGGAGAGGGGGGCGGTGGTTCGGCATTTACAAATGGCGTTCAGGGACACAACGAAATCTGGGGCGGCGGATCGAAGGGCGGAGGGAGAAGGGACACCGGACACCCTTCCTTTCCTTGACTTTGGAAGAAAGAAAAAAAAAAGTTGGTTCTTCGCCCAGGTACTAGTGTGTGTGGTTTGCTAGTGTAGCTCGGGTCCTGTGTGCGCTCCTAGGCCGGACGGGATGCGGATACCCTACATTGGCCTGTCTTTCAGCTGTCTCGGTCCCTGTTCTTGTCCCCGTTGATACATACCTATTCGAGACGCACTTGCTACTACAGTACAACACTGGTTTGTTCGTTAGCGCGTAAGATCTGACCGGGGCCCTGGCCCAAAAGTCGAAAACCCCTACCTTGACAGCCCAACAACGGTTTAAAATGGAGGAAACTGCAATGGATAGAATCTTCTATAAAGACAATTCTAGTCAAACCCTTTTTCCGTTGTAAAGGGCGTTTTTTTTCCGTTGAGTTGGAAATTTTGGCATGGACCCTGGTCTTGAAGTCACGGGCTAACGAACTTTCAGGGATTGGAGTGTACGTCGACCTCAAGCCAACCAACCCCTCCCACCCATGACGCCAGTAGAAAAAAGCAAGAGGTAAAGTCAGTGCTACCTTACATGATTGCTGCGTCTTTGCTATCGGAAAACTGCGGGCTTTTTGATCTTTGCTCTAGTGAGCCCAGGAGCGAGGCTGTCTCCCATAATAAAGGTGAAAACCACCGGAACGCCAGAAACCTTCCCACTTCTAGCCACCGAATTACCCCAACATGACAAACGAATGTACCACCGGAGAAGAAAAAGTACATCTGGCCATGACAGGAAAGTGTCATGGTTGCTCCACCCAACATGACAAACGAATGTACCACCAGAGAAAGAAAAAGTGGTACAGCTGGCCATGACAGAAAAGTGTCACAGTTATCCCACCCAACATGCCAAATCATCGACGACCCTTATCTCTATCCCTGAGTTTCCATATGCCATCCACTCCTACCACCACCATCTTCTCCCCACACTTACTTCTTCTTGCCCTTCGACTTGGTCTTTGTGGTAGCAGCATTCGAAGCCGTGGACCCAACACTGGATGCCCGCGAGGGCGATGTCGAGTTGGCCTTGCTACCCGCCGCTGACTTCACATTGTCAAGAGCCTTATTCTGTACCGATGTTAGCTTTCAAATCCGGTGCCATCCAACAGCAAAAACTTGTCGGTCATGCTCACCTTGACACCGTTGGCCTTCGTCTTTTTCTTAGCCGGAGCCAAGCCAAGGATGCTGTCCTCATCATTCTCGTCGTCGTCCAGCTCGCGCTTGAACTTGCCGTTCACGCCGTTCGCCTTGGTCGTGTTGACGTCCTCAAACTCCTTGACGACCGTTGTGAGGAGTGTGTTGCAACGACGGCCGAGCTCAGTCGGCGTCCGGCTCAGGAAGAACCAGTCGAACCGGAAGAGCGGGCTCTCCCGGATCTCATCCCGAATTCGCTCATAGATCCCCTCGGAATCTACGCCGTACTTGTCCAGAAGCACGAGCAAGAACCGGTCCTCCTCTTCGGTGTACACTTTCTTGTTGGTGGTCGAAACGGAATAGCTGATCTTGAGCTGCTGCAGCGGCACACGGTACTGGCTCATCTTCTTGCGTAGCATCTTGCGCTGGTGTTCGATCTTACGCATCCGCTCCTCGCCATCCTCGATGATCTTGAGGTACTTGTTGTAGTCGGAAATTTCCGTGTACCGCTGCCAGAAGACCTTGGCGTACGTCTTGACCTCCTGGGGCGTTTTGCTATCGACTTCCATAGCGATGCCCTCGTAGTCTTGACGCCCATAGCGCCCAGAGCCATTGATGAATTGCTGGAAGTCACGCCGGTTCCAATCGCCGAACCCTTGTTGGGCAAGCGTTTGCTTCTCCTCTTGCTCCTCCTCGGTGAGGGGCGTGGCATTGTCGATTTCCTGCTGGTCAAGTGCCCTCTCGGCCTCGCGCTCTGACAGGTTCTCATCGTCGCCGTCCGAGAGAGGAACCTTATACCCAATCTCCTTGCGATAGTATGCCGTCTCCCGGTCTTGGAGGTCGCGAAGCCTGGGGGGTAGAATTGGTAATCGTGGACCGGAACTTGTTTGGGTGCCCGGGGCGCTTTCGGTTTGGCATCGGCAGTCCTGCCGCCAGTGTTCAAGGCTTGCTTGTAGTACTTGTCGATCGAGTAGATCTGCTCCTTGCGCTCACGTTTGGCCGGATTGATCCAGTTGATCCCGATATCCTTTTTGCGTGCGGCAAAGTCCTCACCATTCCACTCGTAGGCCGACTCCGATGTGAACTTTTGGAGGTCGTCAATACCCAGTTTCTCGTACCTGGCATTGAGCTCCTTGGTCCGGGACTCGCCAGCATGCAGAATCTCGTCGATGTCGTCATCGTTCAGTTCGTTGCCCTTCTCTGCCAGTGAACCGAACGCGCCCTTTGCCTTGAATACACGCTCTGCACCGTGTTGAATCATGGATAGGAGTTCGTCCTTGTTGGCTGCAGCCTTGGCAGCGGCTTGGGCACGGCCTTGCTGAATGACCAACTGATCGAGGCGCAACTTCTGCGCTGCGCGCTCCAAGACCTTCTCCTCGATGGCATTATCCGTGACAAAGCGGTAAACAACTACCTGTTTGGTCTGACCGATACGATGGGCTCGGTCCATGGCCTGCAAATCGGCCTGGGGGTTCCAATCGCTGTCATAGAGGACGACAATATCGGCTGTGGTCAGGTTGATGCCCAGACCACCGGCACGTGTGGTCAACAGGAAGACAAACTTCTCCGAGTCCGGCTTGTTGTAGTCATCGATAGCGGCGATACGATCCTCGTGTGCCGTGCTACCGTCGATGCGGCAATATTTGTATTGTCGGAACACACAGTAGTCCTCGAGGATATCCAACAGACGGCTCATCTGGGAAAAGATGAGCACGCGGCTTCCCTGCTTCTGCATCCTCTTCAACAGCTTGTCAAGAACAATCATCTTGCCGGCGTTGTAAACGAGATGCTCGTCGGTCGTGTAAGGAGGGCCGGGCTCGGCGCCTTCAAAGAGGTAGGGGTGGTTGCAACATTTGCGAAGCTGCATGACGATGTTAAGTAGTCTCGTCTTGGACTCGCGTTTTCCGCCCGCTCCATTGACCGCGTCGATATCCTTCTCAAGAATCTTCTGATACCACTTGACTTGCATCTCCGACATGCCAATGTAGACATTGACCTCTTTCTTGGGTAGCAGACTCTTCTCCACGTCACTCTTGACGCGGCGGAGTAGGAACGGCCGTAGCACACGGTGCAGCTGCTGAACAACCGTGTCCTGGTCCCGGTCCTGACCCGAGAACCACTGGTCAAAGGCTTCTGCGTCGCCAAACACATCGGGAAGGAGGAAGTTCAGAAGTGCCCAGAGTTCGTGCAAGTTGTTCTGGAGCGGGGTACCGGTGATCAAGAGGCGGTTTCTCGAGTTGAACATGCGGATGACTTGAGCCAACGATGACTCCTCGTTCTTGATCCGGTGGGCTTCGTCGATGATGATGTACTCCCACGCAAACTTCCTTAGGTGGGCCTTTTCGCGAAGAATCATCTCGTAACTAGTGATGCAGACGTCAAAGTTCTCGTCAACCAGTCGGTCATTGATCAGCTGTTGACGCTCCTCCTTGGCACCCTGCAGGACGAGCACGTTGACCTCTGGGGTCCACCTGGAAAACTCCCGCTTCCAGTTGTCGAGTGTCGACTTGGGTACTATGACGAGATGAGGTCCTGTGGTGCCCATGATGTGACGTAGGTAGCCGAGGAAAGAGATGGTCTGCAGGGTCTTGCCCAAGCCCATTTCGTCGGCGAGGATACCGGAGATACCATTTTCATGGAGCGAGATCAACCAGTTCAAGCCGGCAATCTGGTAATCTCTCATGGTACCCTGAATGAAGCCGGGGGATTCGCGAAAAACGGTCTCGGCAGAGCCGCCATGCTTCTCGTCCTTAAGCAGCTCGGCATCTTCTTCGGCCTCGGTCCGGCGACGTCTCTCGCTAGTAGCGCCGCCCTGACGACCAGCGCCTTTCCGTTGGTTGGCTTCTTCCTCATTCTGGTGATCAATCTCGGCCATAATCTCTCGAATTTTGGGGTTCGGGTTCGTCTCGATGAAGTGGCGAAACAGGTCAGTTAAACCCAAAAGGTATCGAAATCGACGCAATGTGTCATCCTCCTATTAAACCGTTAGCTCAGATCAATTGGGTAAAAAAAGGTTGGAAGCTGTTCCCACCTTTGACTCGCCTAGTCGATCGTGCTTCTTGCCAAAGATACTCCTACGTAGCTGGTTGGCTTCTGAGCGCCTCTTTCGGCCATCGGGAACGGGCTCGCCAGCTACGCTGCTGGCAGTTGTGTTAGGGTTTGTGTCCGAGTCGGTATAATCGGGTGTCTCGTCAACGTCCTGGAGAGTCGGATGATTAGCCGGTTTGGTTGCCATTAAACAGTTGTGTGGAGTTTGCTAAACGAGGGGCAAGCCACTCTTACCATGTCGTCAGCTGCTTGGGAAGGATTGTTCTGTCCCGGCGCATCTGGCATCGACGCGTCGGTGTCGTTGCCGCTTTGTCGCGGACGGGGCGCCATGTTGGTGACTATACGCTCACGGATGGTGGAGCTGCGGTACGCGACTTAGACGCGCTCGCTCGTGAATATCAGTGGTTTTGCGTGATGAAAAGAAGGTTACTCGTTGTTCCGAGTGATTTGGGCGATGATTGTGAGTCTCGTGGCTGTGACCGAGACAAGAACAAGTAAGGTTCGGAGTAGGGTGTTTGAAGATGGGTGGGTGTGCTAAATGCTAAGCAGGGTGCGAATTTCTGAGGTCGAAGGACCCCAAAAAGGTCCAAACCGCGTCCACAACCAATCACAGCCCCCACACGGCAGAGGGGATTAAACGACGGCCGACTCAGGTTTGCGCTACAGAAAAAGGGAGATGATGAGGAAATGCCGAGGTCCAGTTCCGCAACAAAAGTCTTTCGCAGTTCTTAAAACTGCCAGATTTTTTCGGATATGTTACTACCAACTTCTCAATGCTTCGGACTGAGTGCTTGCTGAATCTGGACTTTGTGGAAGATACAGCAAGGCTGACCGTGCTCTCTGGTTGAAACAATTCCTGTAAGCTGGAGCCTCATGAAGGCGACAAAGCGGAATTGCCTCCCCGGTCACAAGACTTCCATGGCCGGCACGCACCCTTTGGCCGAAAAAGCCAAACTCGAAACCCAAATAAGCTCGTGTAAAAGAGACTAGAGAAACAACAAAATAAGAAGAAATGGAGAGAAGGGATAAGAAAAATAGCAACCGAGTAAAAAGAGCTTCTTTAGACTTCCGGAACTGTTGTTTCGTTCCCGTCTTAGAATTCGAGCTTCTACACTTGGAGCCCGGCTTGTTTTGCCCATGGGGTGGCACGGTAAGGGCAGGCTCACATAAGGTACATGTTGGTCCATCGAATTTAGGATGCATCTACCTAGTTACTTCTTGTTGTCGAAATCTTCTCGCTCGTCTCGTTCCGGTTCATTTCCCTGGTTCTGCTGCCAGTCACTCAAGACCTCGAAGGATTTTGCGCTCACTCATTATATTCTTTCTTATCTCTATTCAATTGTTTCCCTCCAATGCTGGTGTTCAGAACCAATTTTGGCGATCAAGGGAAACCATACATACATATTTATAGTCGCTCGATGCCCCATTCCCCCCATCTCGACTTACATCGACGCTGGATTAGGTACCTTAGGTAAGCCAGCTGCCAACTCCCAAAAACACGTGTGCTATCTCCACTCAACGCATCATTCAGCCAATCACTCTTGGAGTGGCGCTCGACTTCGGCTCCAACCAATCTTCAAGTGCTGCTCCTGAGCCTAATTCAGTTCATGGGGAGATGACAACACAGCGCCGGCTACCCTCCTCATACCTTAAAGGCGCGCTGTCAAAAACCACACCCATCGAGAATAAGCGCGCGACACTCTTCCCCGAGCACGCGAAACAGTACGAGTGGGATATCCAGCGCCGTTCCTGTGGAAACCCAGATTGTCCCGCTACGACGTCGTGGACTCCGCTCTGGCCCACCTCCATCATCTTGGCCCTTCTCGGTTTAGTGAAAACCCCTCAATCTCCCGGTCGAAGTCAAACCCGCTGGAACGCAGTCGACAACGAGCAAAACCCAACTTGCTCGCCCGGGACACCGCGGGCCAACCTTAACGACCTTGTCTGAGCATATCTACGCGTCATCTGACCAGTTGGCCTCGCACACAATGAGCGCCGAGGCGAACGAACTCCTCGATGCCTTCAAGGCCGCAGCCCTCTCGGTAACAAAGCTTTATAAGACTTCGGCCCAGGCGCAAACCAAATCACGCGCCGATGGATACCATGACTGTCTAGAAGACTTGCTGTCCTTTCTGGACAAGGAGAATGTTGGCCTGCGGAACGGGGAGGCACACAGAATCCGGAAATGGGTCACGGACCGCATGGAGGGGCGAGATTCGACATCCCCGCCACTCGAGAGCGACGACGAAGCTGAACGATCCGATACACCACAAGTCCTATCTTCACCACGCATGCCGCGCGGCATTCCGGCAGCAGCCCAACGGTTGAAGGACAAGGAAGAGGCGCTGACGAGAGATGCGTCAGCACCACCGGTTCTGACCACGGTGCCTATTCCACCCAGCCCCGCAGTGGAGGAGGTCGACATCATCGTCCCCTCGCAAGACAACTTCAACTTCTCAGCACCACATCCTTATCCCCACGACGAAGCCATGCGGCTTGCCAACCTCAATCTTTCGGACCCCCAAACGATCAGCCCGTCCAATACTCGTGCAACATCTCGCGGTGGGAGGAACAGAAACGGGCGGACGGCAGCCAGGGCGGCTCTAGGAAGGGGGGCCGGGCAAAAACGGAAAGTCAACCTGGCCGAGATCTTTGACCTGGGCAGCTTGGAGTACGGCAACGGCAGGGATATGTTTGGAAGCGGGGGCAAGCGAGGCCGGTTTGCATGAGGAGGGTTCGAACCCAGTCAGGTCTCGTGCATGATACTGCCTTCTGCGAAGGCCGTGGGGTATTATTTTTTTGCGGGAGGAATGGGACGCGCTCTTCACTCGTATTGCATCGCATTCCTGGGAGCGCATGGACACGGGCACGGATTTAATGACACTTGGGCATCTGGGGCGGGAACATGGAAAGGAGGCGGGACATTACCTACTAGATGGAGCATATCCGGGGCGTTTACTTGATACCACGCAAGACGGCGCGCTATTTTTCCTTTCATTGTATGTAGACGATGGCTCGGTGCGAGCCATCTTGCCGCCGATATAACGTTTCACAATACCCGATTGTTTTGGTCTTAACAAGGCCGAGACGACGCAAGCAAACCAGCCCGATTCACCTTCACCTGTCCAAGTCTGACGCGAACATGCAGTGCATGATCTGAAAACACCAACCACCCCTCATACACCCATGCCAATTCACCTAATACCTTATTATCACTCCGTCTTTCTATATTCGGAGGGAATGAGCGGAGACGATAGTTTCTACGGTATTCAACCGCAAGCCCTTAGGTGGGACTCAACACGGCTTGTCGTGCCCACAGCAAGAAAGAGTCCCTTAGGGCATAACTAATCTATTTTTGGCGTTGGTGGCTTCTTGTAATGTGGACAGTAACTAAATTAATCCAAAGCTCTTTTATCTTCCCGCAATGATATCTCGTACGATTCGCCGTCTTGACAACTCTACTCGGTGCTTCGTGGATTGCATGTCAACAACAATGGGATGGATGGAATGCACGCCGGTCGTTCGGGGACCTTCCCCCGGATCGCTGGCCCACTGATACCCATCTGCTGCTTGACGATCCTTGAGCGTTGGGGAAACATCATTGGATGTTTAATCCGACCGCCGCCGAAACTCGAGTGCCACGGCCGGCTAGCGGTGTGTACTGTTTATTGTTCGCCCATCCGGTAATGTGTCGGTGTCTCTGGGAATACGAAGATGGGTAATGGATGACGGGCAATAGGTAACCACGCCAGCCAGAGGTTGTCTTTGTCCAAAGTTGGGTCCAAAGTTGAGGTGCATCCTCAACCTCAGCCTCGGGTGACCTGCAGGATGCAACACGCCGGGCCAGCTTGGCAGAAAGCTTCCAGGCACCCAGGTCGGAGTTGGTTCTGTTGCATTAGGCTTTGGCTGCAGGACCGGCCCGGGGCATCTCGCGAGAGATTAGCGAATCAGCGGGGACGTGCCTGGGGCCGACTGCAGGGGCAGAGGGGCTACTCCAGACACGGGATCGCGTCTGTTTTATTGACTGAAATTACCAGCGAGCAACGAGGGCATCGCCATGGGTGCCGAGGTCGAATCAACACAAATAGATCCGCGCCGTCGCGTCAAGGGGGCACGAGTGAGCTCTTATCGCGGCGCACACTATGCAATGTATGTACACGTGCAATGGAGGATTTCTCAAACAGCTACTAGTTACGCCGCCTTCCTCCTGGATTGGAGAAGTCCGAGCGACGGAACTTCCAGCTTAGCGAAGCGGCCAAGTCAAAAAAAAAACAACGGGCAGGGGATGTCGAGGGTGGGCCGCCCCGAGATCTGGAAGAATCGGTGACACCCCAATGCAGGCACGCGGCGGCGCGCCATGCCCAGGTTGGCATGGCTAGCGCGCCTTTCATTTACTGACCCCTTCGTCTTCGTCGTCTGTTCTTGAAGAGCCGATTGCCCACTTCCTCGCCCATCATCTCATTCACTTCACTTCAGACAACTCGCACCCCGTTGCTGGAGCAGTGTCCCGTTGCCATGTGAGACCCCCTCCCGCCCCAGTTACATTCCACAGCGCTCTGTGTGTTATGTGTTGTGACTGTGCCTATATTAACCTTCTACCGAGAGACAGCGTAGATCAAGCCTTTCCCTCGCTTTACCACATTCTCCCGAGGAATCTACTCCCGCAACACACCAGTTCAAAATGAAGGCCGTCCTGTTCCCCCTCGCCGTGATGGCCTCGTCCGTCATGGCCCAGACTACTACCTGCGGCGCCGACTATATCGTCGAGTCCTGCCTCACCTCCGAGACATCGAAGCTCGACAACTGCGGGACTGAGGACTACGACTGCCGATGTGCCCAGTGGAAGAACATCATGACGTACGGCGCGCCTCTATCCCATTCTCTTCACAAACACCTTCTTCGCCTGAGGTAGCTAACGCATACAACCTCGGCCACACAGCTGCTACAACAACTGCCCCAACGATCCTCGCCAGCGTAAGTCACCCCCCTTTACCCCCTATCATAATCAGCCTTACTAACCCCCCTTGCAGACAGCTCCGACGGCCAGCGCCAGATCTGGTGCGGCTACGCGAGCCAGTTCGCCACCACCCAGGCCACGCAGGCGCCGGCGCCCACCAAGACGGGCGCCAACACCCCCGCCCAAAACACCCAGAACGCCGGCGACTCGACCGACGGCGACAGCGCCGCCTCCGCCACCACCTCCAGCAGCGGGCCCGCCGATACCAACAGCGCCGCCAGCCTGGCGCTGAATGCCGGTGGGGTGCTGGCGGCGGTGGCGGGCGTGTTTGCTGTTGTGCTTTGAGGGATTTGCTTGACTGGGGACTGGGGAGGGGGCGTGCGAGTTGGGCTGGTGATGGACGAGCCTGCTTGGGCCGGCTTGGATTATTCCGCTGTCAGGGACCGCCAAAGGGTTCCCTGGGGCAACGCCTCCACACCAGCAACACCCGCAACTGGAGTTTGACTAATATTTAATGCTGGGGTTAACGCTAATAAATAATTGGATGTCTGTTGTGTGTTATTTTTTTTTGGTTGGCGAGTCGACGGAAGTGGGTTGTGACTGTACGAGATGAGATGTTTGTTGACATGCACGGAAAACGGTTGTTGATGCTGTCAACAGATCTTCCACATCGCACGGGTGTTATGCAGTACGCTCGGGCACTTCATGTTGGACAAGCAACGTTAACTTGAACATTCAGATCCATCACAACACATACACACTCACATACGAAGTACATACAACCCCCAAAAAACAGCCGCCAACTTTTCGTCGCCCCCTATCCCTCTCCATCCCAACAACCCCCACACAACTACCCCCCCCCCAATCGTCAAGCCGGTTCATCAAGCCGGTTCATCCCCCTCCAAAGGCGAGTACCAACTCCCCTCCTCCACCTTCCCCGCCCCCAGCCCCTTACCACCCCCCGTCCCCGACCCCCTCCCCGGCCCCGCAACAGCGCTGACCCCCAACCCCCTAACCGCCGCCCTCCCAGGATCCTGCACGCTCCCCGGCTCCGGCAGCGGGCCCCTCTCCGTCCCGCTCCCCTCGAACCCGCCCTCCGTCAGGTTCTTGCCGTGCGGGCCGGCCGGGTCCCGGTGCATCTGCCCGGCGAGGTACGTTGGGGCCGGGCCGCCGTAGGCTTTTGGCTGGGTTTCGAGGCCGCCGCCGGCGGTTTTGCTGGTGTCGGTGGTGGGTTGTTTGCGGGCTTGTTCATGCCCCTGGCCGGTGCCGGTGCCGGTGCCGCGGGCCGTTTGTTGGTTTTCGAGGTTGAGGGAGGTGGTTTTGTCGGGCGTGCCGCCGCTCTGTGAGGAGGACTGCGGTTGCTGGGACCGTTTCTGGGGGGCTTGTTCGTGTTGTTGTTGTTGGCCCGGGTTAGAGGCGAAGGCGCCGCCCTTGCGGGCCGACTCGGCTGCGAGGGAGCCCTCGGGGACGTTGCCGGGCGCTTCGCGGGTGGTGGGGATGTTCTCGCCCGTGGTCACCTGGGGTGTGATGGTGTTAGTTGGGGAGGTTTGTGCAGGGAGGGACCGGGTCGGCTTACCTTGGTGCCTGCGCTGGGTGCCTTGTTGGTCATGGTTGTAAATTGAGGGTTGGGATGATAATTTTGGGTTGGTTATAGACGGTTTAATGGTAACGATGATAACGATATATTGTGACTTGAGTTATAATCGAGTCCAGACCCCTTCAAATAGGGGTTCAACCTCTAACTAAAGGCTTCATGACATCATGTACGTGATGTCATGGCGACGCTGTTGAGTTATGCGTGCTACGGTCTATCAAACCCACAAGTATTTCGTTTCTCCATCCTCTCCTAGCGTATACGCAAGCGGTCTCACCGATCTATGACTTCATATGTCGTGCAGTTGGTTGCCGGCTTACCGAGCCATTTCGTGTGGGGCTGCTCCAGATGCGAACCGCACCGCACCATGCGGCACTCGATGTCCTGTCCTGTATGTTGGTAGTCGTTGAGGGTTAGGAGCGATTGACAGCCAAGGGTTGTTGTAAGCCGAAGGTTGTTGAGTCATGAGTAGGTATGTGTGCGACGTTCTTATGCCGGAGGGGTGGGAACACTGTAGAAGCACGGTCAGATAAACGTTAACTTATTGAGCATAACTATGTACATACCAAATGATGAAAAATAGCAAGTAAATGAATGTGCCTCACATGACCATGAGAACGAGTAACAGGATAGCATCAAAGGTTATATAGTCGGATGTACCTGTCTAGATGACGGCACGGGTGCCACCAGTATAAATTCTGTGTTCTCCTCTTGAACTGTAGAGCCATCTTGTCTTAGTGCGCCCTTCGCCCCCATGACCAGCCAGCCTCGGTTGAAAATAACCCCCCGCCCCTCTTACCACCACATGAGTTAAAAGCCCCGTCGGCCACCAGTGCTCATCAGCGTGATCTTCTGCTTCTTCTTCTTCTTCCCTCCCCCACCGCCCGGCGCAGCAGCAGCCGCCTTTGAACTGCTTTCGCCTTTCGTCTCCACCCCCAGCGCCTCTAGCTGCAGAGCGATATCGGCATCGCCCAGCGTCTCGAGCACGGCATCATCCTTCAACCACCCGTCATCCGCATTAGGCCGGGCGGGGAGAGCCTCTGGCTCATCGCCTGCAACCAGGGGCGTCCCCCAAACAGTCCTGCGGCCCGAAGGGCTGGTGCTCATTTCCGACAACGACGAGAAACCCGCTCGCGGGTTCGGCGGCGTGGTGCCTTCGGCGCCAAGCGGTATGAAGTCGTTCATATCGACCGGGGGTCCGTCCAGGCCAGAGTTCCCAAAGCGGACAGTCACCCCCTCGTCGATGGCGCCAAAGTTTCTCCGAGCATCGCGGATTGCAGCTGCTTCCAGCCTTTCCGCCTGAAGCCGCTCCCGCTCCTCCTGCGTTGCTTTCTCCCGGTTACGCCTGCGGCGGCGCTCGATCTCCTCGGAAAAGGCGGATAGAACCTCGGGCGAGACGATATCTGCCCAGTCGCACTCTAGAAAGCTAATCAGGCATCCTCGAGGTAGGTGGCCGAGGTATTTTGCCCGCTTTCGCATGGCGTCGTCGACCACATGGCCGGTCGAGATGTGCTCGACCCTCGGGAGTAGAGTGGACGGGAAGGCGGAGAATGACCCGTACTTCGTCTTGAGAATTCGGATATCTAGAGGCGAGAGGTAAAGGTGCGGCAGTGACGAGTAGAAGTAAAAGTCTTGCTCGACTTGTTTCGACTGGTCCGGTGCGGAAATCCCGGCTAGAACAGCCGCCTTTTCCGTCTCGCCCAACTCGGCCGTCTTTTCCTTTGCCGCCTTGATCGCCCTGATCGCCTTTTGTGTCCATTCGTTGTCCTCGTGGTAAAGGAGCTCGTCTTCCTGCTCCTGCTTGACGAGCTCTTCTACCTCGTGATCGAATTGCTCCGCCATGTAACCGCTGGTACCCCTCATGATCCGCGCATAGTCTAAAACGTTTGCCGCAAAATGCCACGGGACCTCGTCGCCAGACTGCAACACCTCGGCTGCACCCTCCTTTGGCAATGCCAGCGTGTTTCTCGCGGTTCGCATCATCAGGCGGAGAATCACATCGTCGCCTTTACGCGGCAGGGCGCATTCCTGCCCGACGTACAACCTGACCGGCCGCACGTCCGAAAGGTATATCGAGTCCTCGCAAATGGGGCATTTCCTCCACCGCGCCTGCTTCTTCACAGGCTCCTCGCTGGTATTGGTGTTCATGAAGCGCATCAGGCAGGGGAGGCAGAATATGTGCCCGCATTTTGCCATGCGTGGCGCAACCGGGTCCGAGAGGCAGATGGGGCAAGACGATTGCTGAGATTCGGCCGAGGCAATGACTTGCAGAACATCGTTCCAGTCGATGTGCTCGTCGGCGTCGGCGGCTTGAGCGGTATAATTGCCCCCGGGGTTGACCACAAAACGATAGTTCGCGTGGATATACCGGGCCTTGTCGGCGGCGTGGTAGCCGGAGCCGACGCCCCAAGAAGGGTTGCGGCGATAGGAGCGAGAGTAGGAGTGGTGACCCTCGTGTGGGCGTGGCGGCAAGGCGTAGCTCATGAGATGCGTGATAGATGTTTGGCCGCGCCTGCTCGAGGCGTTCCGCAGCGCGCGAATCTCGGCCATTGCGTCCTCGTCGTCAAGGTGCCTCGGGTCGCCCTGTGTTCCTGCTCGCCTCTGGTTTCGGTGCTGCCCCCTTGCGCCCTGCCCTTTCCGGGGGATCGATTGAGGGTGTGATGGGCCTTGTATCTGGCGCCGATTCGAGTCAACGCTGGTGTTTGAGGTAGGAGGAGCCGATGGGGAGTGGTTCGCGGTTGTCGGGGCCGAGGGCGCCTTGCTTGGGGCAGATGACGTCGGATTCATGGTCGAAGAGGTTGTCCGAGCGAGTTACAACAGGCCCGACCGAGTGCCCTCGTACGGCAACCTATACGTGCAGGTGTTGACGGATGCTGAAGAAAAAGAGTTAGTTGCAATTTGTTGCCGATGACTGATGCCGGCCGGGCATGCAAGGGGAATGGACTCGGACCTACCAAGGTGCCCGGGCCGAGCGGGCTGTGGCTTGGTTGTCTGCTTCGTCTCAAAATGAGATCCTAGTCGTGGTCGCAAATTCGGGTTACGCAGTACCAACTCCACCGTCAATCGTTCATCGTCGATGGCAAAAATGCAAGTTTCTGAGGGGCCCGGTCTGGACCCCACGGAGGTTCGGCGAAAGAAGAGGGAAGAGTCACCATTCCGCGTCCGCGGGGCAAATGGCGAAGGTTGGGGCCGTCATTGGCAAAAGTGATTTCCCGGTCAGGCCTGGCGCGAACACCCATGCATTCCGTCAGCTGACTTGGGGGGGATTACACAGTAAACAGGCTCACCCTGAGTGAGCTAACAATCTGTAATTCATTTTCGATTTGGGATAATCGTCCAAACCTAGGTCGTTTTATGAAGGTAGGCTACACATACCGCGACAAGCAAACTGCCGGGGCACCCGTTGTTCTGGCCGCAAGGGGGCCCGCTTTCAGCCAAACTCGTAGCATTGATTGATGCTCGTTCTTATCCAGTCAGTGCCTAACTTACGTTCAACACCATCACCAGGCGACCAGGAACATGGGCACAACAACCTCGTTTGTGTAGACCCTGAGCGACATGCGCCAATGTACCTAGTTACAAAAAATGAGACATTAACAATAAACGAAACCCCCCAAACAGGAATCAAAATATGGTAAAAGGAGAAGGATATCGCAACCACTCGCACCCCCCACCACCGCGACCAAGTCTCATCTCATTCATATGGCCAAGCCGAGGCGAGACAATCAAATTATGGACGACGCCCTCCCAGTCATGACACGATAGCGATAAAGAAACATCATCCTCCCTCGTCTTCACACCCTTCGTGAGCTTTACCATACCGCAAAACATGGAGAAACCGGTTCGGCGGTAGGTATGATACAAGACCGATGCTCGGCAAAAATGACGTGGGAAGAGCGAGGGAGGTTAGAGAGGACTGCATCGCCAGCTTAAGCAAACTTCTGCTTCAGCTTGGTGAAGAACCCACTGATTCTGTGCTTCTTCTTCTTCTCGGACGTTGCCTTGTCGGTAGCGCTGGTGGATGCAGGGGCAGCGGCAGCGGCGGTGCCATTGGTGCCATTAGTGCCGTTGGTGCCGTTTGCTGCGGGATGTACTTCGTCCGCTGCCTTAGCCGCCTCCGTCGATGCAGCCGGCTCAGTCGACGCGGGATGCTCAACTGCAGTCTTGGGCTCATCAGAAACCTTTGCAGGCTCAGGTGTCTCGGTTTCCACCGGTGCAGCAGCAGCCGTGGCCGACTCGGCAGGCTTAGGCAGCTCCTCGGAACCAGTCGCCTCCTCCGCGGGCTGGGCTACGTCAACAGCCTTGACAGCCTCAACTGGGTTTGGTGGCTCAACACTCAAGGCAGTCACCGCGGGGGCGATGTCGTCGGTGAGCTTGAGGTCCCCGGTAGGCTGCGTCTCCTCAGCAGGCTTGGGCGTCTCCACGGACTTGGCCTCATCGACAGCCTTGACCGCCACGGCTGGCTGGGGCGGCTCAACCGCTAGAGCCGTTGCCTCCTCGGCCGGCTTCGGCTTCGCTTCTTCGGTAGTTTCGGTAGACGCCTCACCGACTGCCTCGGTCGGCTTCACCTTCTCAAGGATCTCGGCCTCGTACTCCTTCTTCTCCTCAACGGCAGAGGTGTTAACCGCAGCCTCGGGGCTCTCGCCTGCCACCCTCAGGGATTCCTTGACCTCGGCCGGTACTTCCGGAGAGACACTATCGATAGCAGCCTTCTGCTTTTCCTCAGCCTTTTCCTCAGCCTCGGCCTGGGCAGCCCCGGGGAGGGCTCCCTTGACGGCGGCAGGTACAGTCGTGGCTGCGTCAGATGCAGCAGCTGTGGCCTTGGAAGCGATATCCGCAGCGGCATCGCCCGCCTTGTGCGCAAAGTCCGAAGCGACTTCACCGGCATTAGTTGCGGCACCAGCCGCGACGGGCAGTGCCGCCCCGACAGCGGTGATGGCTGCTCCGAGTGCCACCTCACCAGCTGAGGTGGCAGCGGCGATCGCGTTCTCAACCGCCGACTTGTCGGTCTCGGACTTCTCGGTGCCCTTCCCCGCGGTGCCCTCCGAGGTCGAAGGAGCTTCGGCCACCTTGTCCAAGAGTTCTTCCTCCACGGCAGCCTTCTCAGTCACTTCCTCGCTGTTGGCGCTTGCCTCAGGATCCACCTTGGCCTCCTCTTGGCTCTTCTTCACAATCTCGGGCACCTTGGGCTCGAGGGGGACCTGTCCAGCCAAAGCGGCGGTGGTTGATTCAGTGGTAACAGTGCTGATGGCGACGTCGTTCGCGCTAGTGATAGGCAGACTCGACTCCGGAATCATGTTGCCAGTAACGGGTGGGAGGGTTGTTTCAATGCCGGGAATGCGATCGCTCTGCTCATATGACTCCTTGTCAAGCGTGACATGGCTGTTGACGGCATTGACCGTGAGGTCTCTGGGGACCTTCTCGCCAGCCTCGAGTTTGATGGGATTGACGGCGCCCTCAGCAGCGGGAAGGGGGTCGACCTTCAATTCCTCTTTGGACTCAGCTGCGGGCGTCTCGGGATAGCCACCCGGGGGGGTAACATCGTCCTTGTTTTCCTCGAGCGGTACCGCAGCAGCCAATTGAGCTGTGGTGGAGTCGGGGGCGGCCGAGCTGAGGATAGCCTCCTCCTTCTTGTCCTCCAGAGGCACCGCGCCGGCTAATTGGGCCGTGGTAGACTCGGGGACGAGGTTATTGATGGCCGCAGCCTGGGAAGCTTCTTCTAGCTTATCCATTTGTTCGGGCAACAAGACGTTGTTATCGTTCCCTTCGTGATCCTTTTCTTGGGGCGCAGTGTGGTCTGTGGTCCAGCTGCCGTCGACAACAAACTGTAAAATGGTAGATCGTCAGCAACCGAGTAAGGGATTGGCGAAACTGATCGAAAGAACCAATGCCAATGTTGGTGTTAAGCTGGTGCAAAGCATGCGCGGGGACCCCACGCCATCTTAAAGGGCCCGGGCGCAAAAGAGGGGCGAGGTCAACAAGCTCGAAGCAACCTAGGCCCTGACTCCTTGCTACGGTTCTTGGTCACGGGCGCAAATGACTGTTTTTTTTGCGCCCAGGGAGTCCCACAGTTGCCGCTAGTGTGGTTTGTGATCGGCTGCCCGTCATTGTCCCTCCTGTTTGTCGCGGCTCCCTTGGGTGGTTGGAGGAGTACGAAGTTGCGTCATAGCAGCCCCAACCGAAAACCGAAATGCCAAAGGTGGGCGGTTACGCAGTGTGCGGTGGAAACAACAATTGGAAACATGACAGTAGTTGTTGGCAGGGGCATTGCCAACAACAACAGCGGCTGCGTCGCACAAACACCCGTCCTTGGCCGGCTCAATTGCACCGGGCGCGAGCGCGGGATGATATTGGTGGGGTTGGCGACGGAGGAGCGACTTGCTCCGTCCTCACCGAGCTCACCGCTGCTTCATCAACGACCCCTCCTCTAGCCGGGACTTATCTGACCGTGGCCGGCAGTTCAAGCGGGGGAAATGCCTTCAGGGCGACCGATTGGCGTCGTCTTGAAAAATGCATTGCCTACTGGCGTAGACACTTGGGCGCCCGACTGCCAAGGGCGCAATGGTTCAAAGGGGAAGGAAACAAAAAGAAATGGCTTACGAACCTTGTAAAATATTTTGGCGTCAGATTCTGGCAGTGTCACCGTTTTCTGGAAGACCTGCCCGACTCGGTCGAGACGCTCGCTCTTGGTCCAATTGTCGAAGGTGCCTGTCACATAAACCTCTTCGGCATGGTGCGGCCTACAATACGGATTTGAGAAACAACAGTCAGCGACACACTTGTCACAGAAAGGTGCGACTATCCGTGGTCTCGGTGTCGCGGCCGCGGAAAGCTTAGCACGGGACAAAAGCGAGTCAGAGCGGGCGCTCTCGGACCAACCTCTGGGTGCGGGGAGAGGGAAGATGGTGTAACTGACCACTTGAAAGTGAAACTGCCCATGGTTACGGGGATTGCGCGACGTATTTTTCTGTATTTTCTTTTTGGGGAGGTAGATGGCGGCGTGGTGTGTCGGGTGGTTTTCGATTTGGTGGAGCCGAAGCAATCGCGATCCAAGCTCGGGACCAAAATTGAGCAGGGAAGAGCTCTTGTCCAAGGAAAGGCGAGGTGGTGTGCTTGAAGGCCCAGGCCGATTTGTCACGATCCTCTGACGTCAATGAATGGTCAAACGAGATTTGCCGGAAAGTAGAGATGGAATTGAAATCGCACAATGTCAATGGATGTGCGCAGGCAAATTGTCTTTTGAGTTCGAGTTGCGATTTCACAATTTGAGAGTGGTTCAGATTCGAGGCAAACTCGAGAGGTTGGTGTTCATCATCTGTGACGGCGGTTCGAGGATGACACGCTAAGGCGATTGCGCACGCCAAGAACAACCTGCAGCTGCTTCGTCTCTCGCCCATTCGTTCGGGCAGACCGGGGCCCTCGGCCGTTCGATCCCGACCTTGACAGGCAGGCACGATAAGCCAGGACATCGTTGTTGAGGCTCACTCAGCTTTCTCTTTTTGGATTCTGCCCCCCGGGTTTTGATAAAAATTTTACTTGTAGGAGGCTGGTTTGGGCACTACCATGCTCGTTCCCGGCGCCAGGACTGGACAACCGGGACAAACAGGGAAACCGCTTCAACCGAACCTGCAACCCCACGCAGCATGTTCGCCAACCGGCCTCCGAATGGTGCAACATCATGGACCGGTATTCGTACATATCTACTGCCGTATCAAAATGAGTGACACAAAAGTAAAGAGGGGGTGAGTGGCGGTTGCATGTGGAAGTCTAGCCATACTCATATGCGGCCACAATTGGTTCGAGTTTAGTTAAGCTTTATCATGCCCGGGCCTCGTCCGGATAAACTGGCCAAGTCTGGTCCTGCACTACCTGGCCGCCTAGTATGAGCCCGTGACCAGTTGTGTTGGCATCAACAGCTTAGCGATGTGATAAATACAGATAGTTAAATCCCTGACGTTCCCTTTTGATAGTAATCCCTACCGAGGAGTAAGACGACAGCCAAAACGCCAGTTCATCCCAGTAATAAGAATGGAAAATACCGAAGCAAGCAGGAAACAACCCCTCGTAGATCCGTTGGCAGATAAACGAGGGCGCACATAAGCTGATGAAGCCTCCCAGCGCGAGGGGTGCCAAGTCCATCCGTCTATAGTAGTAAATATACATCCTTCACCAGCCAAACTGCTCACAGTGCAGCTCCACGGCCGGGCCATCGCCGACAATCAACTTCGCCGTAGTGTCCCGGACGACATGCATCAGCCCGTCCGGGCCACATGCCGCAACCAAGACCCGCTGGTTCCGCGGCGTAGTCTTGACGGCATCGCGGATAAGCGACGCAGCATCCGGCCGCCCCGCCTTGACGGGATACTCGAAGAAGGTGCGGTGGGATACGGCTTCCGCCACCGTGGCCGAGTCTTTCTCCGCCGCGCCGCTGTGCTTGACCTGCGTCTCGACGGCCTCCGTCTGCTTTTCGAGGGCGCTTGGTGAGAGGGACGACGGCCAACCGGCGGCGGCGGGCGCTGTGGTCTGACGGACGTTCTTCTCGAGATCGGACCCAACTGGTGACAGAGGTGGCGAGTCGGGGCCTTCGGAAGAGGAGTCGGCGTGGTCAGGGTGCTCGCTGCCCTCGCTCTCGCTCTCGGACGTCGACGCGGGAGCCCGCGTGACATAGAGGGAGACGTTGACTTTGGGCGAGTGCGCATGCGTCCTTAGTAGCTCGAGCTGTTCCTTGAACCAGGTGAGATTCTCTGTTTTTGTTTTCACCTTGTTAGCTTCAAAATAGTATCGGGGACGAAAAGTAAAGGGACTTACCGTGCTTCTTGACCGACCACACAAACACAATGTTCTTGGGCGACCCCTCATCCATCCTCTCGAGCACGTTGACGGCAAGACCGAATGTGAAGGTGGCACCTCCGCCCCCGGCAATCAACACGATCTTGTCAAACTCCATGGGGTTAGGGAACGTGCCGTAAGGCCCGTCGATCGAGGCCCGCACTGTCGCACCCGGGTTGGCCACAGCATGCTTGTAGAGGTCGCTAGTGAAACCATTGCGAGCCTTGACGGTAAACTCGAGGGGCGAGCTTCCATGGATCGTAAACGGATGCGTCTCAAACTTGCGGATGGCAGGGATCCAAACGAAGCAGTGCTTCCCCGGCTCTGCCCTAGCCGGGACTTTCTTCATGACAATCTTGGTGCTCCCGTCGGGCAAGGGGTGCAATGTTGCTCCGTTATTGGCGCTGTAGTACAGGATCCTGCCGGCCCTGATGACACGGTCGGCGAACCACATGGAAGCGGCGATGAGGATGATGATGAGCGTTTTGTTGGCAATCTCGGGCCGATGGAAACCGACGGCGATGATGGCTATGATCCAAGACGCGATGTGCGTGACGTAAAACAGCTCGTACCAGAAACGCCTGAGAACCAGAGCAGAGAACACAACGCTCAAGAAGGCGAACCCCGCCACGATGGCCCCGATCCCTGAACTGTCCTCGTAGATGTACACCAGCCGCCCCGAACTGTTGAAGAAGGCCGTGTATAAGGCGCCGTGGAGAACCATCGCAAGGAACATAGTGCAGCCGGCAATCTGATGAAGGCAGTTGAGTCGCTCGTATGAATAGGCCGTTATGTACGCCAGGGGGGTGTTCTTGAGCGCCAAGAATATGACCAAGACCAGGTTCACTAGTGTCACCCTGCGTGCACCCCGTGAGCAGTTATTCTAAAACATTGCGGTGAGAGGAGGGTAAGGGAGTCAACGTACCAGCCGAACCTATGCCCCAAGGTTCCCATCGAGCTGGTGTCCACGTTGGTGAACACGATAGCCAGGTTGATGGCGACATAGGCCATAATAACCATGGCATGCCCGGCGGATTTGAACCCAGGGACCTTCCGTACCAGCAGGTTTCTCGCGAGCCTAGGGGAGTGAGTCGATAGTTCCCCGAGTTGATGGAGGAAGGTGTCCCTTACCTTGAGCTCGCAACGAATGGACGACCGAATACTCCGTAAGGCTTGTTTGAACGTTCCACCTTGACGCAAAACCAGCGTGCCCAATGGAAGAGGACGAAGACAGCAACCAGGCCACAGATACCCGCGGCCCAGTACTTCATAATCCGTTCTATCACCAGTTGCCTCTGGGCGAAGTAGGACGCCTCTGCATGCCCACTTCCTCCATTAGCGGACGGTCCGGCCATCTCGAAGATGATGTCGAGGAGCGAAGTAGAGAGCGGCGGGTCGGGGGTAGTTGAGGCTCGTAGGACGGTTCGACAGCCCAGACTTCAGACCAGGTCCGGGGGGAGCCAGCTGCTTTATACGGAGTGTAGGCCTCCAGTAGTGAGAACAAGGCGGTGTTCTAGATCGTCCAAGGGCTGACGGTACCTCCCCTGACAACCTGGTATATAACTACCTTTCCCGAAACGCCATGTTGCGCACCGGCGTGCCCCCTTCCAGGGCTGTGCCACAGGACATCTCAAGAGGGGGTGAGTGAAAAGGGGTGTGGGAATACGGCGACTGGTTAGGTGAGAGAGCCGTAGCAAGGCATGTATGGCTCGCAAAATGAACTGTTGATTGCACCAGCGTCACATGGAGGGAAGTTCGGTGTCATAGGTCATGACGGCCACGGCACTTGAAACTCCACCCTAACCACGATGGCGATGGTATGGGAAGTTCCGGCCGGCCAAGCTAAGGCATGACGCCGGTACCATATCAGAGGGCCGCTGATGAACCGCCGCGCCGCAGCCCACTGGGGCGGTAGTGCACTTGCGGCAGGCGACGCAGGGCTCCGGGACCGCCATGCGCGTCTCGACGGGGGTTCGGCGGTGGGGTCGGTGTAAGTGACAACCACTTCGGGGCTTGTCGATTTCGACGACTTCCAGTCTGGGATTTGGTCAGCTTGACAAAGCACCAAACCCGATACCTGGCAGGACAAACAAGGACGTTTGCGTGTAACCCAAGCGGACCCCCGTGGCAGCAGTAGGCTGGGGCTCTGGCAGGACAGTCACATCTGCAATCTGGCTAAAGATGGGCTAAAACAGGAACCGACGAAGAACAACATCTGACCGTTGGATGCAACGAAGTGCTCGAAAACCAGAGTTCGACGAGCCCACTCCGGGTGTCACCCTAATTTTACCCCACAAACGCAGGCAATATCTGCCAAATGACAAGAAAGCAACAACGCATCAGGTTCTCTTAACACGCCCCGTCCAGCCTCCGGGCAGTGGGGTTCCGGCAACGTCCTGCCCAGCCTGCCACACTGCAGCGCGCTGCAGCTTGCAGCATCTGATAACGGCACGGCCTCCTGGCCACGTGAAGAGCGTGCGCAGGGCAGATAGGCGAATATTCAACCGAGGTCGCTTAGACGAGAGCGGGAGGCGGGTGGCAGACGCGGGCTGGGGGCGTGGAAGGTTGGGAGGATGACGACAAAGGGGCGTTAAGGGGAGACAATCCATGATAAGGGCCTTCATGGAGGGCGTGTTCCAGCTAAACCACCGACAGCCGCCACCGACAGGTCAAACCAAGCATGCAGGCAATGGCAGTTGATGAACCATGGCGATCATGGAATCGGCATAACGAGTTGGCGCGGCAGATGGATACTCAGAAGCTGGGGCCGTGGGAGGGCGAGCCATAGTAGGGAGCTCTATGGCTACGGTGGAGCAACGGTTTAATAAACCAAGTACATACACACGAAGTATAGCCAGGCCGATATTTGCAGGGTTGTGACATGCCTTGTCATGCTTGTCCACTACGGGCAGACGGGGCATGCAGTCAGCAGCCAAGCTTCTCGACGACACCTTCTTTGGGTGCAGAAACCCGGTCGAGAAACGTCACCAAGGGTGGCACCTCGAGGTCGGGGCCTTGGCAGAGATTCCGAAGGTTGGCCTCCAACTGCAGACTGCAGAAGCGGGATCTCGCGCAATGGCCTGGGCTGGACCTTGTGAGGCTGGGCAAAGCAAGCAGCCCGTCATCTTCGGCGTCGACCGATGAGGAAAGATGACGAATCCAACTCAGTGTAACCGTGAAACCCGCCGAGACTTGGACTTGTGCGGGGGGCGAGACCGAAGAATAACAAAGAATTGAAAGGCCAAAGAATAAAAAGGACTTAAAAAACAAAAATAGGTAAGAGGTAAAATCACGAAAACAAAGACTCAGGGTTGCAGAAGGAAGCTGAGGGTACGAGAAAGGCACATGCACCTGCCCTGCCGTCAGTTTAAGCTCCGTTACTAACATGGGGTTGCCCCCCGTAAGCGCCATTCCCGATTAGGAACTGAAAGCTCGCAGTGGTAGGGCCGAAACCCTTCTGAGCTTAGGTTGGTCAGGTTCAGGGAGCTGTGGCCGGTTGGGGCGAAGAGCACCAAGAGCACCAAGAGCACCCACCGATCGCGTGCATCGAAGGACCTCTACATCTGTACACAGTAGAAATCTCCCGAATGCCCAGGACACAACAAATTGCTTTGGGGGAAGTCCCAATCTGGCACATTCCCCCTTTGAGATACCATTGGATATAAGGTTTGTTTTGCCTCAGCGATCAATGCGAGGCGTCGGCTGCATCCTTTCGGCACTTGTCAGCGGTGGGAATTGAACCTGGGACGGGAGTCTGGGGTCTGGGGCCTGCGAGGCTGCATCGCCAAGGCCCCAGAGGTGCGTCACCCGCGTGGACGAATCTCGTGAGATCTCCTCAAGGGGGGGCTTGCGTGCCTGGTCTGGTCCGAACAAGTTCCGGAGCGTCTTCCGGTCCATCCCTCCCTTTCGGCGCACCCCCCGCCGTCCAGCGGAGCAGTGGCCGGAGAATGGCCGAGCCCCTTCCCATGAACCCCCACTAGATCGGGCGACTAGTTTGCCCTTCTCGTCGCCGCTGCAGCCCTGAACCAGCCCTGAACCTGTGTTTTCGACTCACACATGAACATGACAGGACCTCTGCTCGCACGCACACTAAGTCCTTCCTTCGGAACCACAAAACTGCGCCGGAAGAGGAAGCTGTCGTGGAACACAAACTCAAGCTTATCTCCTCCACACCCAGAAGACGGTTCGCGTATGCTGCAGCTGTCCTGCTGAGCCATTCTTAATAACACGCAGTCCGAGGTGGTGGGCCGTTGCTCGCTTCCTTCTCTCCCGGAACTGCCCCAACCTCGGCCGTGGTACCGCATCTCGCGACATAAAGCACGGACCCTATCGCTTCCTCGGTTGGCATCATTTCAGGGAGGCGGTTGAGAACGTAACCAACCGCCCCGGGCGCTTTCCCAAACCGGGAGCAGCTTGGATGGGGGCCGTGTGGTAATCTCGGGGCTACATAGCTGCGAAAGGCAGGCAACTGACGCCCGAGAAGCTGTCTGGACTTGATAAGGGCCCGAATACCACTCGGTCCCGAGGCCGGCCTTGTGAAACTCACTTGGCCTGCGGCTCCTTCCGGCGTTTTTGCGGCGTTGGTTCGGCGATAGGAAGTGCCAGTCGATCGAAGACACCCAACGCAGCCTAACTTTAAGGCCGGGATAGCGCCAATGGCCCCTGGAAAGGGAGGTGAGATCAAAACGCGCGGGAGATCCATCGCACAAGGTTACGTTGGGGATCTGGCCGCAATGCGGGTGGGTGACATATCTCTAGAGGATCTCTGGAGTCGGCCCTTGGTAAGATCTGTGCCTCCAGGAACTTTGGTAGCCAACGTGCGACCATGTGCGTCCTATCCTAGCGACGAACCAGAAAAAAAGAGCGAAAAGCTACCGAAGGGCACCGAACTCCCTTCACCTTTGCCTTACACGTCACCCACACAAAACTTGCGAAAACATGGATGAGAAGATTAGAGTTACACGGACGAGCAAGTCTTGCAGCATGCGAGGGCTTACTCACGACCAGGGGTTGTTTACACAATCACAGTGACCCACAACAAACTCGCTCACCTGCCTGAAGAGCACAGCAGCCGAGTATGGTCTATGGTGTTGGGAAACCGATACTGAAAACCTTCTAAACTGTATCATGATTACTCGCTATGGAAAACAACGATTGCTGACCGGCCATCCAGACCGTCCAGCCCTCCTGGCGCCACCCTTACGCGTCCTCTTCTCAAACCGGAAGCATGCGTGAGACCGCCTCACTGGGCCATGGCCGCCCTGATGGAAACAACGCCGAGATAGACAGCCATGGCGTAAAAAAGAAAGAACTTGGGCCAAGTGCCAAAGATGACCACACTCCCTAGCCCGTTGTACCCCCCGTTGATGAACGGCCCATAGCCCTCCGACAGCCGCTTACTATGCAACATCCCCTCCGTCACGAGCCATACCAACACCGTGATGGCGGACACCACATAGCTGACGTTGAACCCAATCGACACCTGGAACCATCGGCCCGACGACGGCGGTTGCGTGGTTTCGGCCGAATGCGGATCGGGGCCGTAGCTCCTGGAGGAGGTGGTGGTGGTGTGGACCTTGCTCTCGTTGTCGAGCTCGTTGCTCTTGTTGTTGTTGTCAAGCCCGGCCGTGCTCCGGCCATCGAGCTCGACCCTGTTCGTGTTGCGGAGCTCGTTCGTGCTCCTGCTGACCGCGGCCCTGCTCTTGGTGTGGAGCTCCATCTTCACAGCCTGCAGCTCCCTCTCTAGTGTCTCGACTCTTTCTTGCGTCGCCTTCTTCTCCGCCTGGAATTTTGCGATATCCGCGCTGGCCGCGTGGAGCTGCTCGTAGCTGTACATGAGCTGCTTCCCGGCCTCATCCTGGCAGGCCTGGAGCTCACTGAATTTGCGGAAGAGGTTGCCGGTCCGCTTGTCCATCGCGGTGAGCAGCTGCTGCCTGTCAGCATCGACCCGCCCTTCGACCTCCTGCAGCCGATCCGTGAGGGCATCGATCAGGTCGTTCATCCTGCCGGCCTCGTACTTGAGGTCCTCGATTTCGGCCTCGTAATCGGTCGGCGACCTGCCGCTTTCGAAGCCGCGACTAATGTCGCTTGCGTTCGAGAAGAAACCGGTTGCCATCTTCCTGTTGACTTTTGCCAGGGCCCCCGCGGAGTGAATACTCGTCGGCTCGCTAACCTCGTCAGGCGCGCGCGGCCGGTCCATGTCTCGATAAAACGAGCGGATGACTTCCTTTTCCCCGTCGGTGAGGAACCGTTCGCGGATCGCCTCGGCCCGCCGGATCTGGTCCCGGGTGATGACGTCTGCCATGGTCTCGCCCGGCCTTTGGGTCTCTCCCTTGAAGAATGGAGCCAGGCTGTTGTCGCCTGCCTCACGCCTGGTAACGAAGATGGGCTGCGGGGCGCTGTGGAGGTCTTGAGCGGGCTCGCTTGGAGGGGATGGCGGATCTGACCCCTCGTTATCTATAACAAGCAATTCCTGCTCTCCCACCAGCTTGTCCGGTGTTGTTTTGAATGGTGCCTGGGCCGCATCGGCCTGTCTCTCGCCAGGCACCTGCTGGTTTGCAGAGATGCCGCAAACATTGTCGGTTTCCGTACCAGAAATGGTGCTTGCTGGGTTGTTGGACAAATCGTCCGAGTCAAAGTCGTCCAGTCCCTGCAGCTCTTGGTCCAAAGTGGACGAAACGTAGAATGGGGGTGAGGTTGGTCCGTCCTGGCGCTCATGTGTCTGCTGATTTAGTAATCCCGCGTCTGGGCTCATGTCGCCGACGCCTCCTCCCGACACCCAGGCGCCATCCTCGACATTCGGGATGACAATGGCTCCCGAAGGGGGCTGTGAGGAGTATGCAGGGAGTTGATCCCTATACTTGTATCCCTCGATTGAAGGAGGGGTTTCCCGAACGGAGTGCTCTGCGGGTTGGGCGCCGTCAAATAAACGGTTGAAGGCACTCGCCTGGGCTCGGGTTTCGGAACCAGAGTCCTCGTCATCTTCGAGGCCCCGATCGTCTCCACGTGGCGAGCCCCCTGTAACAGGGTGCTGTTTCTCTTCATGATGCTGCTCTAATTCGACTGGCTGCTGGTCCACTTCATTTGGTTGTTGGGCCACCTCACCTGCCTGCTGGTCTGGGTCATGACTTTGACTCTCCTCGCTCGAGGGAAGGTCCTCTGTAGCGGGTTGGCTTTCGGATATTCTCTCGATGCTATCATCAGAGTGAACAGTAGATCCTGAAGATGAGGCAGTGACAGGGCTCAACTGCTGGTCGTCTTCATTCGGATTGCCGAGGATCCGCTGGCCAGCACGTGTCGCAAGGGACGAAATAGAGTTCAGCATATTTACCGAGGCTTTGTGGTGTCTGAGGGTTGATATGAATGAAGTTGGCCGCACAGTATATTATTAGCTAAGTTAATGTTGGTAGGCTGCAATACGTCTCACGTACGCTGCCACCCTCATGCCCCCTATATGGATGCCGCCGACAAAGCGGGCTGCTACCTAAAGGCCTTCCTTTGTCGAGCCAAACTCGCTCGATAAAATGGTATTATTGCTGAGGGGACCCAAAATACTTTGGGTGCTATTTAAAGATCACGGCCAAGACACAAAGAATTTAGAACGGCCACTCTTAATGGAAGAAGGTTCTTTGGCGTGGTAACGAAACCTTGAATGAAGCGTGGTGTACTGATCACGAAACGCGTCTCCAACGATGCTATATCTCTTCCGATGAAGCCACATGCCAGGCCCGGAAGCCTTCAATCAAGACTTGAAACATTGAGAAAGCCCAGGGTTACCCACGTTAGGTATTATGATTCGCCTACTCATCGTACCATTGTCAAGCGTCACAAAGTACATACTATGAATAGGATACGTAGAAGGCTCCTCGAGATGGGCTGATATCATGATAGTTTACCAAACTACTAAAACGAAAGACAGACCAAGCCATATAAACCATGCCCCCTTAAGCCAACACCATATCGACTCCAAATACGCCACCGCTGAAACACTCGCAAAAATACAAGTCATGCCCTAACCCACCACCCAACACCTCAAAGAACACCCAACGCCGCAGCCTAAGCCCAAGCCCGAACCCAAACATAAACCCTCCCACCACCCCTACCACATCCCATCATCCCACCTACCCCCCTCAACTCCACAACGCATCCCCCTCCACCATCTGCTCCGCCCCCGGCCCCGACCCCGCCCTCACCCTCCTCTTCCGCCCGGGCTCCATCTTCGGCGACGCCATCCACAGCGCCGAATCCAACCCGGGGCTCTCCTCAGGCGCCATATAGGGCACCTCCTGAGTCGGCGACAGCTCGTAGGGCACGCGCTGGTGATGCACGGGGTGGTTGCGCGGGGACATGAGGGGCGACGACGACGACGTGAGCGGCGGCCCGGGCGCGCCGTTGCCGCGGGGCGAGGGGTGGGCGGGCAGCCCCGGCGTCATGCCCCCGCGCGGGGTGTACGTGTAGCCACCTCCCGGGCTGAAGCGCGGGGAGGTGGAGGGCGAGGTGTAGGGGAGGGAGATCACGCGCTTGTTGATGCGGGAGCTGCGGTTGCGGCGGTGCCGGCGGAGGCGCAGCGGGAGGGTGTTGTTGTTGTTGTTGGGCCGGTCGGGAGGGCCGGCGAGCGGGGAGGTGGGTGCCCAGGCGGCGCCGAAGGCCCGCCCGGGAGGGCAGATGCCGAGGATGAGCAGTGCGATGAGGACGGGGGTGTCGTCGAGGAGGAAGGTGGTCACTTGGGAGGTGGAGAATGTGCTGTCGAGGCCGGCGGCGAAGATGGCGATTCGTACGGCTGTTCGGAGGAGGAGCAGGGCCGCGACTACTTGGGTGCCTGTTATATTGGTGTTAGCGGGTGGTCGTGGTTATATGGAGCTGGGTGGGTGGGTTGAACACACCAATCATAAAGTATGTGAACCGGCGGGACGAATACACGAGCGCATGCGTATCATCGAGGATATAACGGCGATGGGAAAGCTTGCGCCGAAAATAACGGTATGTGCCTATGAAGGCGAGGAGGTTGACCGCTTGAATGGCGAGGCCAGTGAGCAGAATACTGCCGCCTTGGGAAACCTATTCAGGGGCGATCAGCAAACGGCCCATTTCTGTGGTTACTGGGGATTCGAACCTCGGCGGACGTGTGAGCAGTGGAGGCAAACCCTATTCCCACGGACTGGAAAGCCAGGGCAAAGATGTCAAGGATGAAGAAGAGGATGTTTAGGTGAACGGGATCCGACACGAGGCGAAACTCGTCGCCATAAATAACCATGGCATGGGGAAGGACCAGATTCACAGCAGATCCGATCAAGATGGCGCCCCAATGTGTCCCCATGAGATAGAGGGCCGAATAGGCGTGGCTAGTCGGGTTGGCGACTAGGAAGATCTTGCCGACATGGCCAATAACTTCAAAAGCCAGTGCTGCTAAGAGGAACGAGGTGTGTGCGAGCGTTTTGTACCGAATCGCGGCGTATATGACGGGCGGGATCAAGGCGGCGAAGGCAGCAAGCATAAAGGCGTTACCTGCCGGTGTCGCTCCGTACGGCAGAGAGCCCGGTGGAAGGAGGCAAGCCTCGCCGGAGCAGTCCCCGATAGCTGACATGGTGTCTGGAGGAATGGAGACGCCCTTGCCCTCAACGATGGTGATGAGGTAGACCCGGCATCAGTCGACGCGGGCGAGGAACCGGTAAACGCAAGGGGCTGGGCGAAGAGATCATTGAGATGGGCATCTACCAGACTGGAACAGGGAAGTGCAAATATGTTCTTTATCTTTTCAGCCCGGGACATGTTTGTGAGGTGGCGGCCCCGACAGTCTGGCACTCAGGTCGCAGGGCGCTTAACGTGCAGCACTAGGTGCGGGAGGGGACAGGGGCCCTCGAGGAGGACGACGAAGACAGCCGCGCCGTGGCCTCGGCCCGGTCTCAGAGAAAGCCGGCCGGGGAGACAACGCGGCGGGCCAAACCCGACAAACTTCGGTGGTGAGAACATATTCACCCATCCCAGAGACAAGATATTTGACTCTTCCACAGCAGCATCACAGCATCAAGATCCTGTAGGCCGGTGCCCCGCACCTGGCTGTCCCGATAATGCTGGTATCCGATGGGAAATGCGCCGAACCCCCATGCATCCAGGTCAGGCATCAAACCGTCAAGAAGCTTCGCAAGGTCCTTGTCGGGGTAGGATTTAAGCAGCCAGCCTCGCCGTTGGCGGCCGGCTGGGCAACCGGGAGTCGGCCGATACTGTGCTCTCACACATCACTGCGATTTCTGGTAGCCAAGGGCAGCAGGCTGGGGCGCACCACAACTGCGCTCGATTGGCCGTTTGATATGCAGGTGAGGGTGTTGGTGGTTGTTGGTTCTCGACCGCCACCACGCAACCCCCCTTTCAAGACCAATCGGGAGCGCGCTACCGGCTGAGGATGATTAAGGCCTGGCAAAGCCGACCATCACCGGTAAAACAACCTTGTTGGGGGCTGCATCGTGCACAGTATGGCGAACATGGGCAAGCAGGGCTTGCGGGGACTCCCGCATGCTTTTCGGCTGCAGTCGCCGTCGCGGTGTTGCGCGTCGATACACTGTTGTAGCTGCGTGCAGCCGATTGATTCAGGCGCGCCCAGTTCGAGCCAACGGTAACCTAGTTAAGCATATGGAAAACAACGAGATGGCGGGGCATCGCGAGTCGAGAGAGATTCAAGACATGGTGTTGTTGGTTCGGCTCCAATCAATTGCGTAGAGATGAAAGAAGGCAGCTGAGGATTGCCATGCCAAGGGTCGATCAATACAGTTAGCATAAGAAGTCTACACATGCCCCACACACTGTACGAGGGAGATCGGCATCGCTTCCTACCAGAACTGGGCAGTGCGAGGCCAATTCACCAACAGGCATCTGCAGGCCGCAGCCCCGATTGCCTTGCATCGCAAACCGATAGTTAACCCCCATCATGGGCCGGGCATCTCGAGTCAAGGAAGACGGAAACGCCGGAAAGAAAATATCACGAGAACAGAAAAGGAGATCTACATGTGCACCACCCGTATCTGGCAATTTCTAAAACATCAAGCAGCTCGTCTCTCGCTTTGCGTTTTCTTTTTTTTCTTTTTGTTGGTGTTATTTGACAGCAGACAGCAGACAGCAGATAACAGATGCAGAGGTTGCCAGTGGGGTTTCGGACTGCGTCATGGCTCGATCCTGTCGCGTCTGTTCGCCCTTATGCAGGAAATCAGACGACGATTTGTCGGTCTGCAGGTCCAAGACGGCACTTGGGCGCCTATGCACCGCTTTGCCGCCACCTTGCACCAACAGACGCGCGTATCAAGGGCCTGGGCAAAGAGATAGCCGACGAGTACGCCCTGCTCAGAGACAGTTACAGTATGTTTTCCCAAGGGGGGTCCTGATGCGCACTGGTGTCAGTCAAAAAGAATCTGACACGTCGCGCCAAAGAAGCCCCCAAGCACCCCATCGTACTTGCTCATGGCCTGTTGGGATTCGCCGAGTTGAAGTTGGCCGGGTCCTATTTGCCCAGCATTCACTACTGGCGCGGAATTAGAGAGGCTCTTAGTGCCCACCATGCCGAAGTCATCACAGCCTCGGTGCCCCCAAGTGGCTCCATCGAGAAGCGGGCGGCTAAGTTGGCTGAGGACATCAAAGCGCAAGCCCGCGGCAAGAGCGTCAACATTGTGGCGCACAGCATGGGGGGCTTAGACGCCCGGTACATGGTCTCTCGGCTCCAGCCCACCGGTTTCAAGGTCAAGTCTCTTATCACAGTGGCCACACCACACCACGGCAGTCCCTTCGCCGATTATCTCATCGACGGGATCGGGCCGAATCATCTGCCCCGTTTGTACCATCTCTGGGAGCGGACGACCGGGTGGGAGCCGAACGCCTTCGCTCAACTAACGACGAAATACATGGCCGAAGAGTTCAACCCCACAACCCCGGACGACCCAGCCGTGCGCTACTTTTCGTACGGTGCCACGGTCAGGCACAAGCCCCCGCTGTTGAGCCCCTTTCGTCTTTCTCACCATGTGATCAAGGAGCGTGAGGGTCCCAACGACGGCCTTGTCAGCGTCGAGAGCAGCAAATGGGGTACCTACAAGGGGACCTTACTAGGTGTCAACCATCTGGACTTGATCAACTGGAGCAATAGACTTCGGTTTACAGTACAAAAGTGGATGGGCCACCCGCCGTCGTAAGTTTTGTCGCCCTGTCCGCTGAGGGCGCCATTCTAATGTGTTTCTGCTCTCGTAGATTTAACGCGGTGGCCTTCTATCTCGACATCGGTGACATGTTGGCCGAGGAAGGGTTGTAGATCAAGGCAGGGTCTACGTCCAAGAGGTCCTCACGCCTACACAGATACTGCTTCGTTAGCCCGCCCAGCCCGCCCGATACCGGCCAGGTTCTTAGCGATGTTTGTACCCCCTAGTTCCACTCTTCGAGGTCTTTTAGGGTAGCTGCACTGGGAGTAGGGCCGGGGCCCAAGTACTGAGCCGGCTGCCGGTGCGTACGGCAGGTAGGTCTCGTGCCACTAATTCCCATATCCAGCACGCCGCGTCTATCTTTGAGCAGCTCCAACTAATTCAGCTTAAGGGCCGAAACATATTGGCAATTTATCTCTCCTCAGGGGCCGGCAGGGCGCAGAAGGAGGTCCGAAGCTGGCGTGTAGGTTCCCCTTTGTGCCTTGCTTGCTTTCTCGCTCTCCTAACAAACGGGCAGTCGCTAGCACAAAATGGCAGAGTAGGTGAAATCTCGAGCAGCCTCACCGCTATAAACGCTCTCGGACCTGCGGCGCTCGCGCTGCCTTGGGGAACACAGACACGTGGTGGTTTAGGACACCGAGTGCAAACTCCATGCCGCCGTTTCACAGCATACAGCTGGCGCCTGCGGGGAATTGACCTCCCTTACCGGGACGGAATCCCTAGCTTACGATTTGATCGGGGCTACACAAACTCCAAACTCGCCATAACCAGCATACAAGATGTAAAGAGGACGGTCCTCAACTCGGGGTGGGCTGGTTGCTAGAGACGCGATGGGAACAAAGTAGAAGCCCGCTGCCTACTGCCAACCAGAACCTGCAAGCAGAGCGGCTTCGCCCTGCGGGTAAATACCTGCAGAGAATACATCCAAGCTGAGACTATCCCATTGCTTTCGAGTCTCACATCCACGCATCACGACATCGAACCTCAGCAGTAGTCCGCCCAGGCACACAGCTGTTTATGACGTGTTGGTTGGCCACCTGTCTGTCCAGACGCCAGCGGCCCAACAGCGTACCGGGTATTACACGGCTTCAATAGCCGGTCAAAAGACGCTTGAACCTCAGAAAAGGCTAGTTAACTAACAACAGTCAACGAAACCAGGGTCGAAGTGCACGCGCGGGAAGCACACGAGCTGGACAAGACGCTTGGCACCAAAGCTTGTGTTGCAGCAAGTACCACTATGTAGTGCCGATCATGACGCCCTCCCCTCAATGTCTGCCCGAGTAGCGCATTAATTGGCAGGGCGGTGTGGGCGCTCGCGCCGTCAACGTAACACTTGTCTCGGCCCAGTGACCTGGCTTCAATGTTGCGTTGGGCTCGGTTGACCAACAGCGGATGGATGGGTGATGGGATGGGAGGAGGAGAATTGGAGAAGATGTTGGAGGGTCTTGTGTGTGCCTCTGAAAGGTCCGTGCAGATCGTCACAGGCGCTACCCGCTCGAGAATAGCGCGCCTTCCCGCAAGTGCCGATCGCGATCCCTGCTCGCGGGGCTCCACACACCACAGCTGAGCACTGCGCCCTGCCTGGTTGGCCGACTTCACCGCACCTGCCGCATCCTTTCTGGTGCCTTTTTCTGAGAGACACCTCAGGCTCACTCTCGCTCCTCCATTTCAGTCTCTTCGTGACCTTGTGATCTCTGGGAAGGTTGTGGGGAAAGAGGTTATGGGCAGAAACTACTTCGTAGAGTGGTAGCAATGTCTCGGATTCCGTAGCCTCTCTCTCGAACCGGCGACTGCCCGACTCCCCGGGCTCCCCAGCTATGTACATACATACCTACCACCACTTAGGCAAAAAAAGAGCCGGGCTCCAAGTAAGAAGCTTGAGTTGTATGTACTTGCAGTGGTAATTCGGGAAACAACAGTTCCAAAATCCCAAAGAAGCCCTTTTTTACTCGATTTACATTTCTTTTACCTAGTCGTCTATGGTTATCCATTTCCTCCATCTCTTCTTCTTTCGTTGCTGATTTTCTAATTTCTTTTACAAATCTTTTTAAAGTTCGACGTTGTTTCTTGCCCCCACGGTGGGCGACCTACGTAGCGATGACCGCGCGACCACGCTCACCGGGTGGTGATCGCATCCGGCCAGCGCAGCAGGCGGGGCGCTCCTTTCGGCAGCCGCAGGGTCCGTGTTCCGGGGCCACCCCCGCGCCCCGCCGTCCCCGTTCCCCACTCTCCGTGCCTTCCACCTCGGCAAGTCCCGGATCCTCGAGACTTCAGATGGCCCAAGTGGTAGATGACCGTTGGCAGTGCGGGGGAATCGGGGGGATCGGGGGAATCTCTCCCGGGCCTGTCGTTGTTGAAGTTACTTGCTCGGTTTTCGAATCATGCCGCCTATGATCTCATGACGCGGAGCAGCTGATTCGGGCGGCGACCGGAATGCTTTCGAGTGTACCCAGACCTCTTCAGCGGCTCCCTCCCTAGTGGTATGCGCGTGGTCATGTCACAACATGCCCTATCTTCGCGTACCTTTGATCTTGGCATGGGACACCAGCTTCGTCCCTGGTCCCACATCACGCACGCCGGCCCAGGGCCCATGAGCAGGTCCCGCGCCGACCGAAGACACCCCCTTGGGTGGTTTCCACCGAGAGGCTGCGTGGTATACTCAGCATCTTTCTCGGCCGAAATGCTACTATCATCACCGGAAAGCCGTGTCTTGCTACCACCCCAACATCACCTTCTGTTTTTGGATACACCGTCCCCTAATCATCGGGCTGTAATTATTGGGTGTACGGTACTTCTAACCCTAAGGGTGTCCATCAACCGCTTGTTGCTGCCGCTGCTTCTGCTGTACCACTGGTGGTGAATCTCGTCCCATATTCCAGTACCTGCCTGCCCACCTTGTGCCACTTTCCGACTTTGCTCGCCGTTTACAAAAAGCCCTCGGCCTCGCGACCCGGCCCTTCCCACTCCCAACTTTCGGCTCTTCATCAGCGAGTCCCTTGTGTATCTGGACCACTTCGGAGACCGTTTTCATTGGCGGCCGTGGAAACCTTTTGTCCCCGGCCTTTCCTCCTCCTTCCTTCCTCTTATAACTAATTCCCACGGTACATACATTCTTCTCGTGCCAAAAGCTATGCGGTCCCTAACAATGCTGGCCGCGCTGGCGGCCATGGTTGTCAACCTTGTTGCTGCCGCTTCCTCCTTCTCCCCAGCGAAGCCCCCAGCAGTCCCCCTGGCTGTGCGGTCACCATATCTGAACGCTTGGCTCCAAGGGGGATCCGGGGCTATCCTCCCCGGCGCCTGGCCTCGGCATTGGACGTAAGTGACCCTCCCTCTTGGCTTTGCCAAACTGCATGACTTACCGAATGCACAGTGGCAATATTCTAGGTTGGCAAGGCCTTGTAGCTGTGGATGGAGTGACGTACAACTGGATGGGCGGCGCGCCAGGCCCAGCACTCGTCAACCAGGTGTCGCTCGAGTACACCTCGACTAAAAGTATCTTCACGTTTGACGTGGGCGGGAAGGTTGCCTTGACCGTCACCTTCTTGTCGCCGGTTTACCCCGACGATATGGCGCGACAATCACAGCAGTTTTCCTACGTTTCTGCCAGGGCCAAATCCTCTGATGGGGCATCTCACAAGGTTCAGGTTTACATGGATGTTTCTGGAGGTGCTGTTTTCCGCCCTTCTAGGCTTATGGTATGTTTACTTTGGCTGACACCGACGTTTAGAGTGGGCTAGCGGCGATACTTCCCAGATTGTGGCGTGGGATACCGCCACCGTTGGCGACATTGCTTACCACAAGTTCTTCCGTCAAACCCAAGACCAGTTTAGGGAATCGAATGAGATTGCCAGCTGGGGGAACTGGTACCTGGCCACACGGGTCGATGATGGTGTAAGTTGCTTTCTCTGCTTTACAGCCTACCTAGAAAACATGATAAAAGTAACAAGCCTGGGATAGTCCACTTGGCAAATCGGACAAGATAATGTGGTGCGAGCCCAATTCGCGAATCATAAACTTCTTGCCAACACCAAGGAGTCCAACTTTCGGCCAGTGAGCGAGCAATGGTAAACTCCCTGCATGACCGAAGCCTCCGGGGACACTAGGCTGACCAATCCAGGCCGGTATTCGCATTCTCCCATGATTTGGGTGACGTTCGGGGCGATGAGGTGGAGAGGGTCTTTACCCTCGGTCTGGTCCAGGACCAGGTCATCAATTTTGCCGGGAAGAGCGGCCAGTTGGAGGCGGTTCCAGGGCTCTGGTCATCGTACTACAAGGACGACATCTCGGCGGTTATCGCTTTCTACGACGACTATCAACACGCCAGCGAGGTATCTTCTGCTCTAGACCAGCGGATACGGAGTGACTCCGAGAGCGCCGCAGGAAAGGATTACGCTCTCATCACCACACTTGCGGTCCGCCAGACATTCGGCGCGCTACAATATGCCGGGACTTCCTCGAAACCATACATCTTTCTCAAGGAGATCAGCTCTAACAGCGACATCCAAACCGTCGACGTTATCTTCCCTGCTTACCCGATCTTTATGTATCTAAACGCCACCCTTGGCAGATACCTGCTTGACCCGCTGTTCGAGAACCAGGAGAGCGGGGCGTACCCGAACGCCTATGCTGAGCATGACCTCGGAACCTTCCCAGTAGCTAGGGGCTACCCGGCCGGAAACGACGAGGCGATGCCTCTAGAGGAATGTGGCAACATGATCATCATGACTTTGGCATATGCCCAGCGCACTGGCGATACTGGCTACCTCGATGCTCATTACCCCATCTTATCGCAATGGGCGAAATTTCTGGTGGAAGAGTCTCTGATTCCAGCGAACCAACTCAGCACCGATGACTTTGCGGGAACTCTGGCGTAGGTCATCTTCCTTCACGGAGTTTGACTCCCTGCTAATCAACACGGTGCAGAAACCAAACGAATCTGGCCATCAAGGGCATCATCGGGCTTAAGGCCATGTCCCAGATTGCTCAGCTCACCAACCATGATGACACCTATGGAGAGGTAGCCGACAGGTATTTGGAAGGCTGGAAAAGATTTGGCATCAACTCCCAGGCAACCCCCCCTCACACAACGCTAAGCTATGGTGACAGCAACAGTCATGGTACGTAAACACTCTTTACCCTTCCCACGGTGGTTTGGAACCGAATGCTAAGCTTGATTCCAGGCCTCCTCTACAACATCTACGCCGACAAGTTGCTCAACCTCGACTTCATCGACCAGTCCATCTTCGACATGCAGAGCAACTTCTACCCCACGGTGGCCAAAGAGTACGGCGTGCCCCTCGACACGCGGCACACCTGGACCAAGTCCGACTGGGAGATGTTTGCGGCCGCCGTGGCCAGCCAGTCGACGCGGGACATGTTCATCTCCAAGCTGGCCCACTGGGTCGGCACAACGACGTCGGACCGAGCCATGACCGACCTGTATGATTCGGAGACGGGGGGGTTCCCGGCGAACGGGCCGTACTTTGTGGCGAGGCCGGTGCAGGGGGGGTTGTTCGCTCTGCTCGCGTTGTCTGACGGCTATTCGTAGTTGGGGGCGGATATGCTACACTCCGCGCCTGCTGTATTGAACTACTGGCGATGGATTGAGTGTCGAGAATCGAGAGTTTGCATTGTTTTGGAGTTGCGAACGCGGGAAGTTGAATTGATATCAGGTCCAAAGGGTATTAGTTTTCTCATTTAGGCCGTTATCGCAATTAGTACAGTCTTCTCTCTGAACTTAAATGATAGACGCAGCTGTCCATGCGTTTTCAATGTAATCTGTATCATGCCGTAATCAAGTCCTCGCTCGAGTTGTGAGGCGGCTCGAGCAGAGTAACCACGGCAACATATTGATTTGTCTAGACCCAGCTCCAAGTGATACGGTTATGGTTCGATGATTCGCGGTTTGGATATTGGATTTGGGGGAGGGAGAGCGGGAGCTGCCGGCTGTTGACGGACGAGGTCCCTTGCTCGCGCAAGGATCATTTAACGATCTGAGCGGCTCCAAGCTGAGAGAAAACCCAAGTTCCGCTCTAACGGAGTCACAGGTTGCAGGGATCCCGCTAGCAACCGCATGAATTTGTGACTGCCAGCATAACAACACGAGATGATGTCAACAACGGTCCGGTGTTTTGACAAAATAAACATGGATACCCCCCCTAGGTATATAAGCAGATGAGATAGGCTTGTTTTCCCTACAATTTGCGGTTTCAGATTACTCTCAATAGCCACACGAATTCAAACGCTATCCGCTGAGTTTGTTTCAGGTACCGTCACTTGCCTTTATCATTCGTGTTAGTGGACGACCCCAGGCTCAAACTGGGCCCCAGTGACGAAGCTCCATTCCCCACTTGCAACTGCACTACAACCACTGGCCATCCCACCTTCACGCCTTTCGAACCTCACTCTTCTTGCCCCTCACCTCGCAAGAAGTCGTCGACACGCGGAACAACTCTACGACAACTAGGCTGACGCACCTGGCCATTTTGAGTTCGGCAAACCACACACAGCGGAATTTGTTCGCAACTAGTAGACAACACGAGGATTTGATTGACGGGCAAATCGAGCGTTCAATCGGGTACAGTCTTTGGGAACGCTGCAACCATGAATCCTCACCAGGCAAAGAAGGTCGACGTCAAGGTGAGTCGCCCACTTTGCTTCATGATCATAAGAATAGCGTAGACGGTCCAGAAGCTGGGATATAGCATCAATCTGCCTACCTTCGCATCTCCCCAGACCCGCCACTAACACAGCTCGACCCCGCAGTCCCTCTCCCCCGACGAGCAGCGGCTCTTCCGGCTGTATGGCAAACTCCCCAACCGCAGCGACCACTTCGCCAAGCATCTCAAGGATCGCAAGTACTTCGACAGCGGCGACTACGCCATGAGCAAGGCCGGAAAGGGCGACAGCGTCGACACGGGCACCGTCGGCAGCCAGCACCCGGTCCCGGAGAACATCCCCCATCTCTCGACCCCTGTCAGCGGACCCAACGGCATCGGCAGCCCGTTACATCCCCATCATCACCACCAACACCACCCGGGCCTGCAAGCTGGTAGCCCCGTGAAGGAGAGCAGCTTCCTGAACCGCGAGACCAACGCCGAGGACATCGAGGCTGCCAACACGGCTTCTGGCGAGCAGCAGCAGGGGCAGCAGCAGGAGGGACAACAGCAGGAGCAGCAGTCTCCTACCGCGCCCGAAGAAACAGCCCGAGTGGCCGCTGGCGAGCAACAGGGGCTCCCGGTCCGCCGGTGAGCGATGCGAGCTCGAGAATACGGGACATGAACATGCTGCGTTGCGGTTGGGGCGTTGCTTTGCCCCCGGATAGCCAGGCTGTGCTTACGTCTTCCTTTGATACGTATCTTGAGGGATCGACATCAAATTACACGCTCTGAATCGGGAACCACGAGAGACTACGAAAACGATTGTGGCGTTGGTTGGGTTGGGTTGGGTTGGGCTGGCTTGATTCACTTTGATGATGATGATGACAAAGAAGGGTCGCGCGGATAGCGGAGATCCGGCTGAGACCGTCTTGCTTTCTGTACTTATTCCGTACTGGCGCGGGTTCACGAAGCATTCCGGCATCATTTCTTCGCTCCAACAAATCGGCATCGATCGGCCCCTCGCTGACCGACGCCCCCCTCCCCCCCCCGCCAAACCTCTTGGGGTTGTTAGCAGGGCCGAGATTGACGACTCTGGTGTGAAATAGCGCTCGATGGCCTTGAAGACACTTGGGCACGGTGAGAGAAACGCGAGCATGGAATTGCCGGCTTCAGATTGGGTTTTATTGTCAAGTACCATCTGCCATCTGTATCACATGTAGGCTTTCTTGGGTTGGTAGCAAGTAAATGGAGTTTAGTGCCATCATTTGCCAACGAGACCTCGATGGAAATCCCGCTCGATGGGGCATCTTTCCACAGCTACCGAGCTCGGCGGTCAACTAGCGAAGCGCTGCTGTGATCTTCCCGGAAGCTTTCCCGGCCCTGATGTCGCAGCCTAGCCTGTCTAGCGGCCCAACGCCTGCCAGTCAGGAACGACCCGCTTGGGCAGCGATAAAGCCACCTCGGGCGCACCTGGGTGTGTAACCCCTCAGATTTCGAGAGCTTTCTGTGCCATGGCAAGGGCACCCTCGAAGGTCTTGTTACCTCCGATGAACCCCGCGGCGTGCACAAAAACGGAGCCGCTCACTCCGGATATCCCATCCAGCTCCTCATCGCGGAAGCCCCTCCACGCCTCGGGCAGCGGTTTCCTGCTCTCGAACGAATCCGCAGCGCTTGGCACGCACTGGATTCTCCACTTGGAATCCGGCGCAGGCTTCTCCCGGTATAGCACATAGAGCACCTGGCCGGCCTCGGGCTGCTCCTCCAAGTTGTAGAGGTGATCCTTCCACGGCGCCGACTGGCTCTTCAGCACCATGATACGGCCCTGGCTGTCAAACTCCTGCCGTCCATTGAACGCCTCCGCGACCACCTCCCGCGCGGGCAGCCACGCCTTGGTGAAGTAATCGAGGCCGCGGTCGAACTCCTCACCGATGCGCTGGCTGGCCCGCTCGAACCGCTCGTCCTCGGCCGCCTGCGCCTCGGCGGGGTCCTCCGGGGTCGGGTCGTTCCAGTGACCGTTGAACCGGCCGACCATGGCGCCCAGCGTGAAGCCGCCGTCGGAGAACTTCTTCTGCAGGCCCGCGGCCGTGAGCGCCGCCGCGTCGTAGACGCTGATGCCGTTGTCGTGCGCGTCCAGCGCCTCGACGAAGCTCTCGTAGATCTTGCGCCACAGCAGGCCCACCTGCTCGCTGTCCTCGGCCTGCGCCAGCCGCCGCGCGATGACCCCGCGCCCGAAGTGCATGTACACCAGGCCCGCGCTGCTCAGCTTGGTCGCCCGGTCGGGGAAGGTCGTGCCGAAGCTGCGCTGGTGGTGATCGAACCGGTTGCGCGCCGCGTCGTACTCGCCGCCCACGTCGACGACCGTGTGGCACTCCTCCAGTAGCTTGGGGTCGCGCGTCCGCACGAGCTTCGCCCCCGAGTAGGTGGGCACGTGCGTGCGCAGCATGTAGACGGCCAGCGCCTCGTCGGCGTGGAAGTGGCCGTTGTGGGTGCCGATGGCGATTACGCCGTTGTCGGTCTTGAGCCGTTTTGCTGCGTTTTCGGCCATTTTGAGGCAGAGAGTCCGAAACATGCAATGGGTTTGTCGGGTATGATTTGAAAAAGGGACGAAACTGGGAAAACCCTTTTGCTATTTTTGAGGTTGGGGGGGTTTTCTCGCGGGGGGGCGAGCAGTGGTTTTGGAGTTCTCCATAATTCGGCAATGGAGTTGTGAACTCAAGTACCGGCTGTATTAGAAGTGAATTTACATGCGCTAAGGTGTGTATTATACGCACCAAGAGGTATGTACGGTAATAAAAACGAAAAGCTCTCGACGTTACGGAAACTATCCCTTCAACCACTCCAATACAGGGGGGTGCAACGCGCCATCCAACACGATGACAATCAACGGCTCAGCCTTTTGTTTCTCTCTCGCCCTACGCTGTGAATCCCAGCACAGGCCGGCCGCCAACCCCAACGCCCTTGTTATAAATTATTATCTAACTCTGCATTTGCAACGGAAATCCGAACCACAAACTCCATCCATCATTCAATTGACACCCAACCAAAACACCACACATGGAAGTCGCTGCGCGTAGCCGGCTCGACATGAAGGTCAAAGCCGAAGATGATTCCGGCGACGTCAGAATGACCGACGAAAAACCCACATACCGGTCATGGAAGAAGAAATACCGCAAAATGCGCATCATGTTCGACCAAAAGATGCATGATGGCGAAGAGCTTCATCGGCTTGAACAGAAGGCGCTGGCCACGGCCAAGAGACTCGCAGTACAGAAAGAGTACGCTTCATCGCAATCAATCTCCCTTTGACGACGTGACTTACTTACTGACCCTTTATCAGTCGGTTACTCGATCTCCTTCTCGATGTCAACAACTCGGGCCAGATCCCGCCCGACAAGCAAATAGACCTCGCCGTCGACCTCCGCTCCGACGAGTCCGCGCTCTATCTGGATTTCGACCGACCGTCGACCCCCCGGCGCGACCCGACGCCAGCCAAGCCGTACAAGAAACTCCTCCAAGAAGTACCACACCGCCGATTTGCCTCAGCCGCCGAGCACTTCCCCGAGCTGCTCGCCGACCTCGAAGCCGGCCGCGACTCGCCCGCCGACCCGGCCCAGGGCCAGTCGCACCCGCCTTCCTTCCTCACCGCCGACGACCTCGACAACTACATCTGGGAGCTGGACGCGCACCTCGCCAACGAGGACGCGGCCGCGGGGACAGGCAAGCCCGACACGGTGCCCCTCCCCACCCTCGCCCCGCTCGCGCACGCCGACCGGCCCAACCCCAAGGACTCGCAGCGCGACTTCGCTGTGCGCAACCCGACCTCGGTCTATAACTGGCTGCGCAAGCACGCGCCTAAGACCTTCCTGCAGGACGGCGAGCACGACAAGGACGGCGGCGGCGGTGGCGGTAGCGGCGGGAAGGAGAACGGCGGCGACGACGGCCACGGCGGTGGACACGGCGGCCACGGCCACGGGACCGGCACCGGCAGCGGCCGCCGCGGCAAAGGCGAGCGCGCGCCGCGCGGCACGGGCTCCTCGGCACGATCCAAACGCACCAGCGCCGTGCACGGCCGGGGGAGCACGGCGGCGGCGACCGCGACGGAGAGCTTCGAGGACAACGACGACGAAGCCGGCTACCGAGACGGCGGTGCAGCAACACCTGGCGGCGGCGCGGCCGGCGCCGGCAGCAACGGCGCGGCGGGCAAGGGCAAGCGGAAGCGTGTCGTGGATGACGACCCCGGGTACCGGCCCAAGGGCGGGTCGAGCCGGCCGACCAAGAAGAAGCGCAAGAGCGAGGGTAGTGGTGGTGGTGGTGGTGGTGCGGAGCGGACGCCGACGGCAAAGGGCTCGTCGCGGAAGAGCGAAGGCCACGGCTGGTCGGGGCATCACAGCGCGGCGTCGGAGAGGAGCTCGTCGGCCAAGGGCTCGCGGAAGAGTGATGGCGTCGCGTGGTCGGGAAGGCATGATGATGACTGATCGTGTCGTATCGTATCAGACGGTCATGATGCGAGTGGCTCGACGACGACGTCACAAGGTCGAGGGGAGCGCGCGGTCACTTCTCTCGGCTGGGACGTCCTGCAAAACTGCATGGGGGAGGAGGGCAATACATCAGCTGGTGGACGGGACTGTGAGCAGGTGTTTTAGTAATTGGAGGTTTGGCAGTGGCTGGGAATAACATGGGTTACGGGGCTTAGATTGGAGGTTCCTGGTAGTAAAGCGAGATACGGCGCGAGTGAGGCGTTCTTTTCCTTTTCTGGGCTTGTACGATAATCACGATGCTCGTGGAAGTGTCCTGCAGATTTATTTTATAACCCTGTCCAAATCACGTAGTAAAATCTTCCGCGGCTAGCTGTATGTACTCTTGGGTCAGTCGAGCTCCTTCAACGAAATGCAATCCTATGAGATAAAGCGTGCTGTGCATCGGGAGTGTTCTTGCTGTCCCGGTCGTTGTATGTACAAGAAACCGCTATCTTGACCCCCAGCACCCGGGATATACATGGCAGGAGTGCTGGTGGCGGGTATTTGTGGCACGCTCCGCAGATTGGAGCGTGCATGTCCAGGAACGAACTCTGATATACAATGATAGAACACCCAAATAAACAGGTAGCCCTGCTTTCCGACATCTACCCAAGTAAAACCCTCCTCCCACTCGTGAAAATGGCTGCCAATAAACGGAATGAAATCTCGGGTCTCCTGTGGTTCAAATCCTAACAAGTTCTAACGGCCAGAAACGGCGTCGGTTGGTATCATTGGTCTCTTAAAGTTTTTCCTTCAGGCTCTGCTTCAGCCTCCTCTCGACGGCGCTCAGGTACTCGCCAGTCGTGACGTAATCCTCGCGAGCAGTCTTGCCACACGCGAGAGCCAAGTCCTTGGTCATGATCCCGTCGACGTCGACCGTGTCAATGCAAGCGCGCTCGAGGCCCTCAGCGAAGGCGACAACTTCAGGAGTCTCGTCCAGCTTGCCACGTTGGATCAAGCCGCGGGTCCAAGCGAAAATGGAGGCGATAGGGTTGGTCGAGGTCTCACGGCCCTTCTGGTGCTCGCGGTAATGGCGGGTGACGGTGCCGTGGGCGGCCTCAGACTCGAAGGTCTTGCCGTCGGGGGTAATAAGGACCGAGGTCATCAAGCCCAAAGAGCCGAAGCCCTGGGCGACGATATCGGACTGAACATCACCGTCATAGTCTACCGACCCGGTCAGTATTTTCTATCCACTGAAGCAAGGTCACCGAATTCAGACTGCCGACTTACTCTTCAGAGCCATGATGTATCCGCCGCTGCTCTTGATCATCTGGGCGACCATATCGTCGATCAAGCGGTGCTCGTACCAGATGCCCTTGGCCTCAAACTGGGCCTTGTACTGCGCATCGTAAAGCTCCTGGAAGATGTCCTTGAAGCGGCCATCGTACTTCTTGAGGATGGTGTTCTTGGTGCTCATGTACAAGGGCAGTTCCTTGTCAAGAGCGAGCTTGAAGCTGGCATGGGCGAAACCGGTGATGCTCTCGTCGGTGTTGTATTGGGTCTGGGCGACGCCGCCACCGTTCTTGAACTGGAATACCTCGATCTCCTGCGGTTCGCCACCAGCGGGGGTGTAGACCATGCTGAGTTTTCCGGGTCCGGGGACGACGAGGTCCTTCGCGCGGTACTGGTCGCCGAAGGCATGGCGGCCAATGATGATGGGCTTCTTCCACCCAGGAACAAGGCGAGGAATGCGGGGGATGACGATGGGCTCGCGGAAAACAGTACCACCAAGCGCATTTCGGATGGTGCCGTTGGGCGAAAGCCACACTGTTGCGAGGGAGATAGAGGTTAGCTTCCCATTAGTTTACTCAGCCAGTGCCGGTCCAACATACTCTGCTTCAGCTTGAATTCCTCGACACGGGCCTCATCAGGGGTGATGGTGGCGCACTTCACGCCCACCGAGTACTTCTTGATGGCTTCGGCGGCATCCAGGGTGACCTGATCGTTGGTCTCATCACGGTACTCGAGGCCGAGATCGTAGTACTTGAGATCGACGTCTAGATAGGGAAAGATAAACTTCTCCTTGATGTCCTTCCAGATAACGCGGGTCATCTCATCACCGTCGAGCTCGACGACAGGGTTCTTGACCTTGATCTTGGCGGGGGCGTCGGTAGCCATTGTGCGACGATTGATCAGAGAGTAGACGAATACGGGGGCGGCGCGGGGCACGGAGGACGTAGGCGTTACACGGAAACTGCTAGAGACGGGTTTGAAGGTGTTCCGGGAGTAGGCGGAGGTGCGGAGAAGGGAAGCACGAAAGGCTGCGGTAGAGGGCGACATGATGGAAACAAGGAAGGTGGAAAGTAAACGTATAAGAGGTGATGCTGAGATAGGCAGGAGGGCCGGGCTGTTGTGGCGCGCCGGATCGGTCCGCTCGAGGACAGTAGTTCGGGCCTTCGGAGCTGGAATTGGCAAGTGAGAGAGAGGCCCGGTGAATGAGAGCCGAGGAAGCAACCTCGATGTCGGGGCAAGGAAGCTGTTGATTGGATGTGTCGAGTGGGCCGCGGCAACTGCGTCCGGCAGAGGGGGAAGTTTAAGAAGAGCGGGAGTCTGCACGAAAGCCCGAGACTGGGAGGACCCGGTGCCAACCGTCGAGGACTGCGCGTTCCTGGTTCGTGACACAAAAGGTCGGTTTTGCTTGGCGGGGTCTTGAGAGCTGGAGGGGAGGGCGCGAGGTTAGCAGGGTGGTGCGAATTGTGGAGCGAGGGCGATCAGTGGGATGATATACATGTGAGGAAGTCCAGGTGGGGGATCTGAGACACTTGGGACTTGGGACTTTGGGACCTCAATTAACAAGAGCCTGGTTCGAGGTGTTGCACTCCTTCCGTGTTATGTATTTGCAAGTTGTCGCCTGCTCTCGGTTCCAATCCAGGTGATCAGCAAAACACGCACTGATTGAACAGAAAGGCGCTCAATGACAGCTGCGACGTCGGACAGGTGGGCAAACTCTTCCCGGGAAGCGGGGCACGAGGGAAGGGAACAGAGGTTCTGGTACCCCAATACCCCACACCAACCCTGGTCCCATGAGGGCATGCAAGCGTGCAGTTTGCGGGGTTCGTCTGGAAAACCACTCATCCGAGATCCCAATGGGCCGAGCCGGCGGTGATAAGGAACGGATATCGCCGGATATTGTACATACATACGTGACATCCATCTTGAAGTCTAAGTTGAAGGAAACACCAACCGCACAACAGCACGCCATAATAGGCACCTTCTTAGCCGGCTGAATTGCAGCCGTGTCAAGAGGTCATGGGAGAGTACAGATGTCTTATGTATTGCTGGTCGAAAATACACGTACGGTATTACTTCGCACCACTTCTTGTCCTCGGCCCTAGAACTAAACGCGACAACCCCACCTCAATTCCCAACTGTCTATCGTCTTGAACTGACCGGGCAAAGCTGCCTCCTCAGATCGAATGTGTACAAAATATAAGTCGACGGCGAGATTCCTGTCCCGGACCGTAACCAAACACCTCTATCGTTTTGACCCCGACGTACCCGTCCCCACTCCCCCCGGAACACAAGAAAACGTACAACGTTGATACACAGCCTCGCCGGGCTGAAGATGGCGCAAGGCCATGCAAGGAGGCACCTGCCTGCCTAATGCAGCCAGCCCCCCTCATCCTCATTGAAAGCGTGGGTACTGAAGCCTCTGGTGGTTGCCAGACAGGCATCAGACCAGGGTCTTCAGTATATAAAAAAGAAAAAAGCCGGGCGCCTATATCTGCCCGTCCGCACCCCACAAACCGCAAGTCCCCAAACGCCCAGAAAGACGGGAAGCACCGAGACCGAAGGGTAAGCAATCCCAAGTGACCCGATAATGAACGGAATGTCCAAGGTGCCGGCGTTGCCCCACTTGGAACTCAACGCCTCGCCTGCTTGTCACTGACAGTGAAGTGGTAAGGAAAAGGGGCATTCGTGAACAACAAACACTGAAGAAAGAAAGATCGAAAACCGGTGCGGTCGAACCATTACGAAGAACGAGAGAGGAAATAAAGTAAGGGAAGAGCAAAACTCTGGCACGAAGCCAAGAGAGATATAAAACGCATCTTCAACCTCGAGGAACAACAAGGACAACAACCAAGGGGATAGACGTAATGCCAACCAACCCCTTGTGGTGCCGCCGCCCTAGAGCCCAGCAGCTCCAATCGCCGTCCTATACTGCAGCCGTTCCTTCTCGCAACGAGTCTTGCACGTGGGGCAAGCAAAGCCGTGCTTCTTGGAGCGGACCTTGATGAGGCAGCGGGTGCAGCGCCACCAGCCGTTGTGCAGGGCGTCCGGGTTGCGGCCCGACCACCACTCGCCGTCGCCCTTGGTGCCGCGCCGCAAGAGGTCTTCGTGGTGGTACTCGCGCAGGTGATCTCGGAAATGGTCTTGCCGGTAGAAGGGCGCCGTGTGCCGGGGGCATTTGGGGTAGTCGCACAGGTACCGCTTCTTTTGGTCGTCGGCGAGGTGCATCGTCGTGAAATGCCTGTCGAGGTCGGCTTGTCGGCTGGCCATGTGGTTGCACCCGCGGTAGGAGCATCTGAACTTTTCTTTTTCTGACGAGGAGGCACTGGGTGGTCTCGTCAGCAAGGCTTGTGGTACTCTAGGAGAGGAGGTAGGACAATGCGACTCACTGGGCTGATACAGAGTTGGGGCTGTAAGCATCAGCCAGCCCCGAGCTTACATCGTTGTTATCAGCCTCTGGGTCACCGGTAAGGTCGGCGAGGACGGCGGCAATGGCATAGAAACATATATGCATCACCTCATCTCCTTGGAGTCGTTTTTGGAGCTGGAAGGCGGCCTCTTGTAGTAGTCGGATGATCTCATTGTAGAAGTGATCAATGTCACCAAGTCGAAGGTAGAGTTGCTGGCGAAGGACATCTTGGACCGCTGGGCGGACCGGTTCCTCGTGACCCTGATCCTGATGCCACCGCAAGGCTTCTTTGACTGCCTCCGATGTGACCAGAAATGGGCCGCCGTCCGAGAAGGTCTGCTGATTGATGATCAAGGAATTTGCGGCCAGGGTCGCTTGCCAGGCGGCTTCCTCATTGCCGGCCTTTGTGCTGAGAAGCTGAAGAGGGCTGGGAAGCTGTAATCCCTGGGGTATCTGTGTCTCACTTTGGTAATATTGCGATCCGGTAGCAGAGAGCATGTGGTTGGCATCATGGGTTTCGCCGTAGGAGCACGGGTCGGGATACGATGATGCCTCCTGGTAGGTCCCATCTTTGGGAAGGGTGCACTCGAGTGACGAAAAGTCGGTTGCCGAGGAGTACCCTGATACCACGGTGCTAGTTGTGTAGCTACTGTTTATGGTACAGGCGGTGGACTGAGAGTCGCTCCTCTGCATGCTGGCTGATCCATCCCAAAAGCCATTTTGGGCTTCCAGGTCCGGGAGATACGAAGGATCTGAATACGACGCCATCGGAGCTATGTAAAAGGTGTGGTGATGTTAGGGCCTGACCGTACTGTTAACCGGTCGGGCCTTGAAAAGGTTGGCTGGCCGTTGGCGCCAACAAGTCGTAGACGCTGAAGGAATGTGGTCCTCGATGGAGGACCTAAGGATACTTTGTGTGTGATAGCTGACTGACACGCGGTTTGGCTCATATATGAGAAATGGTGGACAATAAGTGGAAGAGGGTGCCTCGAGATAAATACACAGAACTCGTCGACACCATGTGGACAAGTTTCCATCGCTACTAATACCTTCAGCACACACAATAATCCCTGTCAAAGATGATTCGCGAAGTGAGGCGGAATGACACATCTCTTACCGTAGGTGAGGCGAGCACAGGCCGACATCGAGGTTGCTAGATCAGGAAACCCGCTCGATAAGGCCAAAGGTCGCGGTAACTTACAAACGATCGTCGAATGGGGAAGGGGGATGCGGGGCGGTCCCGGCATAGCACGAAGGTGAGCCAGCCTGATGGTATGTCTTGTCTCCCAAGCCATGCATCGCAAGAGATCGGGCGAAGCGCTGGGCTCGAAGGTCCTTCCTGGGCCTGCGCCTTCACAGTATCCCCCCCCCCCCCCTTCCCCATGGATCACGGGACAAGACAAACGTCGGTCCCATAGCCACACCGATGATCGGGAACATCTAGGGCAAGGAATGAACGAAAACAATGGATTTCTTGCCAGTACCGAGCAGTGGGGGTCGCACCCGTTGCTTGATATGAGTGGGGAAGCGGAGGGAGATCCGGAGTACCCTCACGGTCCTCGGTGTGGCAGAGTGGCATGGATATCAATCTAGCGGTTGCTTCAGATGGGCTGCGCACCACAACGTTCGAACAAGAGTCGCTAGAATGGAACAATGGGGACCTCCCCTGTCTAGCCACATCGCCGATACCACACATGCACGTTCGGCTTGTCTTTGGGGGACCGCCTGGCAGGGCGGACTCAGGAACCTGCAGCCAAGACTTCAAGCTCGATGCGCCAGAAGCATGCAAAGAACTGTAAGTTGATATGAAACCATGCAATCGAGTTTCGATATTTATGTAACAGCCTCGCCAGTGCCGTGGCTTGCATGACAGGAGGGTAGGACGAGCCTCGTCGCGGGCAAACTAAGGCCACGTCGCGTCCTCTAGCCCGGCGGACGGAAGGAAAGAAAGATACGCCGCATGTGCTGCTCGGAAGGGCGGCTTTTCCAGCCCAGCCAGCCATATGCGAATCACCAATCTACCCACCTGGTTCTTCCGTGATAGTCAAGGAAACTGCCCTCCCCCCCAACTTCGAGCAAGCGGAGTATCCGGGTGCTAACACAAACCGGGACAGAAGCAACGCCGAGGTCGGACGGATCGAATCCACAAACAACCTGGAACTCAGGCAAGTTGTTCCTACCACGCGTCGCTAGGTGAAACGATGGCTAGGCGGGAAGGGTACGAGCCGCAGCATGGCCGGTCGCCTTCTTTTAGAGATCGGTGCGGCTGAGGAAGGTTGCGACACCCGGCAGAATCTTGGATTATGTCCAATGCGGTAACACGGTGAGTCCTTGGATACCAATTGCTGCGTAATTGGTTCGCCCACTCAGGAATCAGGCGTCCTAGGCTAACAATTTTCGGTGAACGGAATCGAAGACCGTCCGACTGCCCACACCTCGTCTGCATGCCCGGTTGTTAATTCGTCAATGCTGGCAGCCGCTGCGGATGGAACATCCTCCATGCGCGTGTGGCAAGCAATCCTTGCTTTATCTGCAGCTATCGATGTCTGTAGCAAATCGATTGTTTCGCCGATTGCCGTTTTGGAGATAGAGCACGCCCGGACGGACTGCGCCCCCAAGATCCAAGAGCACCAGTATTCGTAAGAGCCTCGAAGGAGAGGATGAAAGCAAGGCTGCTGACGTTCGTCTAATGAAACCGGGCCCCGCCGACGTCCATTGTATGTAATGTATGTACATACATTACTGTGTACATATATGTAGCCGAGGGGCCCGGTTTCCAGATCCGGCACCGAATTGATGTCTTAGCCTCCACTGTCTTCGCCCGGCACATTCACCACACTGGCTTGAGCCGCCATTCAGATCGCCAAGGCATACTCGAGGGCTCCACTGTGTACCGCGGGGGGTGGTGCAAGTGTGTTCGCATCTGAACTTGATGATGACGTTTCCAAAAGCGGTCCAATGCGTTGGCGTCAGTTGCATTCAGCTCTGCCCCGCGTTCTAAATCCCCAAATCCCGCAGCTGATGTAAAAGTTCGGGGGCAGAAGCCGAAGCAATAAGATCGAAACGAATGGCAAACCCGGCTGGAACAAGCGGGAAGAAGAAGCAACAACGAGCCAAGTTCTCTGAAGAAGGCAAACAGCACAAGCAAACGTGTGGTTGATCAGGCAGTCAGGCAAAACTCACCAGCAATCCATCGGCTGAGATCCTCATCCAAGGCAAGGCAGTGGCTTGGCATGAAATTGGCTCAGGAGGCTGAATCCTCACGCGGGAGCAAGTGTAATCCACCCACAAGGGACTTGATGGCCGCAAGCCGTCGTATTCTTTTGCCATTCATGTTTATTAAGGGTGGTTGACCGCGCACCCCTAACCCAGCCGGCTCCCGGACCCATTCCCCAACGGGAGACCGTTACCCATACAGAATACCGAAGCATACTCCCTTGTTACCTACCATGCTGCCTTGCCACCCCGGTTCCCACTGCGGCACCGCATTGTGTGCCGTGTGGTTTCATCGCAGCGATAAACTAGACCTCGTCTTCAAGGAACTTATACGCGAACTTGAAGTCAGCCTTCCGCCGGTTCATCCTGTCCCACGTTAGTCATTGTTGCGTGATACAACCCGCTTCCAGCCGGGCTGGCCTTACCAGGTGCTCTCGTAGTCGAAGAAGCGATACGTCCCCTGCTCGAATTCCTCCGTGATGGATTTGGGCTCCTCGTGCCTTTGAAACCACGTCTGGTACTGCTTGTGAAACCTCCAGCTCTGGTCCTTCAACGCCCGCGCCGCGAGGTACTGCTGATACGTGCCCTGCTTGTAGTAGAAGACGTAAAAAAGCGTGTCCGGGTCGATCTTCGTGTATAACCGAGGGTCGTCAAATATGGATAGCGGCTCCTGCGGGTATCGGCTGTGAGAATGGAACTTCACATCGGGCTGATAATTCCGGGGTGGCTCGGCGTCCAAGACCCCCGGCTTGTTCGCCTCCGATGCGGCCTGCATACGATGCGTCGCGGGCGCATTTATCGGCGCAGGTCGCTTCTTTGTGACCTCGAACGACTCGACCAGGTCTTGCAAGGACGCAGGAAGATGGTAGATCGACTCCTCCTCTTCCTCGGCCTCTTCGATCGGCCTGATGCCATTGGCTGCACCGTTTGTCTGCGCCGCTACACAACATCGGGTTAGTGCCTTCATTGGATAACAAGTCTAGCAATCTACCCAAACCTTTTACCCCTTCGGCGGGAATGTTGGAGGATGCCTGCGCCACCGCCTTCCCCTTCGCCCCCGCTTTGTGCGACTGAGATGCTACTGCCAGCCCACTCCCAGGCGCCACCGACATGCCAGACGCCTTCTCTTGTGATACCGGTTGTATCGATGCAACGCTCGGAGAGTTGGCCGCGCTCGCCCTCGCCTGTGCTTGTAGTGGCGCGCCGCTAATGCTAGGTGTTGTTGAGGGCGGTGGGGGTAACGGCGCGATTCCGACGTTGTTTGCCGCTGCTGCTGCTGCGCTCGCATACTTCAAGCCCTCGCCCGCGAGCCTCGGCGGCGCTACCGCAGGCTTCATACTAGCATTGGCCGAAGATCCGTTGCTGAGGGTCGGCAGCGGCGTGCTGTGGTGCACCGTCGCAAGCGTTGGGAGTGGTGATTTGAGTTGCGTAGACGGTCGCCGAATGACTGTCGCGGCGACTGCATCAACCGCCGTCCGCTGCTTGGCTAAGGGCGCGCTTGGCTTCGTCTCGGCTTCGGGCATCACATCGTCCTGTATCGACTGGGTGTCTTGCGAGGATACCCTATCGTTCTCCTGGTTCATGCCGTATTGGTCTTCCTCGTCTTCCAGGTTGAGGTCGTCGTACATGGTTTCGTCCTCCATGAAGTCATCGTTCATGCCGTCCGATACGTAATACTTGATGTTTTCCCCTAGTTCGTTCACCTGCTCGGTTTCGACGCCTCCATTCTCGAGGGAGCGCCGGATCAGTTCGAGTTTCCCCTGGTGCCATTTATGTCGTTCGATGATGCGCTCGATTTCCGCTATGCGCTCCGCCTTTGCGGCATGGCCTTTCCCCTTCTTCATGGTTGCCTGTATTGATTCGCATTCTGCCTCGAGGGTCTCGATCTGCTGCTCCAGCTCGTCGACCATGTTGCCCAAAAACTCGCCCGCGTCCAGTTTGGCCTGCTCCCTAGGGTCCAGCTTGGCGGCGGCGGATAACCCCTCCTTCGAATACGCCTTGGTCTTCATGGCTTTCTCGACAGCCTTGAACTTCTCCATTTGCTATAGAAAACACGGGTAAGTCTGCTGGCTGGCCCAAGACGGCGCCGATTGGGATACAAACCGTCTCGATCAGCCGTCGCTGCTCTAAAAGCGGAGCCTTGTCTTTGATGTCATTGCTGGCGGCCCATGTCTTGATCTGGTCGCGTAGTCTCTGTAGCTTTTTGATCTCGCGCTTGAGCTGATCTTCTAATTTTTCCTTTTGCGCCTGGTTCGTGGACTGCTCGATCTTCTCGTAAATGGCTTCGAATTCAGTGACACCTTCCGCCACCTTCTTGAAGCACTTGTCGACTTCTTGTTGCAGTTTTCGTGCCGCCATCTCGTCGCTGAAGTTCCGTGGCCCGGGGATTAATATGAAAAGCGATATTCGTCGAATGGCACTCGCTCTCTAGCGCGGTCAGAAGCCCGGCGGCTGGGTGTCGCGATCGTGTGGAGGTAGGGGAGCCTGCAGGTGCAATGTCCGATGTTAGGTACGTGATCCGGATTCAGTTGATTTTGAAGGGCGCACACGACGGACCCACGGAGAGAAAGGGCCTATTTAGTTCAGCGACGACGAATAGGTCCGGCCGAAATAGGTGGGCGACTGTTGGGGTTGGCCTCGTTTGCGGTTTGGCGGTCGATTGTGCCAGTTGCTGAAACAGACCCTCTGCAGGTCGCAAATCCAAGAAGCTGATTAGGTAGGTCGACCCAGCCGAACACGGCTGGCGGCTGGCTGTGGGCGCGTGATGTTGGCACAGTAGCCCCTTAGCGGCACTGTTAAAACGGCCTGGACGAGGTACCACTACACGTCTTCAATTCTTGATGACGTAAACCGCCAAAACATATTTACAATATTAATAGTCTCCATTAAATTAAAATTTAATTTTCAGCAACACTGTAAACGTTTATCTTCGTGAAAGCACAAGTCGTACTCTACATTCCTATCTAACATGTTTCTAAAAAACTCTCCATCTGCTTAACACATGCCCGAAACGGAAGCAGCTGGAGCGCAAGGCATACGGCCCGCTTTTTCTTCAGGGAATGCTGGAGGATGGGACACTCCAAATCTGGATTTGATATTTGGTACCTACCTTATGTACCTATGTACCTCAGTCTAGGGTAACCTCCTTCAAGTTAGGTAAGGTACCTAGGTAGTCTCAAGCTCCAGATTTCCGGGGTGTCGGGTCAGGAGAAGGAATATTGGAGCAGCTTGAACCCGTTCTCCCCTGGGCTGTCGCTTCCCTCACCCTTAGATAATTCCAAGAGTTGCGGTTGCCGCTTGAGTCACTCGTGACATACCAAGGCGTGCTGATCACTCTTTTGGTGAACTCCTAATTTCATCCACAACCAGGAATCTCTTCAGCTAGGCGGCCCATCGAGCAGAAAAATGAAAGGTGCGTACCCTAACATTAGAGAGACTCACGTGATGGTTTTTTCTGAGGCGATATTTCTAGCTATACTTCAACGGGTGCTGTCGGCCTCGGTCACGGTAGACCAGGAGGTCGTATCAAAAATAGGAAAAGGCGTGCTGGTGCTCGCAGCTATGGCGCCCGGTGATACGGAGAAGGAGGCCGAATCCTTAGCCGCCAAGGTGCTGAAGCTGAAGCTCTGGGACGATGAGTCTGGGGGCCGCGTAGGTCCAACTCACAATCCATAGTTCGTCCCGAAATCACTCTGATTCATCTGGAGTAGTGGAAGAAGAGTGTCCAGGACATCGACGGCGAAGTTCTATGCGGTGAGGGTGTCCAGCTTCATAGTAGACTGCAGGGGAAGGCTCTAACCGTTGCTGATAGTGTCTCAATTTACGCTTCTCGCATCGACGAAAAAGGGCAACAAGCCAGACTTTCACGGTGCAATGGGTGGGGATGAGGCTAAGAAACTGTATGAGTACTTCTACAGCAGAGTCCAAGCGGGTTATGCGGCCGAGAAGGTCAAGAACGGCGTGTTTCAGGCCATGATGCAGGTTGCTTTGGTCAACGATGGACCGGTTAGCCCCCATCTCGTTTGGTTCATGTTGGTCTGGCTGCTGACTCCAAACAGGTGACACTCGAGATATCGGCACAACCGAAACCGGTGAAAGATGACAAGCAAAAAAAACAGCGGGCGAACCATCAGCTTGACGGCGAGTAGACCGCAAGCGCATAACTACCGGACGCGCCCTTATGCAAGCCCAGGCAGGGAGGGGCTAAGGAGGGAGCTGAGTATTATAAGAGGTCTTGTTGCCAAGTACTTGAAGCACGAAATATAGTTGGGGGGTACCCATTTTGGGGCTTGAGCAAGGCCGCTCTCAAAGTATGTGAATACATAAGGTACATGTACGAAGTATTCATGGGGTGGTGGACAAAATCACTTGCTCTCCCAACTCTGGACGATGCATTGGATTGTGGGGTGGGAGGTGAAACGGCCCAGGCCCGTAACTATACACCGCCTGCCCAATTGGTCGCTCCTGGCCCCACCTACTGTTCAGCTCTGACCTGCCCCTCATGCAAGTCAACAGCCCCACCATATCGAAGGTTCACGAAACGTCCCTGCCTCAGACTTGCATGTTTGGGGGTTTCGCAACTGCGACCAGCAAACGAGACCGTGGACTCTTTTCTGTTGGCCGCTTTTTTCACTCTTTGTGTCATCTATTTCGAGCACTCAAGAAAACAGAAACAGGCTTGCTGTCGACCTACAGCAGAGGCACGGACAATAACCGAAAGCGTCAAACAAAGTACCTTCGGTAAGTGTTTCTAGCACCTTTTGCTCGCTGACAAGCGTCTACCTCTGTTCCCGCCATTTCCCCATTTCGGTTTCTTGTCGCGGGTTCTGACGTTGGGATCGCGTCGTAGTTGCAAGGCACCATCAGTCAACCGTCACCATGAGCACCGACGAGGCGAAGAAGGCTCGCAGCCGTGTATTCTTCGATATCACCATTGGCGGGCAGCCCGCCGGTCGCGTGACGTTCGAGCTGTTCAATGACATCGTCCCCAAGACGGCCGAGAACTTCCGTGCCCTGTGCACTGGCGAGAAGGGCGTCGGCAAGGCCGGCAAGCCCTTGCACTTCAAAGGCTCAGGCTTCCACCGCGTCATCAAACAGTTTATGATACAGGGCGGTGACTTCACTGCTGGCAACGGCACCGGCGGCGAGTCCATCTATGGTGCCAAGTTTGACGACGAGAACTTCGAGCTGAAGCACGACCGTCCTTTTCTTCTATCCATGGCTAATGCCGGCCCCGGTGAGTAGCATCGTGTTTCCGGACTGTCTTCACTGGGGAGGAAATTGGGATACTAACCTTCGTTGGGGTTCTCTTGCAGGAACCAATGGCTCCCAATTCTTCGTTACCACAGTTGCTACCCCCCATCTCGACAGCAAGCACGTCGTCTTCGGAGAAGTTCTCAGCGGCAAGTCCGTCGTGCGCCAAATTGAGAACCTCCGAACTCAGAGCGACAAGCCCATCAAGGATGCGGTCATTGCCGACTGCGGTGAGCTGTCGCCGTCGGAAGCTATTTCCGCTGACGTCAAAGCCCCCGATGCCTACGGCGACGACTACGAGGATTTCCCCGAGGACCAAACGGCCGGTGACGAGCCCCTCTCCGCCTCCAAGATTGTCAAGATTGCGACCGACTGCAAGAATTTTGGCAACAAGGCGTTCAAGGGCGGTGACCTCAGTGTTGCCCTCGACAAGTACCAGAAGGGCCTGCGATACCTGAACGAAGACCCTGAGTTGGATAATGAACCCGCCGAGACGAAGGAGAAATTAGACGCACTGCGCCTGAGCCTGAATAGCAATGCTGCACTGATGAACCTCAAGCTCGGTGCCTGGGACGAAACTGTCCGAGCCGCGGAGAATGCCCTTGCCGTCCCCAAGATCTCAGACAAGGATAAGGCCAAGGTACTCTACCGCCGCGGTTTCGCGTTAGTGCGGCTGAAGGATGAAGATGCCGCGCTCGAGAGCCTTGAGCAGGCGAAGAAGCTCGCACCGGAGGATGCGGCCATCAACGCCGAGCTGAACACGGTGAAGAAAGCCGCCGCGGCCAGGCTGGCCAAGGAGAAGGCTGCCTACTCCAAGTTCTTCAGCTAGTGGGTCATGCCTCTCCGACTGGATTTCAAAATGCCAGGATTCAAAGTAGGGATAGCCACCATGGACCACATCTTAGTATTACCCGAGACGTAAGCCAAAATACCACATTATATGCGAATCCCATCGGCAATAGGACTGTTGACATGTGACCAAAGATTGATGTGCTGAGGCTAGTGACTTCATAGCAGCTCATGTGGTGGCTAAATAGGTTTGCTGGCTTCAAACATCAAACCCAAGATGAGCAAAACACGACAAGGCAAGGTGGTCGCTTTCGTACGGTGTGAAGTTCGATGTCCGTAGACCACTATCGATCGTATATATCCCAATAACATATTACCGTGAATATGTTAACTTGAACCCTGGGTGTGGGCTCGCGCCACCGTTTCGACCTGCCTTGGTTCCGGCAGTCCAACGGGTCCCTTGTCATGCTCCCTCTCCCTTTGCCTCTCCCTCTCCCTCTCCCTCTCCCTCTCCCTCTCCCTCTCCCGTTCCCTCTCCCGTTCCCTCTCCTTTTCTCTCTCTCGCTCTCGCTCTCGCTCCTTCTCTCGTTCCCTCTCCCTAATCCTCTCCCAGCCCTTGCTCTCTTTCGTCATCATCGTATGATCCTGATAGTCCCCTTCTCGGTCCCGCTCACCCTCCCTATTAGCCACAACAGAGGTCGGCACTGTGGCATGTCCCGGTGCCGAAGGAGGAGGAGTCTCGGGCGACGTGGTCCGCGTCTTCCGAATGAACCCGCTGAGGAGCTTGCGCGGGTGGATCCCGCTGCGCAGGCTGCGCACTGTCCCACCCCCGGCGGCGGCGGCGGCGTTACCGGCCTGGGCGGTCGGCGCCTCGCTGGTCCGTGGCGTCTGGTGGCGCAGGGAACCACCACCACCACCGGAGCTGCCAAGCTGCTGCTGCTGCTCGCGGCTGAAGCTGCCGTGTCGCGCGTCCCGGCTGATGCTGATCGTCCCGAAGGGGGGCGCGTCCATCTCGCTCCCCGATGAGCCGGGCGCGCGTTCCTCAGTTTCGGCCCAGGCGGCTGTACCGCCGGGGCCGCCGTAGGCGGACATGTTGAGCATGTCGCCGATGCTGATGCGGTCCATCACGTCGGAGAGCGTGGCCTGGTCGTCGGCCGGCTGGCTGGCGGTGTCCGCGACGCGAAGTGCTTCGATGCGGGTGAGGCAGTTCTCGGCGCGCTGGTGGAGGCCGATGCAGAGGTTGTGGAAGGTGAGCAGATCGCCGCTGTAAATTTGGGACTCGCTGGCCGAGGCTGGGTGGGCGTCTGCCCAGAGCTTGACGAGGGCGGCGAAATAGCGGCCCTGGTCGACGAGGTAAGGGAGGGAGGGGAACCCTTCGCGCGCCATGGGGGAGAGGCGGCCGAGGATGGTGAGAGGCGTGGAGTATGATGGTGGTAGTGGGACCTTGGTGCGCTCTACTGGGATGGAGCACACGTCGTCGAGAAATTCCTTGAAGGACTGTCTTTGCGCAGTCAGGAAGCGGTTCATGGGCTCCATCCAGGTCTCCTTCTTGCCGATGCTTGACAGGTTGGCGAGCGCTTGTAAGGACTTGGCGATGAGTGTCAAGGTACGTTGGGCGCGGGGCCGGGGGTGATCGCGTAGCAAGCCAAACAGTTTAGGGTTCAAGATAGCGGGACAGAGGAAGCGGAGGAAAAGGAACCCCGAAACGGATGTGTACGTGACAGTGCGAAGGAAATCGCCGTAGCGGTCCTCGGCAACCGCCCGAATGTACTTGAGGATGTGCCTTAGTTCAGGAGGCAGACGGACGGTAGACGACACAATACAGTCCCAAATCTCGGTGGTGAATTGAACAAGATGGTTCCAGTGCTGTTGGATGTCCTCGCCTTGATACACCTTGCTCGGGTCCACTTCGCAAGAGTAGTCGCTCTCGTTGATCTCTTGGATTCTGTCCGCAAGCGTGTCGATCAAGTAGTCCTTGCCCAGACGGCGCATGTGGAATTCCAGGGCTTGCGTTAGGAGTGAGTTGCCCCTGAACAGCAGATTTGCCTCGCCCTGGAGCGACTTGCCCAGGTCGCGCACGATCTGCTCTCTATCGATGGCAGATTCGATCGAGTCATTGGACTTTAGGCGTCCGCTGAATCTCCCCTTTTTCTTGGTTGTCTGGTTTCCTATCCCGTCGATCTCTTCCTCGACCATGTTCATGAGCCACTCATTGACACTCCCCGAAACCTGAAAGATGTTGACGAATATCTCCGCAAGCCGGCGCAGACTCCCAGGCAACGCCTCGGTGAGCTGGGCTATTAGCCCAGAGCTGAAACGATGCAAGAGCTCCGAGATCGGCTCATAGTTTCGTTGCAAAAGAACCACGAACTCGTCGTGGTGGACCTTGATAAGCATGGAGCCGATGGACAGTTGCCCGTCTTCGTAAATCTGGAGCCATTGTTCGTGGTCCTTCCCGTACTCGATTTGATGCAGAGGTATGTCGACGGAACCGCACAGCACTTCTGTCGTATTGGCTACCTTGGCAAGCCCCAATGTCGCTTGGATTTGATGGCTTAGTCTCTCCGTATTGCCATCGGCCCTTTTTAGCAGGACCGACAGTTCAGGCAAGGAGGCCGGGAGGTCAGCAAACAAGCAATCTTCGCGCCAGAAAGGGTTTTTGGTGCCCATTTTGGTCGTCGTCCTTGCTCGTACCTCCCCATCAAGGATGACTTCGGCTAGGTAATTGCCAATGAGTTGGTCGCCTTCAGCGCCCCTCCCATGGCGGTCTCCGTGGCGGTCTCCGTGAGCCCCTTCCGCGACCAGAGTCTTGCCGCGTAGTTTGGCTTCAGTGATCCTGATGGATATTGTCTTTTCCACCCGAAACGTTTCTCCCGCCGGTTCTTGCTGGAATTCCGTCACTTCGCAAACGCGCCCTCCATTGGCGAGGTCCATGTTGTAGACGTCCGGGATCGTAAAAGCGCGTAACAGCACGAACCAGACCTCGAAGAGCACTCTTGTCTCCAGGGCTATGTATACCGGTCTGAAAATGGAGAGCTGTGTCGATGTCGACGAGTAGCTGGGGAAAATGGCCAGGCAGTAATCCTCGTCTAGGACAGACTTGTCGAGCTGTTGGATAGCGGATCTCGCGAGCTGCGAGAGTTCAATCACAGAAAGAACCGTCACGTCGTTTTCCGTCATAATCTTAAGCTCGCCATTGTCGTGCAGAATGCAAGACACTCGCCTCCAGCACGTCTGGGAAGAGCGCAGGTCACGCGTCGACGGCCGCCTGACAATGGCGCGCGGGGAGATGGCTGCTCCTTTGTCCCAGAGCATGACCTTGCCAACTTTGATGATGGCGGTTTCCCGAAGGCCCGACGACGAGGCGCGGCGCTTCATCTCCATCCTCGCGGGTGCGCCGGTGGCGGCGTTGCTGGGACGCCCGGTCTGGGGTTTTGTGCCGGACGGCCGTAACTGTTGCCAACAGAGCAGCGCCGCCAGCCAGAGGTCAAGCTCATCAGCCACTAGTGGGCGCAGGAAGTGCGCCACGCCAAGCTGAACACTAGCAACTTCAAGGCATTGAATACCCCCGTCGGGGTGCTCCACGGGAACTACCCGGCAACCTCTAAGGTCAGATATGAGGGTAGCATGGAACGGGCCGCTGTCGCCAGCATCAAACATCAGGCTACCCCTCTCCTCTTCAATATAGCACATGCCGCCGACCCACAGCCCGCCAACTTCCTTCTGGTATTCGATTTCGCCGCGCATCCTCCCGCACAAATTCTTCATCAGAATCAGGATCTTGTTGGCATCAGCCGTTGGGATCGGGAGAGGAAGGGAGTCAACAGAGGGCGGGAGGGACGACAGAGGCGAACTGGGTCGCGACGACGGTCGCTTCGTCAAACGACTCCGTGTACCAGACGATTTCTTGTCCTTGGACAACGGCAGAGCTAGGGGCGGCTGCAAATCGGCGTGTTTATACAACTCGAAGGGTGACTGGAAAGATGATAATTTCATATCGTCGGTGACGGAGAGGGAGGCCGCTGACGAGAAGGAACCTATCCTGTTGCGCACCTCGGGAGTCGGGGCGAGCTGTTGCCGAAACGCACCATCCATAGTGTGGGTTCTCGGCCGGAAGGAGGTCGGCCGGAGCGGGGGGCTCGTTGAAGCACTGTCGAAGGAACCGCCGGGGAAGGCATCATGGAACACGACACCCTGACGCCTGGCCGGCAAGCCGGCGCCAGGAGCGGGAATGGTCCTTGGGGAGGTCTGCGGCGACACAGAACCAAAACCGCGGGGCACCTGCGACGCATCACCTCCAGCCCCCTCCAGCCCGTGAAACGCGCCTTCGATAGGCTCGGGGGTTACTGCCCTTACTGTCTGCCGAAAGGCCCCCCGCAAGGCGGCTGCCGAGGGTCTCTCCATGTCCCGTGGCGATGGCACCTCGGAGAGTGAAGGAAGCACCGAGGTGCGTGTCGGGCGTTCGGGCAGGGGAGGAACGATGGTGGCGCCATGGGGACTGCTCCCGAGGGAATAGGATCTCCCTTCCATAACGACCGGGAGCGGGCTCGTCGGCCGCCGTTCTCGAGGCATGCACTAGAGATATAGAGAGGTGACGGCGTCGGCGTCGGTGGCGACGGGTAACGTGGCGATAGCCCGTTGAGGGGATCGAGGCCATAAGACGGCACACATGTGCGCTGCGACCGCGAGCTCTTGTTCCTCGTCTCTTGACCTCGCCCCCGCTTGGTCACGGCCGTGATCCCACTCGAATGTCCAGTAGTATACGCGGCCACCCCAGCGCAACCATAGCAACACGGACCGGGGCGACAAGTCGACAGCCAAACGACGGTTGCGACTCGCAAATTTGTTTCGAATTTTGTAACGGGCGAGGTCAGATGGTTGGTGTTTTTCTTTTTTTTGGCAGATGCTACCGAGCGTCGTGGGCAGCTGAGGTGGTGTTGCGGCGCGGGTTGTTGGTACGAATACTGGGGCCCTGCATCGTCCAGCGGCTTCCAAGTGTTAGCAGATGACGGGATGTTTTGCGTTGGTGAATCGCGACGATCCAAACCCGGGGGATCGACGGGACGGGCAGACGGGGCAGCGCGGTCGCAAAGCCGCAATTGGAAAAAGACGAGCCAAAGACCGGGCCGTGAGAGAACCGACGGGTTGTCCGCCAGGTTGGTTCACCAGCACGGCCACCTACCACCTGGGTCTCCTCCTGCTGCAGCAGCCCTCCACAGCAACCAACGGTCAGGTTCCGCAGGATGCAGCCAAGGGAGCAGTTATTATTATTAATTAGCGAGGGTGCTGTTGCAGTGCTAACCCCAGCTGGGGCCTGGCACGGCGGCGCACTGGGAAGCTGTTGGGTCCACCCGAGAGTGGCGTGGGCGCTCACTATCTTTCCGGTCGATCTTGGCTGTCTGCGGGTAGCAAACCCCGGGAAGACTCCCGTGGAAGGCCAGCAAAGCTGGGGAAGGATCGGGGCTCACTGTTTGGCTGCTTTCCACTTCTTGGTGTCAAACATCAGTCTGGTCGGGTTGCCCGGCACTGCATTTGCGCTGGATGTCGGCAAAAAACACGATTGTATTTGTCTCAGGTACTTATATGTACATGCATACTTCGTACTTCGCGCTTGCCAGAATTCGTACCCCCGTTCAAACATCCAAACAGGGACTGTTGGTGGAAGAACCTGCTCCGAACATCAAGAAGATCCATGCTCATAAAATGACGACGACAGATTAGCGTTGCGGGGTTGGAGGAAGCCCTTGTCGCTCGTTGTTTACGTTATCCATATTTAACCCTAACCCTCTGGTCGTTCATTTAATAACAGCACTCTAGAGTCTAGATAACTATAGGCCTGTCTGTAACTTCCTCTATGTAATCTGTACAAGCATAGGTTACCAATTTTCTGGTCATCCCTCCTCCTAAACTCTTACTAGAACCCTTCTCCCGCCAAGATAGTCCGCCCACCACCATACCACAAAGTCCCGCACCGGGCCTCGAGACCCCGTTCCTGGCCGACAACCCACTCTCCGATGAACTCGCCCTCATTGACCTCCCAGACCTCGTCCTCAAGCCACTTGTTGACCTCTTCGATGGCCCGAATCCACCGCTCGCGCTGCTCGGGTGTCTCGTGGTCCGCCTGCGTGAGATAACGGCCCAGAGTGATGTGCGCGCTGGGGACCACATAGCGTGAGCCGATAGGGACGCTTTCCGAGGCCATGTTGAAGACATCTCGCCGCAAATGGTGGTACGTGTAGTGATCGCCCTCCATCTCTGTCCCATTGCTCCGGCCAGAATGTATGGCAGTGGTGGTTTCCACAGGGGGCGGCACGGCGGCTGGCGACACCACCGCCTCCCCGGACGCTGGCAGAAACGACACGGCCACGGCGGATAGATCGTAGGAGATCATGGGCTTCACAAGCCGCGAGCGCCGTGTAAATGTAAGCCCTGTCAGGGTAGGAATTGCCGGACGCATTGATGACACCAAGTCCGCGATCCCTTGGGCCGTCAGCGAATGGGCGATCTCGAGGGTTGTCAAGTGCATGCGGTGTGAAGGCATAAGCCAAAGATCTAGTCGCCGATATGTTAGTCTCTCCCTAGCCTCGATAAAGTTCGGAAGATGGTGAAAGTCCTTACTCGGCGCCGCCTTTTGCAGAAGCGTCTGGACATGGCACGCCAGTTTCAGAACATGGTTCGGGGGTCTTGCCCAGAAAACGAGACAGTGGCGGGGATCCTGGAACCCGGGCTCTACGTCGCGCTTCTCCAGCCGCAAGAGTATGGGGTCGATGTTCAGCTCCTTGAATTCGGGGGACAGGAATTTCTCCCGCTGCTGCGCATTTCGTGTCGAACGGTGTGTAGCATAAAGCGACTGGATCTTAGCCTAGAACGAGTCTTTGATATCAGCATCAGAGCAACCCAAAACACTGCTACCACTACGCATTGCCGACGCCCGCCCTCTTTTGCTAATACTCTCAGGGCCGCTGTGCGTAACAACACAGCCAAGCGCCCCGCCCACCACTAACCTCGACACGAAGCGAGCTCTCAAATCTCGGTGATGGTACCTAAGGACATCCCGGATGCCTTCTGAGGAAGGGACTTATCCCAACGCTGAATTTCCTTGTTCGTCCCCGCCGAGCACGCTCCCGGTCCGTCCTTTCTACCATAGGCGCCATACATCCCACGACGTAGTCTACTTTGATACCAGCGTTCTTGAAATAGTGTAGCTTACCGGAGAGCCATTGCAGGCGTTAATGAGGGCGTCATACGGGCTGTCTCCCGGCTTGATATCGACCCCAGAAAGATCCTCGAACTTGTTCCCGGCATCAGCCAGATTCAACGCCATCTTGTTCCCGTGCTTTTTCAAAGGAGCCAATTCGAAGAGGAAAGTCGAAGCGGAGTCTAGTGGCAGAGAAGACGCAACGTTCCTGGCGTCTCTGGAGTTCCTGACTGTGTATCTCTTCGGTTCACGGATTCCGGGCGTCGTGCGGCTGAAGAGAGGAGTCAACAGCAAGGGTTTAAAGCCAACCAACCAGCCACGACGTATGCCCCCACGGTGCGGAACCACAAAAGGGGGGCCTTCTTGGCAACTGACCTCGACGTCAAACCACACGTAGACTGTAGGCACCTAGTCGCCCGTCGATGTCTGGCAACACCACCCTCACCCTCACCCTACCGAGGTCCCCCCTCGCTAACCGCCAACTAAATCACAGCCTCGGTTATGGTATCTCTTCGTTCGATTCGTTGGTTGATTTTCCCACACAAAACGCTTCGTTCCCCATATACACCCGAGACGATGAGATGGTCGAGGAGCAGATGTCGGTGGAAAGTTCGAAAGTTCAAAAGTTCGTCAAGGGCCGCGGGTAGCTTTCTTATTCGTCTTTGATCGACAGACGCTATCTGCAAGGTTTACACCACAGCGTGGCAATACCATCATCTATGCCCTTTGACTGCCACCGCCCTGGCCAGTTCCTTGATTGTGAGCGTCGTGTTTGCCTTTCTTCTCTGACTCGAGCCAAGTTTCCCTACAACAAGCCAATGACTGTCAGTCACACCAGGTTCAAAGAAGGCTTGGGGGTAGGAAGTCTGGGCCTATTGAACCCACCAACCCAGAGGGCACCGAGCAGGGACTAGTGATTCAACATGAACTAGCCTGCCCTGGCTGCATGGTTTGTAAACACTATGTCGAGGCCCCGTATGCTCCCTCTTGTTCTTCTCTGACAGGAAACAAACATAAACAAACACATCATTGTCCAGCTTGCTTGCTTTTCTCAGTGACAAGGGCAATGCTGTGCTCACAACGCCATCCCAAACACAAGCTGCGGTCGTTCTGCGGTCCTCCGCCTCACCCTGGCCACAAAGGCTTGATCAGATAGCAACCCTCCCTGGCCTACCCCTCGATGCAGAACGTTCCGGATGAAGGGACCCGCTTGGTGACTGGCTATGAGTCTGAAAAACAAGTCCCCCCACCTATTCTGCCTGTCCCTTTCGCTTTCATTGCCTATTTCTACTGCCCACAATCCTGCTGCGATCTGCCTTTTTCAAAATTCTCCTCCTGCACCGATCTGGGAACACCTTACAGGCACACACAACTCCATCAACTTGAGTTACTTTGAGCTATTCCCAACCCTATTTATCATCCATCCATCCATCTCCCGTTACCTTCCTCTATTACACAGTTGGTTTTCCTTCAGGTAGCCTCAGTTGCCCAGGGCTAAAGGTAGATCCTCTGGTCTTCCCCGACCGGTGGGCGACTTTTCCCCATCGAGTCATCAACAAGAGGCTTCCCTCTGCTCAACATCGGCTTCACAGGACCAGAGATAGATCCTCTGATTCCCCCGAGTTGTGAGCGACCTTTCCTCATCAAGACATCAAGCAAGAGCCTTCCCTTCAGTCAACCTCAGTTGCCCAAGGCCGGCCAAAGATAAATCCCCCATTCCCCCCCACATCGTGAGCGACTTTACCCCATCGAGCCATCAAATAAGAGGCTTCCCTTCGGTCAACCTCGCTCTCCCAGGACCAAAGGCAAATCCTCTGGTTTTCCCCGAGTTGTGCGCGACTTCCCTTCATCACATCATCAAGTAAGAACACACCATCGATTAGCAAGTTGAATAGCGACTTATTAACATCATCCAGGCATGCCCCCTAAAAAGAGAAAGGCACCTCGTGCCGCCACTCGCCAGCGCCCAGCGGGTCAAGATAGCAATGACGAAGAGTCTCCCGCACGCTCGGCCAAAAGAAAAAGACTGCCGCATAGCGAGGACCTCGCCTCCGCAATTAATCAAGATAACGAGTCTTTACCTGCCGACGCGAACGCTGGCAACGCTGATGCCACGGGCGCAGACGGCATGGAGGCCAATCAAGCCGGTGAGGGTGATACGACTGGCAAGAAAGCTCTCGACACCGGATTGCCACCTATCATTGATGTCCGCGAGATGATGGAGAACATGGTCAAGCGCGTTAACCCCGTTGCTCTCGAGGGGACTAACTGCACGCTGAAAGTGGCCACGCTCTGCTCCGGCACAGAGGCGCCCATCTTTGCCCTCAATATGATCCTTGACGCCCTTCAAGCGAAAGGCTCCGGGGGCGTATTCAAAGTAGAGCACAAGTTCAGCTGCGAGATCGAACCCTACAAGCAAGGCTTCATTCGCCGCAACACCCCTCCCGGCACTCTCATCTGTCGGGATGTTGTCGAGATGGCAGCCACAGCGCCGGCCGGGAAAGCGTAAGTTGAATACCTGCTTTGGACATGAGTCAAGCAGGATTGGAGGGCTAACATAAACCAGGACTACCGCCAGCGGGTCCAAAGTCGCGATTCCAAACGAACGATTAGACATCTTGTTCGCCGGCTGCTCTTGTGTCGACTACCGAATTCGATGAGAAGTCCGTCAAATATCTAAACGACGGTATCGAACAGCTTCGGAACACCCCATTGGGCGAAGAGTCTGCTAGGAATTTCTTCTCTGCTATCAAGCGCATCGCGGTCGATCGACCAAGGATGGTCATCCTAGAAAATGTCGTCGGCGCGCCATGGCCTATGTACCTACGAAGACCTAATTTTTCCCAAGATTGGCTACGTTGCCGGCCGAGTCACGGTGGACAGCAAAAACTACTACTCGCCTCAGACCCACCAGCGCATCTATCTAGTTGCCATCGACGCCGACGGCATCGGTCTGGAGAAGTGCAAGGCTATTATCGAGGGGTGGTGGGACTTGCTCAACAAGTGCGCGAGGCAAGCTTCGGCTCCAATCTCGGCCTTCCTCCTCCCTAACGATGACCCGGCTATCATCCAAGCCAGGGCCGACATGGAAAGCAAGTCGCCGTCCAACGCCGAATGGGTTCTGAGCTTGCTCCGACATACCGATGCGCGCCAGGATAGAGACATCCGGCGGGATGACAATCGTTTCAGCAACAAGGCCATGAGGAACGGCAGGATCATCTATGCGCTTTTTCCCGCTTCTGCCTGGCAGACGTACTGGAAGAACCAGATGGCTAGAGTCATCGACTCGATGGACATTACGGCTGCCATGACTAACCAGGTGTTCATCGACCAAGCCTACAAGGCCATCATGATCGATGTAAGCCAGAACGTCGACCGCGCCGAAGTCTTCGACGACGACGTCAGACGTCGTGTAAGGAACCACCTAGGCATCGTCGGGTGCATCACACCCAGCGGCATGCCCGTCATGACCCATCTGATGCGTCCTATTACTGGAAAGAGACGCTCGCACTACAAGGCCTCCCCCTTAACGAGCTGATCCTCTCGACCGAGAGCGAAGTTGACTTACGCAATCTTGCGGGAAACGCCATGACAGTTCCCGTGGCCGGCGCCGTCACCCTGGCCCTTCTTGAATCCTTCGCCTCCTGCACAGGACTACTCCACCGGACCGAACCCGCGTCACCAATCCGTGAACTGCGCCTAGAGGCCCCTCGGGACGAGGTGTTGGAGGTCAGCGTAGTGAACAATACCACCACAAGCCTCGCACCAATACTCGCCAAGGTAAAGGTAATGGTGCGCCGGTGCTACTGCCAGACGCGGCTGAGCGACATACTTGTCTGTCGCGACTGTGGCGTCACGGCCTGCTCGGCTTGCCGCGGAAACCCAATCCACCGCTTCGGACCCAAGACGGCCACGAGTTTGGAGTTCACTCCCGAAGAGGGCAAGGTGCTACTCAACAATATGTTACCCAACGCTCTCAAGCTGCCCGTACCGGCCTTTGTTGTCAATTGCTCCCTAGACACCGTCAAAGAGAAGCTGTACCGCACGGTTGTTCAAGACATTCTGAACGAGGAGGGGGAGCACATCTATTACTTCGACGCAATCAAGATCACCGAGGTTGTGACGGTGTGCTACAAGGCTGTCAACAGCATCGCCCAGCTTGTCCTCGCTCCGGAGGGTCCTTACCATTGGTATATCTACGTCGCGCCCTGGCACCCCCAACGGGCTACGCTCTTCAAGATCTTCGACCTAGATCAGCCCATCGCTGTGTACTGGCGAGAAGGGCGTCGGCAAGGCCGGCAAGCCCTTGCACTTCAAAGGCTCAGGCTTCCACCGCGTCATCAAACAGTTTATGATACAGGGCGGTGACTTCACTGCTGGCAACGGCACCGGCGGCGAGTCCATCTATGGTGCCAAGTTTGACGACGAGAACTTCGAGCTGAAGCACGACCGTCCTTTTCTTCTATCCATGGGGCCAACTTGTTGAGTCCGGCGACATTTCCCTCCCCCAGTGGTCTGTTTGGACTCAGGGTCACATCGACTTGGAGCTCAGGTTCGCCAACACCGCAAACAACAACCTCGTCCCCAGTGACTTATCCTTCGCGCCCCAATACAACACGATTCCCACCCAATCGCTACAGAAGTGGAAGACGCTGGTAGAGAAAAAGGTGTACGGCACTTATCTCCACCATCTCGACTGCGGTACGGCAGGAAACCGGCTACACATTAATCAATCCTCGACCCCCGCCAACAGCGTCTTCATGATGTGAGATTCCGGATTCCTTCGCGACCCCGATGAGGACCACTTCGTGTGGACAGAGACCACGAGGAGGATGGAGCCCCATGAGTATCGTGAGATCCTCCTCCACGCCCAGCCTACACTTACCTGGGGGCTCGATCACGACATCAACAAGCCAATGAGTGTGTTCTGGCCCGGATATTGGTCGCGTCCGTCTGAGTGCACCGATAGCTTGGATTTCCCCGCTTCGATTCCCTCTCGAGATATCGGCCAGGTTCACTGGGGCTTTGCTGAAGCCATCCAGCAGGCGTCTTGTCATACCGACGGAGAAGCTCCCATCATCCATATGCCCGCTCTTGCGGCGATCACGGCGGCTTTCCGCGAGTTTCCGGGAACAGCAATGCAGCTAACCAAGATCAATTCGCGTCGGACCGACGACGAGTTCTCTATTATCCCTGCCACAGGACGCGAGCCCTTCTTGAGAACGTTCGCTTTCCTCTCCAGCCTGCTTCGCCGCTCCACGACACCGGAAACCCTCGCTTTGTTTCCACACCTCGAGAGAGAATGGGTCACGATTGCCGCCTGCCGGGACTGTTTTATGCTTCCGCCGGAGATTACAGTCTACAAGCAGGATAAGAAGAAGACGAAGACGACGGCCAACGACCCCAAAACCATCATCGAAGACCCGGATGAGGCTGCGCTGTTTGAGAGGAAATTCCAGGACCTCCCCAGGGCAGTGGCAGTTGCTGCACGATTCCTCCAAGACGGAGAAGGACAGATCACCATGAACATGAGACTCCTATTCCAGCCCAAGACCCTCGCCTCAAGAGCCCTCGCATATCTTCTACAGGCACACCGCAGCGCAGCGCGTGGCCGGAACGCGGTCGACTCGGATGCGGTGACATCCTTCACAGTGGAGCTCGACTATGCCTCTGCCTCAATGGCCGACTTTGCGCCCTTCATCACCTTTGTCCGGCCCTGCAGCGAGGAGAACACGGTCGGCATCGACACCACGAGCGAGTTCGAACTGCCCAACGCCGGCCCCCCGCGGATGGCGAAACGGGGCCACAAGCTCAGGACGAGTCAAAAGGAAGCCGTCGACTGGATGCTGAGACGCGAGCGAGCCCCCCTTGATTTCGTTAAGTCCGAAGTCGAGGAGGAGATTGTTTCGCCGCTCAACCTGCGCGTCCTGGGCAAAGCGGAATGGACCAACCGCTTTCCCTTCAGTTCACGTGGCGGCGTCATCGCCCATGAAATCGGCTACGGAAAGACGGTAGTCGCCCTCGCCCTGATAGACCAGATGCGGGAGTTCGACAAGAAGGAGTCCATCGATGAGCGCAGGGAGAAAGTAGACGCCGCGTCGGCTGAGGAGCTATCCCACGACTTCGAGCCGTCCAAAGAACACGACCTGTCGGGCCTGGACCACCCAGACGCGTCCTTCTTCCGCCACCTGTCTGCAACTCTCGTGATCGTTCCCAAGCACATCACCAAACAATGGGCCAACGAGACCAAGAAGTTCCTCGGCCTGGCGACCCCAAGCTGCTGTGATCGAGAACACCGCGGCCTTCTACGGAAGGCACTCACTAGACCAGCTTAAACAAACAAAAATTATTATTGTGAGCAGCGCGGTGTTCACGGCCGGGTTCATGAGGCAGCTGCAGGCGGTCGCAGGGGGCAGCGATGACGGCCTCACCGGGGCTCTCGAGGCCTGGTACCGCGGGGCGATGAGGAACAACAGGATCCTCACCGCCTACTACCTCGCGGGCCGGGCCGCCAACAGCTCCCACCACGAGCTGTTGGCGAAGATCGAGAAGGAGGCCCTGCCCGGCTTGATCAAGAAGCAGGAGGCCGCCATCGCCGCCGTGGTCGAGAAGCAGGTGGTGGAGATCGACCGCCAGTTTTACAAGCAGGGCGGGAAGGGGGCCGAGAAAGCGGCGGCGGCGGCCGACCTCGGTGAGGACGAGGACGACGTCGTCCCAGAGAACAAGCAGCGCGGGGCCAGCAAGGGCAGGGGGGGCCGGAACGCAGCGAAGGGGTCATGGGATATCTCCTGGCTCTATAACTTCAGCTTCGCCCGTCTCATCTGGGACGAATGCTCTTGTTATGGAGACGGGCCCCTTGGCCTCTTCGTTGCGAACGCCGTGGCCAACGCCAAGTGGCCCATTTCCGCCACCCCCAAGCTCTTCGGGCTCGAGGACGTCTGCAAGATGGCCGCGGCGTTGGGCATCCACGTCGCCCGTCCCGAGCCGCGGATGTTGCCGAGCCTGCCGGCGGTGACGCGAGGAGTGGACGTGGAACTGTCCAAGAGCGAGAAGTTCCACGTCTACTCCTCCGTCCCCAAGTCGGCAGCGCTCGCCCACCACCGCCACGGCCGCGCTGCTCTGTTCCTGGGTGCCCACCTGCGTGGCAACTCCCTGGACCCGGAAGTCAACTTCCAGTTCAGGGAGCATGTTGTGCCCGTGGAGATGGCGACGTCGGACTCGGTCCGATACCACGTGGTCAACCAGGAGATCCTCGACGCTGGCTCTGACTACGCCGCCCTCCCCGCCCACGCTCGCGACGTGGTGGCCCTGAAGGGGTCAGACTTGGTCGGCATAGATGGGGCGGCCGCAGCCAAGATGCTCTTGGGCGTGCTCGCGTGCGGTCTTGGTAAGCGCCAGGCCCTGATCCGAGCCAGCGATTTCGCGGACCGCAGCGCGAAGCTCAGCGACCAGATGAAGCTGCTCTGGGACAAGATGCTGTGGCTCTGGCGCTGGATCCTCCCCTTCGGAACGAAGCAGACCAAGGGCCTACCGGTCAATAATACTCTGAAGCGAGTGGAAACCATGTGCGCCGCCATGCTCAAGGCATTGGTAGCGGCGGGGGGGGACTTCGAGGATTTTGGCGGCCTCGAGATGTACCAGCTAGAAGCTGTTGTCATTGCAGGAATACCAATTACCGCAGCCGCCGCTCAGCCAAACATCTACTCCGTTCGTGCGCTGGTTGGGAAGCGCTTCCTCGAGGGCTGGGCGCAGGACTACGACAGGGACAAGGCTCTGCACACCTGGGTCGACTTCTTCGACGTGGATAACAAGGATCTAGACGACCTAGCCGAAGAACAGCTACTCCTACTCGCCAAAGACATCTGCTGGCTCAAGTACAAGGTCATACCCGATGCAGTTCCCTTCGACGGTGGATACCAAGACCAGCCACAACTCAGGGTCACACTCGCCGCAAGCTCCCAGACCACCTCCCGAACCATCCCGGCAGACATCAAGCGTCGGTCTGATAAGGACGTGGCATACCTCGCCGGCCTTGGCAAAACTCGACTCCAGGGGTTCATTCGATCCTGCTCTCGGCCAAGCCGAAGCCTCCAACATGGGCGGAGGCCAAGGGGAGCTTCCAGGCCCCCGGCCGCGGACGGGCTGCCCTCCAAGAGTGCCTCACAGGCCACAACGTCAAGTTCACCTCAGCCAACACGATTGACGAGCTGAAGGAGAAACTGTGGCGGCACCAGAACGGGCTCGGCATCCCCGATCACTACCGCGACGGCCGGGCGCCGCCCAACAAGTACAGGCCTTTCTCCGACGTGACCTCGTGCGGCCAGGGGAGGAATGCGCAGGTTGCGGCGGCCAACCTCGAGCTGAAGCGGACCATGGCGCACCTCGGCAAGACGGTCGAGGGCCTGAGGGCGACGAGGCTCGAGGCCAAATTCCTGCCCGGCTACACCTCGCTAGCCAATGCTGAGGACCCCGATGCCATCGTGCGGGAGAAGCTCTGTGATGGCTATTTGCAGCCGTTGGCGTCGGCGGCGACGTCATTCTTGGTTGCGGGCTGCTGTCATTTCCTGTGCAGCAGATGCAAATCTGCTGCAAAGTCCTACTGTCCATTCCGGGACTGCGGGGCTTTCATCCTCAAGCGCCCAGTCCGATGTTCTGAGATCCCGCCAACCCCACAGGGCGAGCCCCTCGCGAAAGCCGACCGCGTCGCCGAGCTCATCAAGAAGCAAATCCCCGGCCAGGATTTCGTTGTCGTCTTCACCCAATACCGCATGGTGGTCGAGGCCCTTGCGGAGGCGTTCAAGTCCGCCGGGCTCAAATTCCTCAACCTCGCGGCCGTCAAGGACGACGCCGTCTCCGCCAAGCTCGAGGCGTTCAAGGCTGGCGAGGCCGGCCAGGTCCTCCTCCTCGACATGGACAGCGAGACGAGCGCCGGGAGCAATTTGACCATCGCCAACCACGTCATCTTCGCCAACCCGTACGTGCACCCCGACCGGGAGCACCAGGCCAGGACGGTGCGGCAGGCGAGGGGTCGCTGCATCCGCCACCCTCAGGCCAAGGAGGTGCAGGTGTACCACTTCATGGCCAACGGCACCATCGAGGAGGAGATGCTGCGCAAGTTCGGCAAGGACAGCCCGGATGTGGCGGCGTTCTTTAAGGATTCCCCTCGCCCGTGGTGGTTAGAAGACGAGGACGAGTGATGAGTTGAGGAGGACTGGTTGCCGGGGGGGGTAGGAGGAGGTTCTTTGGGATTGGGCCAGGTGGGCCACATGTGTGAGTACGGCAAGATTCAATACCCATGAGGTACGAGCCGGTGTATGGACAAGGAGGAGGAAGAGGGTGCTGGAGGACCAGGCCCGGATGACAAGCAATGCCCCCCGGACATTTTTTTTTTGCTTCACTAATAGGGGCGGCTACTGAAGCATATTAAGAAGCACCATATGAATGACACATATTCTATAAACTCTCTGTTCTAACCGTGACTTAGCAAGCTAGCCTCCATACCAGTGCTAGACGGCATAATATCCAGTATACCCAACGTAAAATCCCAGGTAGATTCTCCGGCATTCTCTAGCTCTAGCCGACCACGCTCCAACTTGAACAAACTCATAACTTCGCCCTCCGCTCCCCCCCTACCACACCACCACCTTCCTCCCCCGCCCTCAACGCAACCAACAGCCCCCCCTTATCCCCTTCCCCTACCCCAACATCACCCGCCAACGCCCTCTCCCCCCTCAGAAACACCTCCTGACAATCCTCCACCGCCACCCCGTTCGCAAACTGCACCACCACAAAATCCACCGCCGTCCCCTTCTCCCCCAGCGCAACCATCGGCGCATGCCACGTCCCGGCGCCGTAGGTGACCGCCTGCATGGCGCTCGCTACAAAGGCGCGGACGCGGCGCAGGTCGGGCAGGCCGGCCCCGGGGAGAGGGCGCGGGTAGTCTGTTGAGGGGGGGAGGTTGGTGGGCACGGGCAGGGTCTCGTTGGAGGGTCCGTCGAGATGAGGAGCAGGAGGGAGGGACGGGGCGACGATGACGAGGTAGTGTGCTGTGGGATCGGCGGTGAGGGGGATGAAGGTTTGGGTGGTGTAGGGGTGGCGTTCGAGGACGGTGATGGGGAATGTTGGTGGTTGGGGGGGATGCAAGGCTTGCTGTTTCGCTGTGGTTGGGTGGTTCCGGACCGGAGCCGAAGACGGAGCCGAGGTTGGAGCTTGGAGTGGGTCCGGGATGCGGGCGCGGGCGGCGCACACGAACATGTTCATCACGGCAGACCCCGGTCGGCCGCTCGGGGCCTGGTCGTAGAGGTTTATTTGACGCGAGACATGTTGGTATTTGATGGCCGAGCCTTGGTTGGCGACGATAGCAGCGAACGGGAGGGGTGGTCGCTTATCGGCGGATGAAGGGTGGACGTCGGGCCGCGGGTTCTCAATCACATCCCCAAAAGGAGTAAAGGCTTCGGCGGTGAGAGGAACTGCCTCGATGATAGTGCTTCGGTTTGAATCGGTCATCGTGTTTTGGGGTGGTATTTTGCGAAATCTGCGGGCGGGGAAATGTCAATGATACCCCAAGGGCCAAGAAATGACTTTGGGGAGGATATAGATCACCTAGGAAAGAAGCCAAGTGGTTGGGAGTAAGATGCTTGGAGGCGGTTGGTTGTTTGTGGGTTTGTTTGTTTGGTGGGGGCCTGCCTCAAAAGAACTGCAATGATAAGAACCCAGTCTTATCTTCACACTCAATCCATCATCACCAAGAGAGAATCTATCATCAAAAACACTCAACCAAGCCGGTCAACGTTATTATAACCCAAAGACCAGTATTATTACCTCCTTGTAGGCACCTAGGTTCTATTAGGCATCCAGTAATGCCACCAAAAAGATTATAATACAGGGCTACCTCTCTATATATTGTATCTCATTCCTACTCCATCATATGCCTCACCGTCCTGACTTGGGTTTGTCTTACCATAGACAGCCATCCGGTTGCGTAGAAAAGATGGAAGCAAACGATCGGACCAAATTTTCTTCACGGAGCTTGCGTGATGATAGAATGAGAAACGAGCCAACCAGTCGCCCAAGCGCACCACCACAGGCGGCATATGATTAAGCCATGAGTGATGAATCCACCCTCCGAGCCGAGTTGACCCAGCCAAGGGAGCCCACCTACTCGCTATTCGTGATTGACAAATAAATACCCGGTTGCCCGCGATCCCGCAGTTTTGGAACCTTCCGGACCGTCTGCCCTATTTTTGGATTCACCCAGGGACACGGAACGCTGCTCACCAGCACACCTATACCCCGCCCCGGGTAACTGGGGCTTACCACGATGCAGCCTTCGTCTGTGTACTTTGCGGTGCCGGTCCAAAACTCGGCGCGAATGCTATCCCCCCGGCGCTTCAAGTCACCATCCTCTTTAGCTTCCGCGGCACCCATCGAGCTACGTATACTCCCAACACGATCGGGTATCCCTAAGCTTCCATCACCGCGGGCCCACAGCGAAATCCGTCTGAAAGGGATCCTCCAAAGTAGCTGCAGAAACACCCCCCACTACTTAATAACCCACGATGCGGGCTGGCGGGTTTATATAAACTAGTACCAACCCTGCCGTGTCGCTTGCTCCTTGGCCCGTCCCGGTTATTCTCTCTGCACCACTAACACATGCCGGCCCGCCGTACTTCCCCCATTGACATCCGATAACATTGCCGATGGCGTCCTTACGGGCCCTTGTATGGAGCGGATGGAGCCAATATTGGCTTGGGTCGGTTGTCTAGACGCTCCAGTTAATATCTCTTTAGAGAGATACTATACTTTTCACCCGATCACCGGGTTGAGGGTGCCCAGTATGGGTTTACATAAGAGCTGGAGCACGCTCGCCCACCATGCCGCCCTTGAGACTCGAGCACTCTGCATATCTCCTAAGAGCGACAATGTATAGGTCAAGCCTCCGATGCTTGTGGGTGGTTGCACTCCTGGGCCTGCGTGCTAACGCCGCATGCACCAGTTACGGTGTTGACTTTTCCAATGGTGGCACTTATGACATTGACAGTGAATCCAACGAGTACTTCAGTTTCATCACCGTCTTTCAGGGTAAGTCAGCGGAGGGGAGGTAGACAAGAAACACGGCACTGATGCTCACGTAGGATGCTCCCAGGAAACCATCAGCCCGGTCCTAGTCAGTCCAGACGACAATGTGTATGCCTGCTCCGACATTAAAACTCAACCTGCCGGTACCCAAGTAAAATCAACATGGTGAGAACACATCCCGACCCGTATCTGTCTGGCCATTTGGCTGACCCTCTTCCTTAAGCGGTATCCCCTATTCCGCCATGTCATCGGGGCGCTGGAAGATCATTATCTCCGGCGACCAGATATCGAGTCAGCGTACTATATCCCTTACCGTCGGTGTGCCGAAGACCACTCGCGTTACAGTAAGTGATGTTACCTCTCAGGGACACCGCTGGCCACCCCGCTAACCGCACAAAAGGTTACACCAACGATTACCATAGGGTACACGACCACCGCGAGGGCACAGAGTACTTGGCCTGCGTACCCAACGTGTCCGAGCCTCTGAAAAGCTAATGATCTCGTAGCTGTCTTGACAACCCTGGTATTGACCGAGACTCTCATCATCGTTCCTCGAACTGTGACTACCAGGTGTAGCGGCGCAACGCGGACGGTCACAAGTCTCCAACAAGGCCCAACGGCCGTAGTTACTTCGACAGCAATCAGAACAGTGACAGACAACCAAGTGACAAGCTATTGGACGACTACGGCCTCGGAAACGGCTAGCTGCCACTACCCGTCAAGTAAGCCCCTCCCATCCCACTTAGACGGTCAGGCAAGATGTTAACGGAAGTCCAACGCCGTGGTGCCGGCTGTTGTCCTTTCGTGTGGCGCCGTGGTGGCATTAGTGGCCATTAAAATAACGGACTCAACATTGGAATTAGAAAATGCTAACCTATTATCGCAGACAAACTGGATGCAGCTGCTGGCGCAGCTGGTGTGGCTACAGTCACGGTGACGTACACGCAGACTACCTACACGGTTACCAGCACGATCGTGACTACGGTTCCGGGCAGGACGACAACCGAGCTTGGTAAGTACCGTAGATACCAGTTGCGTACTCGCCAACTAACGGGATCATAGTTGTGAAGACAACCACTGCCACCGTGTAAGGGCGGCCTATCCACCTCTTGAACTTCTCCTTACAAAGGAAAGCCCTGTCTAACCTTTGACGAACAGCACCCCGGCACCCTCGACCGTGTGTACTGGAGGAAACCCCGATGTGACAATCACGATCAGCAGAGGAAATGGTACGCCAGTAACTCGAACGGATGTCGTGTACCTCACAAGCCACCTGTCTGGCACCGTGTGGGTCGGGTATGTCCCCTTCAAGTCACTTTATAGTCAATACCTACTCACCAGACCCCTAGTCAAACCCAGGTCACGACCATCACAAATACGGCAAGCGCCACAGCCTGTTGGAGGGCTGGCGGCTGGTTTGGCTAAACTTAGGACTGAGCATCGGTGTTGTGTAATGGGGACGGTGATAGGAGGTTGCTCCGAAGCGAAGGACCACCTACAGTTTGATAATAGCACTATGGCATCATGGCGATTGAGAGACCCCTTGCTTGCTATCACCACGTCTGAGGCATTATGTCTTACAGTGCTTGTTATTTGCTGTCAAACGCTGTGTTTTATATCAGGATCAGGTGCCGTACGTGGGAGGACGGTTATTTAAACCTGTTACTCTCAACACACCAAGCGCTTATGCATGGTGTCAATGCGCTTCCTCGTCCTCCTCGTCACCCTCTAACCAAATCTCATGCCCATTGCCTTCACGAACAAACCAACTCACTATAATATTACAGACCGCAACCCCGGCGAGGCACCAGAAGACAGCGCCAACAACACCGCGAGCCAAGCCCAACCCGTATAAGAAACCGCCCAAAATGGGCCCAATCGACCTCGCAAAGCTGCTCACGCTCTGCCCAATTCCATGTACACTACCCAGTACGCTAGGGTGAGGAGTGCAATTGTTGACGAGGATAGTCTGTGCCGGAAGGGTAAATGTACGACCAAGAACCTGGAGAAGAAGAACACCGATGATGGCGATCCAAACCATCACGCCGTCTTTTGGATGCGGCGGTGGACTAGCCGACGGGACAACGCTCAGATAAGGCACCAGGAAGTACGTCAAGGGCGGAAGCATCAGGAAGAGACGCCAACTACCAACCGTGCCAAGACGCGACGAGAGCCAGGGGTAGATGCCGATTTGGAGGCAGAGTCCAATCACGCCGAGGATAGCCATTGCCAGTCCCACCTCCGGAGGGTGGAGGCCGAGCCCCCCGGTGAAGATGAAGGGTAATCGGCGCTCATGTGGGTCGCTGTGCGGATTGTACACGGGCGTGGAGAGGAATACGAACCACAGGGAGTTGAAGGTGCCGAGTTGGAAAGCCATCAGGAAGTAAGCAGTTAACGTCCAGATGACATTGGGCGTAAAAATGCGTCCGAAGGCAAGTCTCTGCGTGTACCTGCGCCGGGGCTGCTTCGATCTCTGGGGGGGTCCAGAGACGGATGGCTGCCGTGGTGAGTGTGCCGTGTCTGCCACACCTGGATCGTCGAGATCGAGATCCACTTCTTGGTTTGCCAGAAGCGTATAAGATGCTCCTGAGTGTCCACTGGAGAGCCACTTACGCAGCTTTTGCCCCAGTTCCAGGCCCCTATCCCGCTTATTCACCCTCAAGTCCAGTGTCTGGCCAACATTAGCGCGCTGGCCTTTCGTTGGATCATGTAGTCTTCGGTAGGACTCACCTCCTCCAGACATAACCAAACGGCAAAAAAACTTCCAAGAAGAAAGAAGGCCGCAACCAGGTTTGGTGTGGCGTAGGGGAAGCGTTTAAAGAAGTCGATATGGCCGAAAAGATCCGGGTAACTCCCGGCCGGGTCAGAGAGTATGCCCCCTAATATGGGCCCAACAATAACACCAACGTTGAATGTCATGGGCAACAACAAGAAGGCTCTGGACTGATACCTACACGGTCACCGATGTGAGAATCGACCCGCTTGAGAAGGGCAGGGCCATCAACCTACTTTTTCTCCTTGACAGTTTCGCTGATCCTGTCATACCAAGGTTTGTTAACAGTCCGCGCCTCCCCAAATAAAACGGGAATGAGGTTTAACCTTACATGGTCCTTAGTACGCCCACGTTTCCGTTTGTGATACCACCCATAGACCGAAAGAACAAGGCCTGCCAAAACGAGGTCGAAAAGGCGAAACCAACACAGGACAGCACTTCCGAGGGGACAGAGTCAGCGAAGGCCATGAGCACAAGATTACTTCAACACTTACATGTTCCTACGAGGCCAATCATCAACACAGTCTTGCGGCCGACTTTACCGGAGTCGGCAATTCGGCCCCAAAGCATGGCAGTAAAGAACTGGGCAGCCGTAAAACTTGCGCTAAAAAACGACACGGCTCCCGTCAGAAGCCACCTCTGCACAGCCAACGGAGGGGACCACATACTGCAAGACGCCAGCCTGGCCGGAAATAACCGCGTCAGAGAGGGTCGGGTCGAACCATTTGAGCTGGTAAAACATGTAGGACTGGATGGAGGTTTGGACGAGCGGTTCACTCAGCCTCGCCAGGGTGATGACACAGAGTTGGTCTTTGCGAGGGAGATCTCTCCAAGAGACCGTCTCCCGCGGTGCTGCACGGTTGTTGGTGACCCCCATCTCGTCTTCCCCGCGCAAAGATGGGCGCCCGATGCCCTGCCCCGAGCGGTGGGATGAAGGTGACGGCGCTATCCCGGCATCGACACTCCTATCGTTGTCTAGGTCTAGCGTCCCGGATACATCGGGGCCCCCCATAGCAGGCGGGAAGATAAAACAACGGCCGGGTTCATACACCGAACCTACGTCTGGCGTGGTTTTGGCCAAGGTGTGGTCTTTACGCTTAGTCTGGGGGGATAAGGAGGGTTGAGGCAACACGAGCAACAGGCTGGGAGAGTAAGACAAGTCGAGAATGTGAGGTCAGGGCATCTTGTGTTGAACGAAACGCCAGAGTTAAACATTTCACGAAGCAGGCTGTGGGGGTGGGGCAGAGTGGTGGGATCGCGGGGACAGGAGTTTAGGCAAGAAGACCAGGGGCAACGGAGGGACTGGTTGCGCTTGCATACTTTTTGTAGGATAGGTAGGGATCTTGGTCGCAAGGGGCTAGTTGCGGGAATACATCTAACTCCCTTGTCAAATCTCAATGGACTGATCGTTAGCATCACGGCCTTGACACACCAGAATATCTTTTCTTAGTTGCCTTTGCGCGCCAGGCCATCTCAACGGCCTGATGCCCGGAGGTCACCGTCCGTTGCTCGGCGAAAGCGGACGACCGAGAAAAGCAGAGAGCGTGATCGCCTTGGCTGGTGACGCGAGCTGCGCCCGCCCTGCAACACGACCCCTAGATTCGGCAAAAGAGCCGCGTGGATTCGGCCCGGACCTCGACAAAGGCAACTTTTTCGTCTACGAATACAGATTACACAGTCACCACAGTACTTGTCCCCATGTATTCCTGTCGAAACTTTCTACAGATGTACTACGTAAATAAAGTATGGGGATATAGTACATCCTGTCCCGGCGAGAGCATGCCCACGTGATTGCGGACTTAAAATCGGCCTCATGGTCTATGACCCGAAGATGTCAGAGCACACGATCCATGACGGAGGCAGTTCTCGGAGGCGCAACAACCGGCTCTCTATCCGTTTTGACTCCCTTGTCTTGCTGCTGCCGTGTATTAGATCGTGGTCTAGCCACTTTCTTCACGCTTCTTCACTCGCGAAAGAAAATATCAGATGTGCACTGTGTGGTAAGGCGACTCCAAGACTCCAAAGCCAGGGGATCCATGTAGCTTCCTTCGCCTTATGGGGAATAACTCCGAAGGAAATCCGAGTTCGATGGTCGTCTTCATTGCTTGTCCTATCCCCAACCACCTCATTGTTCCATTGTCGTAAAAATCTGTTTCCCGCAAACAGCTGCGACTTGTGCCAGAGGCTCGACAAAAAGGACCATGACTGCCTTGCGAGAGGTGGTGACGAACTAGCGGCGGCCGAGGCACGGCAACACCGGCGTACTAAGAGTTGCCCACCGAGCCACTATCCCACATGCTCTCCGTCCCGGTCCCCGCTGTGGGCACCGACCAGCGAGCGCGAGCGCGAGGGGCGAAGGCGCACAGTATCAGCGGGATATACCACCAAGTGACTACATCCGGGCAACCATGTGGATCTTTCTCTTGGAGGCCGACGAGACCAACTGTTGTCTCAGCCCCAAAGACGTGGGGGGCCGATGACACGCCGCTGCACTACCGAGCAGCAAGCTCGTAGTGTGCAGTGATCTCCGAACCCGAAGAAGGTATGTACTTCCGTTCTTAGATATCAACCTCGGAGGCGGCATTCTATCACAGAGAGCTCAACCAGCCAACCCCCCTTCGATTAAACAGAGTTTACGAATATGTTCTTTCTATTCCGGCAACTGTACGGAAAGCCGACCACCAGTGCGGAGAGAGCGGAGTTGGTTCCGTCTTCTGTTTAGCACGCTCATGCTCCACAGAGAAAGAAAGCATTGACAGATCGAGCAGTTGTGTCGACATCTGTTACAACCGTCCTTCGCCATGCAAATGTGGACTGCCGCCCATATGCCGTGCTGCCCCCCCTTCACCCCGGCTGCCAGTGTCAAGAGGTTGCAACGCTATTCTAGCCGAAAAGCTTGAGTGAACGTTGAGGTTAGGGTGAGCATGACCCTGCGGTTGAAACTGCAACCTCACGCATAACGATCCTTGTTTCTTGACATTGTCGTCCCGAGGTACGAAGTACTTATGCAGGAACTCGCAGATAGTCTGGATTATCAATAGGGCCTGCGTGATTGTCACTCGACCGCTTGCCTAGGGATGGCCGCCTGCGCAACAAATACCTTGAAGCGGGCATATCTCGCAGGAAGGGTGGAGATGGCTGTACTCTAAGCCAGGATCAACCTGGGCTGTTTCTCGATGCTCCCGCATTCGTAGGCTACGATTGGCGGGGGAGTGGAAAACGCCGCCCTTGCAACTAGCGAATTAGACAGCTAGGTTACTGGCACCACCAAGGTTTTCTTCCAGTGTCAAACAAACCCTTCACCGAACTCTCGACGACAGGCAATGCATAATCCAAGACAAGGGAGCATGTAGTTCGAAACGGTCACCAGACCATACCGTGCTCTTGGCTGAAAGGTGGATGCTATCTTTACGTGGCTACCTATGTATGTACCATGAAACAAGTTTTGACCGACCCCTATGCATTCCTGATTCCGAGTTTCCTACTGGTCTTGGGTCCCGCCCCGATGACCGATGCAAACCCACGTCTATCCCAAACTATCCCATCATACCTAACGCCACCCCCAGAAATACATGCCCCAAGGTGAGCTGGAGACCAGGACTTGCGGTATGCCTCGAATCCTTGAACAACCGAGTAAATACCGCCACAACCGCCCGCCACCACCGTCTCTTAACCCGAGAGTCAATTCTTTTGCACAAAAATGAACGCCATCATCATCTGAACCTGCCCGCGGACTGGCCCCATCTCTCCAGCCCGCAAGCTTTTACAGCCCCCCCCCCCCCCCTATCACATGCCCCCAACCCCCTGCCGTCATATCCCTGTGGCCTGAGCGTAGTACGTGCTAGCCGGGTAGCCCGACCAGGGCGGTTCTTGGAGGTACGTCGAGGATTGCTGTCCACCATGGTTTGTGTAACGGTCGGTCGAGGGCCCTGGCAAGAATCGTTAGCGGCTAGCGGTCAACGAAAGCCTCCACGAAGCCGGAACTGAACCCCGGCGACCATGTCATGCGTGCGTCCATACCTCCGTTAGGCTCTTCGTACTTTGCCTTGACCGACTCGAGGCTGGGTGTCGACGTGTGGGCCGTCATAAGGCGCCCCTCTGCCATCGGCACCCCCCCGTGTCCATACGTGGGCGTGAAATCCTCCCCGGGCCCGGACGGCCTCGGGCTCGATTCGGCCGAGTTCACCGTTACTGTAGCCGGGACGGGCACCACGCTGCTCGGCCACTGGTCGTAGGGATTTCCGCCGCCGCCGTATGGAGACCCGTAGGCATGCGGCACGTCGTATTCGCCCATGTGCCCCCCAATCGCCAAATCCTCTACATCGAGGCCTGGGTCGTGTTGTGCATCAGCGGGAAGGCCCGGCTTGAATTCGAATAAGTAAAGAGGGGGGAGGCACATACCTGGCGCGTGATATGGCCGCCCAGTGTGTATTTCGAGGGTCTTCCTCAGCATGCAGACCTCCGCTTCCAGTCGTTTGTTTTGATTTATCACTTGCCTCACTAGAGTGCCATCCTGCCGTTTCCTTAGGGTGTTCACTTCGTGCTGGAGCTTCTCAATCAACTCCTTGTTGCGGCGCCGGATGTTTTGCTGGGCTATGCGGTCGTTTTCTCTTTTCTTATTCCGCTGCTCTTCTGACAGGTTACTGACTCGTCTCGCGCCTGTTCAACACACCATCATCGAGGTCAGTAACGGCACGGCCTCGGGGGGCGGCCAAGCGGTAGCCAAGCTATGGTCAACTCACCCTTTCCTTTAACCTTGGAGAGTTTGGGTGGCTCTGCACGATCGGGCTGTGGTGTCATATTCGATCTCGCTGGCTGGGAGCTATCGGGAGCGTGTGCGAGAACCGCAGATGGGTTGTGTCACGGCATATGCCGAGCGGTGGGTGCCAAAACAAGATATGTAGTATATGGGTGGGAGAGACTTGGGCAACGCCTTAAAAACAGATGCCTTCACAAAGACCGGCGCGTGGTGTGTTAAGCCGGCCTGATAAACCCTCAACTTCCTATGCCGGAACGGTAGGGTAAGGATTGGCCTCGACGGTGGAGCATGCAGAATCTTGAAGAAGCAGGGCTGCCCCTCCACCTACCCACCGACTCAGGGCCCATCCTTGCCGGTTGGGGCGGAACGCGCTTAGTTCAGCAAAGCTGGTGTGGGCGATGGCAGTCATCGATCACGGTTCACCAATTCACAGCGTGAGGTAAAGCAATGTGTTTTGACCGATAACACGCGAAAGCTCAACGGCCTCAACGGCCCTCCACACACACCGCCCCCATCAATCTCGCCCCCCATTCCCCCGCCGAGCCAGCCCAGAACGGCTCGATCACAGGTAACGGGGGTGGGCGGTGGGCAGTGACGACATGCCTTTAGTCCGGGCGGACAATGGGTGGCACCGCCGAGCTCCGCTGAGGTGCGAAAAACCCCTGTTGTAAATCCATATCGCCGGCCGCATCGCCCTGCGCGCGATGGGACTCTTAAGAAACCGCATCGGGGCGTGTTACACCAGGTTCGGTTCAACTTCACTGCCCGCTCACTCGGGGACTCAAAAACGGTTCTTCCAACGGGCACGGTGGCGTAGATAGACGACCACTCGGCGAATGTACCGTATGCTTTACCACCTTCTGCCGAGCACTCCGACTTTTGGCATGGCGGTATGGCAAGAGACCGCGTTCTAGACGCCTAGCTCCGCTAGGGCTTGTGGCATCTCCATGCCACCGTTTTGCCATCAGCACTAGAAGGGCATAGATAGGTAGGTACTGTACCTAGGTGAAACATGCCGGCTCCATACCGGGGATTGTTGCATCGCCCCCCCGCCCAACGTTGGGAGTTGAGGGGAAGAGTTGCCACACTCGAACGCCCCTGGGCCTAGGAATACGTCCGTGATGCCCTGAGGGCTGACGACATATTGTGGCCCCAACTTTACCCCGAGATGATGACTGATTGTAATAGAAGGGAGGCAATGGGTGCGTTGGCGGCGGCATTTGCCGAAAAACAACACGCTGATGGGTGGCGCCTTGGCCACCAAAGTTCTGAACGTGTGACCGTTGGACAAGGAGTGACGGATAGCCAGTTGCCAACGACGATCTGTCTCTATCCGGCTCTTTAGATCCCAGGTTTGAACGCCCACACAGAAGCGTTTTAGTTTTGCCGAGTTTCCCGGCTTACCCCCACCCACCAAACACTTCCCCGGGCAAATAGCCAGCCCTCGCGAGCGCGGAGGAGGCCGGGTTGCTTCTATGGTCTTACGAGGAACCACTGGTCCCTTGTAGGGCCGAGATCGACGCTCATTGTGTTGGGGCCCAACCATCGCCATTTCGGTTCCGGTACTAAAAAGGAAACGAAGCACTTATCAACGGGTGAATAGATCAAGCGGCTGAAGCTAACTTGAGAAGTTGATAATTGGGTTACAGCCCACGCAAGAGGAGGCCGAAGATCAAGGACTTCTGCCCAGCTTAGAAACGACCTAGGGGAATAATAGCTGAACATACGGCGTGATGGGGTATCATTGAATAGGGGGGTATATCGGGGTAAGGGGGCTAGCCTCAGGCGGGTCTCTCCTGTTCGTCCTTGGATGTTCGTCTATCTGCCCACCATCGACCGGGTAAGCCGGGGGTCGTCCGCCTCACGCCACGGATTGTGATTTTACTCAAGAATGGCGTCCCCAGCTGCACCAACCAAGTCCTCCATCCCCCCAACTTGTGTTGGTCCGCTGGTTCCTTCTGGCGGCAAGGCCCAAGCAGGCAGAGGGCTGACGTAACTCCAGGCCCCTTCAGCGTCCTCGTACCGGAGACTGTGGAGCCACAGCGCAAGTTCTTGATTCCCAGGGTCGGTATAGAGAGGAGTGCTGCAGACGGTACAAAGCTCGCCTGACATTTTCTCGGCCTTCTTTTTGTAGTAGTCGTCCACCATCTCGTCGTAGTACGCAACAGCGTCAGCCACCTGATCCTTGCCCATGCGGGAGAGGCGAGTGACGACGTCCTCGTCGGTGTTCAGCGTCCCCTCGGCATCGTTACAACCCAAAGCCAGGCCCCAGACCCTTTGGTTGGCATAGATCGGGTCATTTTGTATTGGGTGTCCCAGAAACTGCAGATGTACCCTGAGCTGATGAGTCCTGCCTGTGACGGGCAAGCATCGCACGATGGAATATCCCTCATCTGCCTTGCGACCGCCGACCGGTCGAGGGGCCGATTGTGGCAGCTCAACAACCGGTTCCTCCGCCGGCCGCGTTAGCTCATTATCTTGGGGAGCCACGCCTGAGTTGGAGGCTGGGGGGTAGTATGCCAAGCGCTTAAAGACAGTCCTCGCGGCTTTGCCGTTGGCTCGCACCCTGTTCAACCCGAGCTTGGGGGAGATTTGAAGAATGGGCTGGTCACACACGACCTCCCCGTCGGGGAATTTGCCGATGACGCGGGCGACGTACTCCTTGCGAACGCTCCTCTGGAAAATCTGCACACCGAGCTGCTCAGCGGCCTTGGCGTGTTTTGCGATGAACATGATACCGCTCGTCAACCTGTCGAGTCTGTTGCAGGGTCGCGGTGTAAAATCGAGGCCTCTCTCTGCCTTCATGATCTCAACAATAGAGTTGTAGTTGTAACGCCCGGCCGGATGAACAGGCACACCCGACGGTTTGTTGATGACGATCATGTCATCATCCTCATGAATGACACCGATGGGTTCGGCAGTCACAGGGGGCTCGTGGCGATGAGTGGTATGGGATATGAGATGCCCGTTCTTCAGTATGTGGTGCGGGCCCACGGTCTTGCCATTCACGGCAACCAGGCCAGACTCCATGGCTTCACGATAGTACTCGAGAGGCCGGTCGCGAAACTCGCTCTGAAAAACGTCAAGCAATTGCCGGCCCCGCCATCGCTCTTTGCACCAGGTGTTGTATGTATAGAAGTAGGGAGACACGCGGCGCAAGCCGTCCTCGAAATAGTAGGGCCGCGGCCATGGTTCCGATAGTATTGGGGGGGGGAGAACAGATCCAGAAGCGGGACCATCTGGAACGGAATTATCTTGGGTTTGCTGCGGCGCCGCCGACCCGGCGAGGCGGGTTACGGAAGCCGTCATCTCCCTGCAGAACGCTACAAGGCGCAATAAAGGTCGTGGCAGAGCCAGTATCGTAGGATTCCGTATTTCGGTGGCGCCGGTTCTCCTATGCAGGCGTGGTTGATGGGATGCTGGGTAAAACCGATGTTTGTCTTTTTTGGGGAGCAAAAAAGGGCGGTCAGGCAGGGCAGTATTTCCAAAATACATATCTTGGGGCAGGGATTCCCCGCCTTTTCAACCCAGGCCCGATGGGACCCGGGCCTCGGCTTGCCGACCTGACCCCCGGGCCGCCGTCGGTTTATTTACATGGATACAAAGCAGCTGTCTCTCGGTGTCATGTTTCTCTGTCTTCTTCGGCCAAGGGAATCAATTGTGAGCGCTCCCTTCTCCCATCAAAAGCGAACCTGCAAGTCACCAACGCGCCCCACTCGACGGTCCATCATGGCGGGCATCAATCAGTTAAAGCGTCGGACAAGAGCCGATTACGCATACATCCTGGAGTACCGCACTCGGTGGTGAGCAGCGTCCCACCGCTCACTCGCTCACCCTCAACAAGTCTGACCAACCCAGGGCCGACAACGACATGTACAACCACATGAACAACTCCATCTACAACTTCCTCTATGACTCTGTCATCAACACCTACCTGATGGAGCATTGCGGGCTCCATCCATCGTCCTCCCCACAGTACGGCATGGTTGTTCACTCTCACAATGACTATTTCGCATCCATCTCATTTCCCGCTTGTGCAGAACTCGCTCTACGGGTTAATCACATTGGGAACTCTAGCGTTACCTACGAAATCGCTCTATTCGAAAAGGGAAATGAAGCTGTGAAGTCCGTCGGCGAATTTGTGCAGGTTTTTGTTGATCGAGGAACTGCAAGGCCGAACCCAAAAGGCATGGATGCAAGAATGCGCGAGGGGCTCGAGCGCATCTTGGTACCGAACCGCCAGAGCAAACTGTGAGCATGTTCAATAGCGATCAGTACGCAACTAGAAAGTCCGTTCGATCTTAGATATAGAGAACGTTAATGTGTATACCCTATAAGATGCCATGCACTACGTATTGGCTGTATGTACGTTTGAAGGGGCGTCCAGACACCCTACACAAAGCGGTGATAACTACAACTAAAAACGACACACACGACAAACGCCAACGGCGTGCGGCGCACGTTGTGATGTTATACGCCGCTATCCGCTGGGATGAAATGGCTGTGGGGCATTTAGGTGGTGGATGGCAACCCCAGGAGCCGGGAATTCGGGAGCCAAACAGTGGATCTTAGAGGCAGCTCCCAACGCCAACGTAAGCGACTCCCGGTCGGACAGCCTTTCGATGGCATAAAGGAGCTCTTCGCGGCCTGGAGGAACACAATGGCACACATTCTCGAGGCTGACAAGCACCTCATTGGCTCCTATCAGGACCAGTGGGTGTTCCTCTGGGGCAACCTGACGCGCTGGGTCCAGACCCAGGTCGCGACCTACAAGTATCTGACTGTACCATGTTGCTTCGTATGCCACAGTCAGGGTGAAGCGAAGCTGTTGTCCTAGCCACAACGCCACGCATGCAAGAAGATTATGCGCGATTATGCAGTCCAACTGTGGCATCCAATCGCTCCCCTAAGAACTTTGGAGGTTTAGCCGAGTAAATGAAACGAAGCGTTCCTTCTTCGCTTCCTTGTATGTACATCTCAGAGACTCCCGTCATCATTGAAGCCTCGCTTCAATTACGAGACCGGAGGTCCAGATGTTGGCTACGATCCACACGCCTTCCTCGCTTACCTTGAGACCCCCATGGAAAAACGGTTACCACCGCTTGACCCGAAGGATCCTCTATAGTTTCCATCACACAACGGTAAACCACACTTATTTAACTTCTTTCTTAACACTAGCGATAATATTGATGTCCCTGATTTGATGGCACGACCGCTACGCGATTCCCAAGCGCCACAGCTACCTCTCAACGGTATTCGAGTCAACGATACGCGGGAGCTGCTTTCTGACGACGACGACGATAGCGACGCCCTCTCCTTGTCTGACCTTGAGCCAGAGGAGGTTAGCAACCATGGCCCTGACGACGACGGCTATTACGAGTCGCCTCTGTTGGCCAAGAGCACGCAGACCAGCGCTCGCAAGCCGCCTATCAACAGCGTCAACAAGGTCCTGCGCAGGTGGCACAGGTACAGGGAAAGAAAGCGCGCGGCACAGGACTCGCAACACCAAGACGCAACGGCTGCAGAAGGTCGCGAGTGTCTGCGGCTGCGGTTAGACGGCACTAGTGAGGCAGTATCTACAGCTTCCACTGCCACACACGCGTATACGCAGTAAGAAGGTTGTGGTCAGGATGAAGGTCAGGCACGCAGTCAGGAGGGGGCACGCGCGCCAGCCACTTTTTTGAGCCTATCTTCGTATTCAACGCATCTGCAGACCTGTTCAAATTGAAGCGTTTACGCAGTTATAGAAGGTTTGACGATGAGTTGCGTGCCAGTTGTGGAAGACGCGTTGGACCCAAAAATGGGTGGGGAACTGTCCCACCTGTAGGGGCTGTCCCTGGGTTTTGCCCCCCCTCTGAGGGACGAAGAGGGGGCAGTGAAAATCTCCACTTGCCCCGGGGTGTTACCTTCAGTTCCAATCTCGCAAAGGGGAAACTGAAGGAAAAAAAGCTACGACTCAATAAGAGGGAATAACGAGCCCATTGTCCTGTTAGAGCTCAACCCCCCATCCGGAGTGGTCACGTTGTGCCAGCACAACGGGAGGATTCATTTTGAGACGAGATATTACCGGCATGGATCTGTTTGGGGCTCCCCTTGGCTGGATCAGGATGGTGGCGCCGGGCTCCCGGCCGGGCCACGAAGGAGCGGTCGGCAACGGGCGGCGGAGGAACGGAGGAATGGAGGAACGGCGACCTCACAAATCAACAAAACCAAGGTACGTGTATATAATCAAGGATAGAGTTGCGAGGCGAGGTTCCTTCTCGCAGATAGAGGAAGTGATATATAAGTTCTCCAGGATCCGCACGCCTTACGCTACTGCAACTTGACAACTACGTACCTTCCTACCTAAGCTCTTATATACCTACCTACGCAGACTACGTACCTTACCTGCTTCCTTAATTTGTCGGAATCAAGCAGTTTGAACAACAGACCCCATACTTTACGAACATGTCAGGCCGGAACCCCCCTAGCCAAGGCAGCGCGAGGAGGAACACGCCTACGGCTAGTGCTAGTACTACTACTCCATCGGCAAGGCAACCCGCAACGCCTGCCAAACAGATACCTCATAGGCCAGCAGGTACTGCTAATTCCGCCTCAGCGAGCCGTGGTGCGGCCGAAAACCCCGGGGCACGAACCAACAATGCCCGGCCCACCCCGAAGCCTCGCTGGGCCGACCTCGCCAAACCCGTCCCCCCGCTGCCGCTCGATACCCCCTTCATTCAGGGCGCCATCGCGGGTCTCGACCTCCAAAAGAAGCAGGCCAGCCTGGGAAATACCATACAGGTTCAGGAGCTGCACAAGCAGTACGAGCGCCACGCGGACAACGTCCTCGTCGTGGTTACGAGCCAGAATCAGCACGAGTGCGACCTCCTCTTCAGCGCCGTCAACGCCCACAAACCCAATAAGGCCTGCCTAGTCCGCATCGACAACCCGGGTTGGTCCGGGGTCGGCGACCAGGCGTACGAGGGCGCGGGCGCCGTCGGCGCGCACAACCGCGTGTTCAGCGCCCTCGGGACCCTGTTCGTGATGCCCATGTACGTCCGGTTCCTCAAGGAGAAGAAGATCGGGACCGTCATAGTCGGTGCGGTGGAGAACTTTATCGTGCGGCCCCGCGCCGCCGCCGGGGTGGACCCGGCCACGAAGGAGCTCGTGACGAATTGCCCCGTCGACTGGGGTTTCGTCGCATTCTGCCGGGTGCGGCTGGCTGCGGACCCGGCGTTTAAGTGGACCACGGCCGTGACGCAGGGCGCGCCCGTGCCATTGAACCACATCTTCACGGCCGCCACGGCTGGGTTTGAGAATGAGCAGAAGACATTCGGCAAGGTCAGCATCGGGAAGGTGATTGGCGAGAAGGGCTTAAAGAATGAGAAGGGCTGGGACGAGGCGGACTGGCAGGTTCGCTTGATTGGTAAGTCGTGGTACGATATGCTATTGGACGCTCTGGCCAAGGTCCGCATTCCTTGGTCATGATAATTTACTACCTACCTAGGCAGGTCCCTAGGTACGCGGCTCACATGTAGCTGGAGTGGATTTTGTGATGTTTTACTTGCGCCTGGTTACGCTTTTGGCGTTCTGGTGTGATAGAAATAAATATAACATTTAAGGGAGAGCCGTCAAGCATCCTCGCACTGGTCTTTTGGTACCTCCAGCCTCAGTCATCCAGGCGAAGGACCCGGTAGTAGCAGGGGTAGGGGTGGTAGGTGCGTGGCCACAAGGCTTTTGTTCTTGATACCTATCACCCGTGGCTGTCTCCTTTTCTGATGCTCGCATTGCGGTTTTCGGTGATATTATTCTTCAGTTCGATTCCGCTTAACCGGACCTCAACCTCACGGACTCAAACCATACCCTGCCCATTCAGGTGCCCATAGAACAGCTGTAGCAGAACCAAGGACCGCACGATTCAGCACCTTCGCCTTGCGAGATAAAGACCGTCTTGGTTGTCACTGATATACGCCTCGACCAGAAATGGAGTTGGCGAGCAAGCCGTTCCTGCCGACCTTGGTTCTCATGCTTCTCTTCAGGCGCTAACCGCGGCATGGGTCTGCAATTTATTCGAACCTTCAGATCCAGAGGATGGCGTACTATCAGCTCCGTCGCCCGGAAACCTTGGCTGCAAAGGACCCTTCGGTCGCTGATGTGCGCGTGGTTCTTCGGCCCCTGCTTTGTATTTCTCTTTGTTTGACCAGCCATGCCACAGCTGGAAGCCACGGAATCGGATATCATCGGTGTCAGATTATAAAGACGAAGGAACCATTAAGTCTGCTGCGGCCGAACTCACCAATGGGGCTGTGAGCCTGGATGTCTTGGTCAACTGCGGTGGGAAGTGATTGTTCTTTGGCACTCCTAGGCTGCCCTATATAAGGTGATGGCCATCCGATAATCATGACAACCCGCAATATTGAGCTTATCGACGGCGCCCTGATGGAACCTAGTCGCGTAGCTATGACAACCAAATTCGGCCTCCCGGATAAGGAAATGATAGCTAGGCTCTTCCATTTTGCTTATGATGACCACGAGGCAGCCGGCTTGCTCGTCGAGGGGTTCGCCGCAAAAGTTCCGGAGCGAGAATTTAGCCCGGCTGAGCAGATGGCTTTTTTCGCGTCGAATCTCTTGTCTTCGGAAGCCGCTCTAAGTGGCGTTGAGGAGTGGATGGCGATGGTGAGGCAGGAGAGGGAGAAGATGGAGCACTATTCAGGCACATGGAAGCCGAGAGAAACATTGAGATAATTCTAACTTTGCCAGCTAAGGGAGGTATATTCTCCAGGAGTGTAGCGGCGCGCGCAGGCAACCTTGTGTGGACGTCTGGCCACTTCGCCATGTAACGCATGTACAGGATAAGCGAGTGACCCAGACAAGCGAGTAACCCACTTTCTATACGACGCGATACCTTTACACTCAACAATAACATTTCTTTACCATGCTAGATGCCCTTACTTTAAAGGAGGGCCAGGTAATCTTAGCCCTCCAAGCTCCTTAAAACGATAAGAATCTAAGCGAACGTCCCAGGATAGCCACACGTCCCAAGATAGTCACTACCTAACGAACATGGACATTGCCGCCCCCTTTTCCCCTACATACTTGCATTACATATACGGCAGTCAGCTACACAGGATATAATAACTAGTTCTCTCGTTGCCCTGGATCTCAGGTCCTGCAGTTAGGAGCTGTAGGTGATGTTATAATCTAGTAGGCTGCTAAAAATATCATGTGGCTGCGCTCCGTAGTATGTCCTGGAAAGAAACGCTATTGTGTTTTACGCTGCCTCTCGACGAGACCTAGACTCCTGGCCCTGGCTGCTACTGCCCACCATCACGTTAACACGTCCTAGGAAGCTTAGCTCATTGCACGCTCTGAGGAATTCGAATAGCTAACCCGATAGTAACATCAACGAAATAGATTCAAGCTAGTAATCTAACGCCGTGGACCCTCTCTACATGGTTCTTGAAATAGTTTAAGTGCTTGAACTCTAGCGCCTCGTCTCTGCCCTTAGGATAGTGTGACGAACCTCTCTAGGATCCTATCCTGTTAGGGTTCAGTGTGAAGGTAATTCTGCAAAGGATGCTTAGGTTCGGTGTAGCCAAAGGGTGCACAACAATAGACTTGTCTCAATAGTAGGCTTACGAGCTTGTAGCGAACTGTAGCTGTAATTGCTAACTGGAGAACTCCCAGAGCTCTCCAGAATGAGTAACTATATATATATCGTTATCACTCCCTTCCTAAGGAGTTCACTGGTAAACTCCTAGGTTTACGAGTGAACCCTTATTATCACCAGTAAAGCCAAGGCTTCCCGAGTGATAACCATAGGGGCCTTTCCTAATTGGTTCCTAAGCGATTAGCTGTCGGCGCGTCCCACGCCTCCGACTATAGCCTTCCTGGCCGCCCATATGGTCATTCATAACACGAGGTCCCTCGAATCTATTTTTATCGTAGAACTTCTTTATTCTAGTTCGTACGAACTCGAGTTCTTCCTTAAGTATCGCGTATAGCGAGCTCATTTTATCGGCTTTAACTACCGCTCTAGGTACTAAGACGTTAGGCCCTTATCGTAAATCTACCTTATAATCGTAGTTTACGAAGAATGATGTAACCTTCGTAGTCTCCGTAACGGTAGTATTAAGAGTAGGTAAGTTACTCCGCTAGTAGTAGCTCGACCTAGTTATCTGACTAGAAGTTAATATATAACTATAGATATTACTCAACGACCTAGTTAAATCGTTCCGTCTATCTATCTTTCTATAGGTAGTAGGCTATTAAGAGCTTACTTTTTATACCTATGTCACGGTTATGGCCGCCTACAGCCGGCCGGCGGGGTATACTAGCAATACCCCGAGCCAATCATTAGGAACAGATGCATGGCCAGTGGAACGTCAGCTCTGGTGCTCACGAAGGGCCGTGCCAAGGGAATGAGCAAGTGCTCACGCCGCTCATTAAGAAAGCTGTGAGCACTCTGAGCATGAAGTGCTCAGAGTGTTTAGCTATGGAACAATGAGCATGTTGAGTATGCCAAGATGGATAGTATATAGTTACTCGTTCTAGAGAGCTCTAGGAGTTCTCCAGTTAGCAATCACAGCTATAGTTCGCTACAAGCTCGTAAGCCTACTATTGAGACAAGTCTATTGTTGTACACCCCTTGGCTGCACCGAACCCAAGCATCCTTTACAAGATTACCTTCACTGAACCCTAACAGGATAGGATCCTAGAGAGGTTCGTCACAACCTAGCTTCGTTATTAGAGCTTGCCAAAACTTTGATACGAACTTCGTATCTCTATCTATAATCCATTCCTCCAGCTATTTGTAGACTAAGGTAACGTTATAGTAGATTACGTCTACGAGTTTTTCCGCTATCTATAACTCCTTATAAGTGAGGAAGTAGCTCTATTTAGTGAGTTTATCCACCGTTATTATAACGGTAGGATAGTTTAGACCCTAACCCTAACCGCAACCCGAGTAGTGGTCTATACGCCTTCTACTTGTATTTTTCCTATAGTTGCGGGAATCTTGTGTCTTGATTCTTTTCTTCTCTTTAACTTTAGATTTACGTTATTAAGTAGGATTATTTAAGCTATTATACCTCCATTCCTCGCTCGCTCGTTATAATCTAAAGCTCATTTTCCATTACCTGGGAAGGCTTCGATAATATTCCAACGAAGTAATAACCGAAGCCTGCAACAAAGTCTATAAGAGGTTTAAGAAAAGGAGGAGAGCTCGAGGCCCGAGGCCTCGACAGGGCCTACAAAGCCCTACAACCACAGAAGCAGCCGCCACAATAGTAGCCTAGTGGGCCACCCAGAGGTGGAAGATTGGGAGTGACAACAAAAGAGGGTCAAATACAAAAGAGGTGGTGGAACTAGCCTGGTAGGCCCGGTGTGTTACGAGCTCTACCAAGCAAGCGGTGGGAGCTCTGGGTCCATTGACGAACGGTGGATCACAGCACAAAGATGTGACATATAGGCAAGTGGTGCGCAGGATGCAACTATGAAGTAGTTGCATCGGGGATCTTTTGCCCTGTAGCCTAGGTGGACACTGCGCAGCACCTGACACGGTGGGAACGGAACCGGTAGGGCCAATAGGGCCTAGTCGATAGAATAGCCGACAAGGACCCCCTAGCTCTCCTTTTTACCAACAGGGCCCTAGAGAGGCACGAGGGCCTAATAAAGGCCTAGAGTTCCCTACTCTCCCAGGCACGTATAGGGGACATAGGCCTTCGAGACTACCTCCTCAGGGTTAAGGTACCAGAGGTCTATACCCCCTTTTACGTATACGAGGAGGGGAGGGAAACAGTGGAGCACCTAGTAGTTTGGTACCCCAACCTACCATTGCAGAGGCCGTGGGACCATCGGGAGGTTCGGTTACATGTCATAAATAACCATATAGGCGGCCAGGGAGGCTGCAGTCGGAGGCGCGGGACGCGCCGACAGCCAATCGCTTAAGGACCAATCAAGGAAGGTTTCTATGGTTATCACCCAGGAAGCATTGGCTTCACTAGTGATAATAGGGGTTTACTCGTAAACCAAGGAGTTCACCCGTGAACTCCTTAGGAAGGGAGTGATAACAATATGTATATAGTCACTCGTTCTGGAGAGCTCTAGGAGTTCTCCAGTTAGCAATCACAACTATAGTTCGCTATAAGCTTGTAAGCCTACTATTGAGATAAGTCTATTATTGTATACCCTTTGGCTATACCGAACCTAAGCGTCCTTTGCAATTATCTTCACTAAACCCTAACAGGATAGGATCCTAGAGAGGTTCGTCACACGTTGCTAACTCCCTTTAACTCTGTTATAGTTCAGGATTGAAGGTACGATATATCCATAAGCGACACGGAGTCTGAATACGACCCCGAGCGCAACTCCGAACACGATTCTGAATACGACTCCGATACCAACATAGCTACCCCCGCTACACCCAATATCGCTTAGCAGCTGAGAAACGATCTTCAAGCCCTCGCCGACCGGGTTACGGCGTCCGAAGGGAAGCTCGCGACCATGGAGGCATAGCTTGCGGCCGCCTAAGCTGAGCTTAAAAAAGCCTAGGCCGCGACTAGTAGTACGGACCCTGCCAAAACGAAGGTTAAGCTGGAGTAACTAGATAAGTATAGAGGCGATAGGGACCTACTACTAGGATAGATTACGGCGATGCGTAACTATATCGACTACAACTCCCACTAGTTTACTATAGAGGAATCTAAGACGCGGTACGCAGCTACTTAGCTCAAGGACTAGGCGCTTAAGGGGTTCTCTAGGGCGTTAGAGGACTACCTTAAAGGGGTCGACCAACAACCTTTTACTAAGAAGGTCTTCGAGAACTACTCTAAGTTCGAGGAAGAAATTAAGAAGGTATTTGGAAGCAAGGACAAGAAAGGATATACCTAGGAGCGACTTAGCAAGCTACGCTAGACCAAGTTAACTATAGCGTACGCTACTATGTTCCGGCAAGACTCTATAAGGGTAGAGATTAACGAGGAGGGACTTAAGAAGATATTTTATAATAGCCTAAAGGAAGATATTAAGAACGAGCTATACTAGAAGGACTAGCCTAATACGCTGGACGAGTATATTGCTATAGCTATCCGTATCGACGAAAGATAGTTTACTCGCAGGCAGTAAAAGAAAGGCGCTAAAACCTACTACGGTAATAGCTATAAAGCTAATAACAAGAAAAAGCGCTAGTAATAGAGTACCGTTAGCGGACACTACTCTAGACTAATGAATGTCGACGCTACCTGGGCGTAATGAACAAGCAAGAAAACTAGTGCTAGGGACAAAACAAACATCACCTACTATAACTACGGTAAGAAAGGCCACCTTAAGAAAGAATGCTATAGTAAGAAGGAATAGTAACCGGTTCCCGGAAAGGAAACCGCTACTATCGAGGAAGTTAAGACGGCCGCGCGAGTTAGAGAAATCGCGGTCGCTAGCTATACTCAAGACGACCTCGAGGACGATATAGACTAGGCCGACACCCACAAGGCTATATTAGTAGAGTTCGATATAGAATCCGATACGTTAGCCGAATCCGAAATAAGCTCCGAGAGCTATATCGTACTAGTATAAAGGCTAGACAATGAACTCTCAGATTCGGATATAGAGCTAGCGCGTATACCTGTACCTAGGGACCCACCGTTCGAAGGAATTAGCGGTAGGATTGTGGCGGGCGACGACGAAGGGGAGGTTGTACCCCCCTCTTTCACCGCCGAAGTTACAGATAGATAGGGTTTCGACCTAGTCTAATAGGATAACGAGCTATAGAGGATTAGGAGAAGCGAGAACGAAAGTAGAGGCCCCAATATCTGGTATCTGTAGAACTAGGTACTAAGACGACGAGAGCGAATCCGCCGGCTAGAACAAGAAAAGATGGAGCTCGAAGAAGTACTCGCAGAAAGAACGGTATAGTACAACTAGCTATACGCCGAATACGAATATAAGAAGTCGGAGTTCGAAACAATACTCGCGATTAGGGACGCTAAGTATAGACGCCTTATCAGGGCAATCGATACGCTCCGAGAAGAAGTATAGTTGTTAACCTAGGAATAGTAGTAGGTAGGAACCACCCTCGATAGGGTATTCTAGGGAATATAAGACCTATACGACGCGCAAATAGATGACCTCTCGTGGGACGGATCTACGGAGTTATTAGATTTCGAGGCTAAAGAAGTTAGGTGCTCTAGGGATATCTACCCCCAGGCGCAAGAAGCACGATAGACAAAAGGACGACGAACGTAGGAATAGGACGAATACTAGGTACGGAACTAATACCTCGTTCTAGCTAGGAATACGAAAGACCTCTAAATCTAGGGACTTCGAAGAGTGCTAGATGTGTACTAACCAATGGAAGGAAACTACCCGTAGATGGCCCTAGGGGTACGAAACCACATCGACAGCCCTTGGTTTTAGTATATAGCGTACGAATATCGATATCACTTTACAAGCAAACTCTACTACGATCACTAGCCCATTAGGAACCGTAACCAAGCCGATTAACCGTTACCTATAACCTAGGTATACGAGCATGGACACGCGCCACCGGCCATGCTATGGGACGTGAGAACGGCCAACAACGGAAGGCTGAGGGTTAAACCTAAGAATGCCTAGCTATAAGTATGCCGGGGAATAGCAAACGCCAGAAGCTACCGTACGGCGGACTGCGCTTTCCATACGGAACAAAAAATAAAAGAATACGCTAAGTAGTGGAATCAGCTCTCTAGAGAAGGCACTAGACGGAGAAGGAGAGGACTACGAACACCTAGACCAGAGGAGGTCTAGTAGCTCTAGGAGTACCAAACTATCAACGTCGTAAGCCAAGGTGCGGATAGGGACGCCTTGATGTACTACGAGAGCTTGGGAAACGGCTTAGGGCTCTTCGCGGAGGCCGCATAGCTCTAACTCCACAATAGCGAAAATAGGCCACGTAGTGTAGGAAGAACTAGCGTAAACGAAAGCCTTACAACGACCTCCCAGCGGACGAGCGCGAAATCGCCGCTATACGAAGTAATAAACTAGACGACAAACTCTAGATTACGACGCGATAGGGGAAGTACGAAGCCCTCGCGTTGGTAGATGGAGGAGCCTAGATAGACCTCATCTCGCCTACATTCGTAAACCAACTCAGAATCCTATAGAGGATTAAAGAAAAAGAATACATGGTTAAAGGACCATTTCTGACACAATGGGCACGACGAGAAATAGAGCTACTCGACATCAAGGTGGTAGGGAAAACCATATAAGTGGTATTCGATAATATGGACATAGGGCCCGCGAAAGATATAATCCTAGGGCGCCCATAGTATAGGGACTACGACCTAGATATTAGTTAGAAGGGAGATAGCTATCTACGATCGCGAATACGAGAGTATCCGACTAACACGATAGAAGAACGTATAGAATAGGAGCTACGACGAAGTAGAGGGTTAAGTTAGACCCCCTCTAAGGGCCTGCTATAGGAAGTAGCTAGTACGGAGGAACGTACTCTAAAATCCGGAAGAAGCGGTCTACGATATAATAAAGAGATACGAACCATCGCCGTCGTCTCGGTCGATGAGTATAGAACGCTCAAATACGAAATATAGGTTAACAAATAAGAAGCGACAAGCATCGAGCTGCCAGCTCAAGGACTTAAGGAACTCGAAGTATCGTTTATCGAGTTAGGAAGTAAGTTCGCGTACTACGAAAGTATAGCGAAGAGCATAGTAACGAGGTAGGTGCCTAACAACTATAAGGAATACTCGGCGTTTATAGTAAAACACCTTATAGGGCTGCTAGACTACGAGCCGTAGGACTATAAGATTAAACTCAAGGATGGAGCCTAGTTGAAGTTCTTTAAAGTATATTATACTAACGAGAAATAAGACGCGGAGTTAAGGAGCTATCTCGAGAAGAACCTCGAGATAGGGTATATCAGACCATTAACATCTCTAACGAGCTACCTAGTTCTTTTTGTTTCAAAGAAGGATAGGAAGCTCCGGATATATATAGACTACTAATAGTTGAACAACGAAACGGTGAAGAACCGCTACCCACTACCACTAATTTCGCGTCTACGAGATTAGCTATCGAGGGTATAGTTCTTCACTCGTCTCGACCTCCTAACCGTGTACGCCTATATCCGTATTAAGGAAAGAGACGAGTAGAAGACGGCTTTTAGAATACCCTACGAGCACTACGAGTACCTCGTTATACCCTTCGATTTAACTAACGTACTAGCGATATTCCAAGCTACTATCGACCACGCGATTCGACGCTGCCTCGACAGATTCGTAGTTTGTTACCTAGATAATATCCTTATCTACTCCAAGATACTCGAAGAATACAAGATTATATACGACAGGTGCTGGACGCACTATACAAGCATAAGTTATTAGTTAATAAAGATAAAAGCGAGTTCCATGTTAAAAAGATAGTGTTCCTAGGTTATGAAATCTCCCTAGAATGGGTTAAGATCGAGCCTAAGAAACTAGAAGCTGTTAGGACGTAGCTAATACCGACGAACACTATAACGTATTTTATCAGTGGGTCGGCCATATCAGTGGGTCGGCCACTTTTTGGTGCGACGCGTCTTCTTACCACAACACCACAACGTAGCCAAGATGCCTCGCACCAAAGACCCTGAAAAGCAGGCCAGGGTAATCCTGGCCATGGAAGCTCTCGAACGGGATGAAAAACTGAGTGTCCGGAAGGTGGCTAGGCTCTACAACGTGCTACGTACAACTCTCGGCGACCGACGCGCTGGCCGGCCGGCCCAGACAAATACCACGCCCAGCTCGAAGAAGCTTATGTAATTAGAAGAGGAGGTTGTTGTTCAGTATATAGTTGAGCTATCTGAACGAGCTTTCCCACCCAGGCTGTGTGGTGTGGAAGGTATGGCCAACCATCTACTACATACGCGTGGCGCAAGCTCGAGTTCCTTTGCGCCTTTCGCGAGGCCTTCTTTGCCTCTATGACGGAGAAGAATATCCAGGGCGGGTTTGTAGGGGCTGGTATCGTACCGTTCGATCCAGAGAGAGTACTTTCTAAGCTGGATGTCAAGCTTCATACACCAACACCCCCAAGCTCCCGGCCTGGCACTGCACAACTATAGGTCTCTAAGACCCCGCATAATGCCCAGGAAGCCTACTCGCAGTCAAACCTTATCAAGGCCCGGATTTCCAGTCATCAAAATAGCTCCCCAGCTTCGATGTTAGCTGCAGTTGACCAGCTTGCAAAAGGTGCAACGGCTGTAATGCACCAAGTAACTCTTCTTCAGTCAGAGGTCTCTTCGCTCCGCAAGACCAACGAGGGACTAAGCAAGCGCCGGAGAGCCAAAAAAACACGCGTGCAGCTTGGAGGGTCACTTACTGTACAAGATGCACAGGATCTACTAGGCCAGACGGCCGTAGGTGGGGAGGTGGTCCAAGAAACGCAGCAGGATGGTGGTAGTGTAAGGGGGTGCGGGACGAAGGTTCGGTGTTGCAGTACATGCCGCAAGCCTGGTCATAATGCTCGCACCTGTCAAGAGGGTGCAGAAGCTACTGATGCAGCTATTTCCGATGTAATTATAGTCATTTCCTAGTGTTGTAGCTCGTAAGTGGGAATAATAGTAGGAGGGTAGTGTAAAAGTGGCCGACCCACTGATATGGCCGACCCACTGATAAAATACGTTAGAGATTAAAGGATTTATCGGATTCGCCAACTTCGTTAGAATGTTCATTAAGAACTTTAGCGATATCGCGAGGCCTCTACACAGACTTACCAAAAAGGATACTATATTCTAGTGGAAGTAGGAGCACGAGCGAGCTTTTCAACGAATCCGCGACACAATCATCGCCGACCCAGTACTTATACTACCTAACCCCAATACACCTTTCGAGGTCGAAGCTAACGCTTCGAACTTCGCGATCGGAGGACAACTTGGTTAGAGGGACAAGGATGGTAAACTATACCCAGTTACGTTCCTCTCTAAGAAACTCGAAGAACCAAGGCTCAACTACCTAATCTACGATAAAGAACTCCTCGCGATTATCGAAGCTTTTTAGGAATAGAGACCATACCTTAGCGGCACGATACACGAAGTATAGGTGTATACGGACTATAAGAATTTACGATATTTCACCACTATCAAGGTGTTGAACGGATGATAAACTTGCTAGGCGGAATTTCTATCCGAATTCAACTTTACGATCCACTATAAGAAAGGCTCGGAAAATGCGCGGGTAGATACCTTGAATAGGAGGACGGATCATTACGATAATACGACTAAAGTCTTACTACCATTACTATAATAATAGATAAACGGATCGCTATAGCACGCTTCCTAACCAACTAAAGACTACGAGATCGTAGCCTTTTAGCAATAGTCGGAAGATCCCGATACTAGGCCTCTACAACCGCTTATAGAATGTTGCGCGGCCTTCAAAGAGTAAAGATAGGACAAGGACTTCCAAGGCATCATCGTGGACGAAGAACGCGATAAATGGTAGGAAGGGCTAGAATCTCAGGTCGTAGGATTATAACTCGACGAAACAAGACTTTGGTACCGCGATAAAGCCTACGTTAAGGCTAGCGACTAAAAAGAACTTATCCAGATAATCCACAAGTCGAGACTCGGAGGACACATAGGAATCAGCAAGACAATCACGAAGATCAAGTAAAATTACGACTTCCTAGGAATTAAGCAAGCAATAAAGGTAGTACTAGCGGAGTATAACCTCTGCTATCGAAGTAAACTAGGATAATATAAACTATATGGGCTACTATAGCTGCTACTAGTCGTGGAACAACCATAGAGTTCAGTGACGATGAATTTTATTACTAAACTACTAATATCCAAGGACTTAGTAACGAGAGTAGAATACGATAGTATCCTTATAATAGTAAATAGGCTTACCAAATGGAGTTACTTCTTCCCATACAAAGAATCATAGATAGTAGAATAGCTCGTAGACGTAATTTATCATAACGTTACCTCGGTCCACAAATAGCCGAAGGAATGGATTATAGATAGAGATACAAAGTTCATATTAAAGTTTTAGCAAGCTCTAATAACGAAACTAGGTATAAAGAGCAAGCTCTTAACGGCTTATTACCTATAGACGAACGGATAGACGAAACGACTTAACTAGGTCGTCGAGTAGTACCTACGATTATATATTAACTTCTAGTAAGATAATTAGGCTAAGCTATTGCTAGTAGTACAACTCACCTATAACACTACCGTTACGAAGACTACTAAGGTTACGCCGTTCTTTATAAACTACGGCTATAAGGTAGATTTACGATAAGGGCCCGATATTTCGATACCTAGAGCGGCGGTCAAAGCTAATAAAATAAGCTCGCTATACGCGATACTTAAATAATAACTCGAGTTCGTACGAACTAGAATAAAGAGATTCTACTATAAAAATAGGCTCGAGGGACCTCGCCTAGAAGAGGGGGGTAAAGTTTATCTCATTCCTCAAAATCTTCGTACAAAACGGCCATATAGGAAACTCGACTTCCATAAAACCAGACCGTTCAGAGTTAGCAAAAAGATTTTAGAAAATAACTATATACTCGCGTTGCCTATAACGATACAACTACGAACCAACGTCTTCTACATTTTACCCCTAGAACCAGCACCCAAGAACGTACAACTTAATAAAGACACTAAAGCAGAAGACGAAAAAGAGGAATAGGAAATCGAAGAGGTCCTAGACTCACGTATTACAAAGGATAGTTAGATTATCTAATTAAGTGGCTAGACTTCGGCCCAGAAGACAATTCATAGCAACTAGCTACGAATCTCAACTACCCTACGAAACTACGAGAGTTCTACTAAAGGAACCCGGATCGGCCGGCAAAGCCAAGTTAGGGACCATCACGAGCATAGCATCCCAATCGATTACACTAGTAACAACAGGAGCGGACTATACATCTAGTAAAGCACGAGATTCCTCCTACTCCAGCACATCCAAGGTCGACAAGCCACGAGCAACTATATCGGCCCCTTTCTTCACCAAATACTGCTTTTACTAACGAAGGCGACGGAGGCGCGCCAAACGCTCTATAAGGTCACGTTGGGGCTCCTCTAGCTTCCGCTACGCTTCGTTAAGGGAAAGCTCTGCCAATTTCTCCTCCTCCTTTAAGCGGCGCTACTCTTGCAGAATACGGTCCACTAAAGCAGTTAGCGCCACGAGAGGCGCCAGGAAGGAGACAAACAACTCACACTAGGATACCGGTACCCCAGAACCATCGTAAGAACGGCCACGACAAACGCAGGCCTCACAACGCTTCACTTTCTCCATCATACGGCAAGTAAGCCCTTGCGACGAGCACCAGGAACAAGGTATAACGACAAAACCGTTTTCGGCGATATTCTGGGCAAGGACTATACGGTAATGGGCGGAGTTGGATTTTCGTTTCTTTAGCAACATTTTGTTAGCATCGCTACGGCGATGAAGAAAGGAAACCGCAGCACTCACAAGCGTGGGTTGTTGGCGGTATTTGAAACGAGCCTGAGCTTTTCGGGACGAAAAGGCACCGAGGAGGGGCGGCCGGGGAGGCTGCAGTCGGAGGCGCGGGACGGGCCGACAGCCAATCGCTTAAGGACCAATCAAGGAAGGTTCCTATGGTTATCACCCAGGAAGCATTGGCTTCACTAGTAATAATAGGGGTTCACTCGTAAACCAAGGAGTTCACCCGTGAACTCCTTAGGAAGGGAGTGATAACAATATGTATATAGTCACTCGTTCTAGAGAGCTCTGGGAGTTCTCCAGTTAGCAATCACAACTACAGTTCTCTACAAGCTCGCAAGCCTACTATTGAGACAAGTCTATTGTTGTGCACCCTTTGGCTGCACCGAACCTAAGCGTCCTTTGCAATTACCTTCACTGAACCCTAACAGGATAGGATCCTAGAGAGGTTCGTCACAATACGCCTACGCGCGTGGCCCTCTGGTCAGAGGGCCGTAGTCACACCTACCGCGAAAGAAATGTCACTTCTGCAAGTGTTGAAAGAAAAGAATAAGAATTGTCTGCCCCCCTCCACGCTCCTAAGGGAAACTGCCCCTGACTAAATACTGGTCCCGCACGCGAGAACGCCACGCACGAACGAAAAACCGAAAACTCCACCCCTCTGGTTACCGAGAGGCCCCTACCCCGGTTCATATTTCCCTTTCGAACTTGCAATAGCTCCTGCCTGTAAGTTCGAACCCCTGGTACTCACTCATCCCTCCATATACGGTCATTCCGCGATTTCTGACTCTGGTGGCGGTGGCTGCGGTACGTACGCGTAGCCTGTTCCTCCCTCATGCGGATTCAACCTTGCCACCATACTGGATACTCGGGCTCCAGGTAGTAGTCGGGAGATCCACGGTGGTTATAGACTAATGGGCGCTCGAAGCCGAGTTCGGGATCCTTAGGGTTACGCTGGCCGTTAGGTTTACCCACGTCCTTACCTACCTCTGGCCCCTACTAACCAGAAGGTCGAGTCATAGCTCGGGAAGTGAGCCTAGAGGACCGACGAATAGGAGTCTTAGGGACCTAGGGCGTTTATAAGGATAGAGCGGGTATAGACTATACTAACGATATCTATTCCTACTCGACCCTCTTGAGCCGGTGGTAGGTTGCTCTCTAGAGGTTTATATCCTACGGTATAGCTTCGTACTTAATCTACTAGAGTTGTAGTAGTAACTTATCTCCTATAGCCTTAAGGGTTATCTACTAAAGGCTTTCGACCGGATCCACGACTTTGGTATATTCCACGCTCGGAGCTCTACTAAGTACTAGAGTCGTCCTAAGAGAACTGTGCGTAGAGCTCTCCTAGTTAGAGGGCCCGCCTTATAGTCCTTCGTCCGCGAGTACCGCCAGCGCCGCATCTATCAGTATCGGCGGATCTTGGAAGCGATTCTCCGCTATAAATATAGGTGATCTGGTAGCGTTATCGCCTAGTCCTTTCCATAGCGCCTTGGTACCTTCCCATAAAGTAACACCCCTTAACTGCTTAATCTACGGATTGGGGATTGTAGCCGTCTTACGCTTAGCTACAACTTCGTTATCTTTAGGGCTACCCTCATCCTCCAAACCCTCTACATAGCCCTATATCGGGGATTGAAGCTGTCCCCTTCTAGTTAGAGGGGAGCTAATTTCCTTATAGGGGGTTTCCCACCTAGGGGATATCCAAGTCTCGCTTTTAAACGGGTTATTAATCTTGTAGCTATCCCATATTACCACGTTGCGGAGAGGGCGTATAGCGGTATTTCCCAAGGCGAGCCTTACAATCTTAAGCTACTCGTTGAGCATTTTTATCTTAGCTTTCCCTCTAGTCAGCCCGTGATATAGCCTAGTTATATACCAGCTTTACCCTAGTATATACGTGTTAGGTGCTGCGCAGTGTCCACCTAGGCTATAGGGCAAAAGATTCCCGATATAACTACTTTATAGTTGCATCCTGCGCACCACTTGCCTATATGTCACATCTTTGTGCTGTGATCCACCGTTTGTCAATGGACCTAGAGCTCCCACCGCTTGCTTGGTGGAGCTCGTGACAATACGCTACGTAAGTCCTAATGTCTTGGAAGAAAAATCAGGTGAACTCGACAACCCAAAGTCTATATTCCCAGTCTTACGCCTATAAGTCAGCCCACCATAACACCGCACACCCCCACCTCCGCATACCCGTTTCGGCGCACGCGTCTCGCATTACCACCGAAACAAACCGCGATCTTTGCAACCACGCCCGCTTCAATTGTCGGAATTTTTACATAATCCGGATCAGTTTGATCAAAATGCCCGCTTGGAGCGAAGATTCGATGCAGCAAGCCTTGCAGGCCGTAGAAAACGGCCTATCTCACTGGAAGGCGGCCAAGCTGTACGGGGTTCCACCTACAACACTCCGAGGCCGTATGGAGGGCGCCGTCGCCATCAAGCAGTTTGCAATCGACCGGCAGGCGCTCTCCGATGTACAGGAAACCCAGCTAGCGCAGTGGGCTCATGTGCAGGACGCTCTGGGTATGCCACCAACTCATTACCAGCTGCGATGTGTAGCTGAGGAGATCCTTCGAGCTGGCGGGACCTAGAAGAAGCTGGGGAAGAACTGGGTTACCAATTTTATGCGTCGGTACCCTTCTCTAGGGACTCTTCAAGGTAAGCGACTTGATATAAAGCGTATAAAGGGTGTTACGCCTGACAAAATCAAGGGACTCTTCGACACCCTCGACAGACCACTTCTTCGGCACGTTCGACCGTAGTATCGGTATAATATGGACGAGATAGGTATTATAGAAGGCGTAGGAGCTAACGGGAAGTATATTATATCTATTAGACAATACGGGACTAAGAAGAGGTGCTGGGCTTTGGTTAAGGGCTAGGCGAACCGGATATAGGTATCTATCATCGAGTATATTAGCGCTAAAGGGAACTACATCTCGCCTATAGTCATTTTCAGTGGAAAAACTATCCGAGCCTAGTAGTTCCCTAAGGATCTTACCGACTTTGTTAAGTAGGAGTTTACATTAATAGAGTCTAGCTATACTTACAACGATATTAGCCACGAGTGGTTGATAAAGCACTTCCTTCCTTAGACGAACACTGGGACTAGAGATTGGCGACTTCTCATTATGGACGGGCATAACAGCCATATCTCAGATAAGTTTATAGTCGCCTATACCACCAATAAAGTATATCTTTGTATCCTGCCCTCGTATTCATCTCATATTACCTAGCCCCTTGATATTAGAGTTTTCAGTGCTCTTAAGAGGAGTTACCGCAAATTCTTCAACGAATTTAGCTACAAAGACTCTAGATCAGCTATCAGTAAGAGAAACTTCCTTACTTGCTATACCAAAGCCCGGATAGAAACATTGAACTAGCGGAATATCTTATTAGGATGGCGAGTAACTAGGTTATAGCCTGTGGACATTAATCGACCTCTCAAGAATCCCTAGGTCATTAAAGAACCCCCTCTAATATCTAATAAGCTACCTGGGAGTACCCCGGAAAAGGAAAGTACAATCCAACCTCCAGAGACACCCTATGGTGGTAATCAATTACGCAAACGATTACAGGAGTATCACGGCTAGGGGAACAGGGATGTCAGGGGCCTGCTTCGGCAGGCGGCAAAGGCCCTAGACAAGAAGAACGTTGAACTAGCTATGGTATGGATGGAAAAGAGGGCCCTGCAGTAGCAAGTTGAGGAACTGAAGCCCAAGAAGAGGCTCAAGGTTGTCCCAGATCAAAATAGGAGGTTTGTGTAGATTGAGCAGGTTCAGGTCGCCAGGGGTACTATGTACTTTCAGGAAACACATAAACCACGGTCAGGAGCCGTACCAGTACTTGGCATTGCAGATACATGTCTTGATTTGTAGGAAAGATTGGTGGGTGGCAAGACAGGTTGGGAATATTTCATGTACCTAGGTGGGACCAGACTGTGCGGAGGTGGGGGTGTGCGGTGGTATGGTGGGCTGACTTATAGGGCACTCGACCGCCCTAAGATCTAGCGGGGTAAGGCCTCCTAAGCGTTCGATGGCTATAAGGAGCCCGCCTTAAATGTCCCTAATGTTGCCTCCTAGGCTACCGTAGTCCGAGTCTAGGTAAAAACATGCCCCGACTACCTGATCGTAGATAACGACCGACTAGTATACCTATACCGTATCCTTATCGATGTGGTAGACCATTACCTAGAACCGTTTCTACCTAGATTCTTGCCGCTACTCCCCTTCTAGCCTAGGGACAGCCGACGGCTAAAGGTTATTGGAAATAGGCTAAGGGAAGAGAAAGATATAATGCTAGTAGCAAGCGAGGGATAGTCGGAGTAGGGCTATAATGCTGGTCTAGTCGAACCACTATCTACTAATAAGTCGGCCTTCGATATCGTAAAGAGTTAGCGCCACGTTATACTAGGATAGCCTAAAATATAGGCTTCCTCTAGGTAGAGGGCCTTTACAGCTAGGAAACAACCGTCTCATTATCTCCGTATTGTAGGATAATCCTAGCTATATCCCCAGCTAGTTGGGCCTACTAGCTTCTACTACGTGTAAGTAGTCTACACGTTTATTTAGCATTAGTAGAAGTCTTGTATCGCTCTCCGCGCGAGGCACCGAATCAATGCCTTCCTCTAGTCGCTGGAAGGCGAGTGCCCATCTACGATACCCATCTAAGTCCTAGGATTCTTGGGGTACTAGTCTACCGGGGGTAGGTACTAGCGTGAAAGTCCGTATATAATGGTCTCCACAAAGCTACTATTAAGGGCGTCCCTACTATCTAATCTAAAGGCCCGCGACATTCGGTAAGTCGACCGGTAGTACTTGTTATTATTGCCCAGAAGGCGAGCGTTCTTCGCCTTCTAATATCATTGTTAGCGATTGTTGTAGATGGTCCTAGTGGTATGGTGAAGGTGTTGGTAGAGGTATCGAGAATCCGCGAACGAAGAGGCTGGTAGTTCTAGAGAAGAAGAGAAAGAGGAAGGGAGAGAGGCCTTAAGGGCGCTCCTACTTGCCTTCTCTGGGGTTAAGGCTATATAGAAGGAGTGGAAATAAAGAAAGAAATTTTATTAGTATCGTTTTGGGATGGAAATACCCCTCAAACTCAGGTACCTACCAAGGATAAATTCTCTCCTCCTCGCCTACCTTCTTCATTCTAACCTCGTTCCTCTTCTAATTAATAGCTAATAAACCCTCTTTCTTTTACTTCCCTTTCGAATTCGACTAGGCTCCTACCTAAGAATTCGCAATATTATAGCCGACCAACCCGTGAACTGGACCTCTCGCTCGGCGACTTGGGAACTCGTCGAAGTTAACTATACCTTGCGTCTACTAGAGCCTCCTCTAACTGATCGCCCTATCAACTTAGCTACCTTAGCTGACAAAGTCACGGCCTATAGCCCGTAGTTTGTCTGGGTCACGAGGGCTCGTTCCAACGACCCCCCTCTTCCCAATGGTATTTACAATATAGAGGAGATACGATTAGGGCTAGAGCTCGTTATCCCGCTTATTCGGTTCTTCCGTATTATAAGCGCTAAGTACGAAGAGGTTCTCTACTAGCGATAGGAGCTTCCCAACGACGTCGGCAGCCTGCTACGCCTATTTAAGGAAGCCGGGCTGCTAAAGACCTATATTAATAGGTTCCGGGCGAATAAGGATACGCTAACTAGAAGGCTATAGCTCGTTTTTATCGAGCTGTAGAATGGGGGGCCTCTCGGGCGTCGCCTTTACGAACTCTATAATCGCCGTGGCCGGGCTTTAGCCCTATTTATCCAGGCCTTTAGTAATAAGTGTATTTTCTTTTTCCAATCAGTTCCTTCTTCTAGATAGAGGATGCTAATCATACCCTAGGAATCTCTTTCCTTGCGAGTACTATCACTGCCGTTACTAGCGTACCGTAACAACCACCCCGGGCGGCCGAACTTTATATAGTATAATGCCTTTCTACGATTACGTCTCTTTCGGCCCCATTCTTAACGGCCGGTATAGCAACTACGTCTGGCACGAGCAGGCCTACGCTTTTGAAGATATAAAGCCTTCGGATAACTCGAATAGAGATCTAGTCGCTTTCGCCTAGGTCGTATTCGATATAGGCAAATTGCCGCGACCTGTTAAGTTAGCTGGTTTTGAGAAAGGTTGGGAGGTCGTAGTGGATTGAGATTAAATTGTCGCTAACTAGAGGGGAATTCGTCCTTAGGGACTAGGGCGAATTGTTGTTGGACTCCGAGGTCTAGTTAGAGGTAGTATCCGGGAATTAAGAAGGGGAGTTTCTAAGATCCCCGTATTAGTCTACTCGTCTGAAACCCTCGAGGGTCCCTCTAGGTAGCTCTATTACAAAATCCACTAGTAGCACCTTCCTTTCTACTTCTTTCTCTCGTACTATGGATCTTATGAACCTTCTCTAAGAGGTATCTATATCGGTACGCCCTATAGTCTCTTCCGGGATTATTTCTTCCTCTAGCCCTTCGCCCTAGTCAAAGTACGTTACCTCCGGCCGCCTTGGGTCGTTTCTACTATCGGCCTCGAGCTAGACTTCATCAAGCTAAAAGAATTTCTTAATTCTATTAGGCGCGTAAGGTATACAGATAGGCACGCCATCTAGGGTTTCTAGGAAGTAGGTCCCTCTCTTACTAGCCTTCCGAACGTAGTACGGCCTATGCCATCTAAACTATAACTTGCGGAACGAGCTTATATCAATCTTCCTAACGTTGTCGTAGACTAGGACCAAGTCTTTAACGGCTATTATAGCCTTTTCTAGCCTAAACTTGCAACTACTCGCTTCGTTCTTCTAGGCGGCCGCTTTGGCTCTCGCGGCTACCACTCTTTCCGCCGCAATTTCCAGGTCCTACTCCGCTTTCACAAGAAGCTCGCATCGAAGCTCTAGGAGACTTATTCGAGAGTCTAGTAAGCTTTAGCCTTCTAGATAGGAGGGGACCGAGTTCTAGTCAATGATTTGCTAGGTCTAGACGTCGTTCTCGATCGGGTTGATGGGGTTATAGTTGTGAACTAGCGAAAAGGGGGTCTAGTCGATTGGTCCCTGGATTACGGTTCTTTCGGCGAAAAGGATATAGGGGAGCATTTCACGCTATCTCTTGCCTATCCCGTTGGTTATCTTAGCGAGTGCTGTAGCGATTGGGATATAGCCGGTTTCGTTAACCTCATTTGTTCTAGAGTTGTATAGATATATCAATACGCGATCAACCCCTAGCCGCTTAAGGATTTCTACGACCTTCTTTTTGAGCTCGGAGCCTCTATCGACAACTATCGTAATTGGTAACCTGTACCTAAGGAAGATCTACCTTCTAAGGAAGGACTCTAGGCTTACGGCTCTAGCGTTCTAGCTACCCTATTAGATCGTCGCGGGCCTCTAGAAGAATACATTTCTTCCCCTTCTAGTCAGATGGCATGTATTGTATATCCAGATACCATTTTACGAACGGGATCGCAGAGGGGTAAGAGTACTTATAGAGCTCCTCGAAACGGCGTAGGTCGTACTTCTAGCATTGGGGGCATACTCTAATCTACTAGTTAATGTGGGTATATATCCCTTTCCAGTAGTAATGCTCCGTAATCCTTCGATAAGTCGATTCCCTCCCTTTATAGCCGACTTCATTATAGTAGGCTTTGAAAACTCTACGTTGCTCGTCTAGGGTATCCACCATTCGCCTAGGATTCTGCGTATCCGTTTAGGGCCGGAGGAATAAGTACCTATCCCTAACGATATATTTGAGGGCCTCCTTCTCGAGGGCTCTACACCGCTAGTATAGCTTGAGATCGGGTTCTTAGAGTGTTATTACGTATTTGGTAATCGCGCGGGAGTGGTCCGAGTAGCTATTTACCAGAGTATAATTCGGGGATGAGTCTATATAGTTAACAAAGATTTGTACGTTAACCTAGTCGTTAATATCCCCTTTAGTCTCTTTCTCCCTCTAGTTAGTGGGTCCTAGTAGCTTTCTTGAGAGCGCGTCTACTATAGCATTTTTACTCCCCAGAATATATTTGATCTCGAAGTCGAATAGCCGGATCTAAGTAATCTAACGTATCATTAGCGTGCTAGGGATATCGCTCGCTGTATCGTTTAGTTGGTAAACGAGGACTAGTATATTGGTCTCGATCGTAAAGTGGATACCGAAAAGGTAGCGCCTAAAGCGTTTAAGAAGGAAAAGTAGGCCCCTTAACTCCCTTTTTATAGTATCGTATCGCTTCTCTACATTACTCTATATCCTACTCTCGAATCGGCACGGGTACCTCTTGGAGTCCGGGCCAATTTACTTAATTATACCCCCCTAGCCAAAAATGCTAGCGTCGGTTATTAGGAAGATAAGCCCGTAACGGGGGTTATTAAAAACTAGGGGCGCGAGGACCAGCGCGGTAACGATCATACCCTAGAGTTTTTACATCGTAGCCAGTTCATCTAGCCCCTATGACCAGACGGCGTCCTTCTTCATCAGGTTGTAAAGAGGGCGGGCAATAATGGTAAATCCCTTTATCCAGATACGGTAATAACCTATAAGGCCGATGAAAGCCCTTACATCCTTCAAGTCGGAACACGTCCGCCACTCTATAACCTTGATAGTTTTTACATCGTTAGGAAGCCGTCCTTTAGGGGTATATAGGTAGCCTAGGAGTACCGCCTTTAACTAGTACCATTGGGACTTAACTGCTATAATGGTTGCGCCCGCTAGTTCTACGTTAAGAAGTACTACGTCAATGTTCTAGAGATGCTCGACGATATACTACCTCAATCCCTCGCCGACCCTCTAGTCATTGAGGTCTGAACGCGGTCCCTTAATATAGATATCATCTAGGTAAACGCGGCAGATATCTAGTATAAGGTTCTAGAAGATCCGGGTCATCGCCCTCTAGAACTAGGCCACTAAGTTGGTCCCTCCTATTAGTAACGTATATATCCGGAATAGCCCGATAGGCGTTTAGAAGGTTGTAAGGTCCCTACTCTTCTCATCGAGGGTAACTTAGTCGTATTTAGAGAAGAGGTCTAAGAGAGAGATAACCTAATAACCCCTAAAGTCCTTACTAAATTCCTCCGCCGCTAGTAGTATAAAGGTATCCCGTATCATAACCGCGTTAGCCCTCTATATATCGTTGATCAAGCGAAGCCCCTCGTCTTTTTTAAATACTAAAAACCAGTTATTACAATAGCTTCTATAGCCTTCCTCCATAATGTTATGCTAGATTCTTTACCGTAGTAGGTCGACTACCTTTTACATTAGTGGTTTCAGAATGGGGATGCTACGGGTCTGCTAGGCGCTATAGAGGACGGTCTTAATAACCTAGGGCGGTACCACGTTGTAGAAGATACGGCCGTATTCACTGAAGTCCCATGCTAGGGCGGCCTCCCGGTTTCGTAGGATCTAGGCGAACATTTGGGCCTCCTAGTCAGTGAGACTACCTTCTACCTTAGCCATCATATCTACAAGCCTCTCCGGGGTTAGCCTTGATCCCGGTTCGAGGTCTAAGAACCGTGGTATAACAAGACTATCCCACTCTAATCTAAACCGCATCTTTTTCTATATAGCCGCTAGTCGCTTTTCCCGCCAGATAGGGTCACCTTCCGGAACTAAGCTATCCAAGATTACCTAGTCCACTAGCTTAACTTTGGTAGCTACTATCTTACGTATAGTAAATGTTCGGAGGCTGACCAATTCCTTCCGAATTACCTTGGAGAGTACCCGTCGCCTAGCACGGTTGAAAAATGTTTTGACTTTCTAAGCGGTTTCTAATGGTATGGGGTCTCCTAGCACCTCCTATCTAGAGGAAGAATATAAAGTAGAAACATACGCTAGCGTATAGAGGAGTGGTAAATAATAATTCTATAAGACTAGGTTAAAAACTACCTTACCTTCTATATCTCCTATAAAACCTAAAGGCTCCTTGCCCTTCTAAAGCTCCATCCAGTTAGGGGTCCTTTAGGTGGTATAAACCAACCCCTGAAAAACTTTAGTTGGGAGTTACTTCGAACGACGTGGGCCCGAGATCGTATCTAAAACGATGTAGGCCTTAATAAGCTTATTGCCGATAATATTGTTTGTGGTAACTAGGCGGCCGTTATTGTAATCAAACGTTAGGGATATATCGCGAAGGAACGGTATCTCTAGTAGGATATTATATTCCCCTATATCGCCGTCCAACACGAAAAAGTGCTCCGTAATAGCGTTTCCAGCTAGGATAATCTTTCCAAATACCTCTCCCACAAATGGCTTCGACTAGTATAGTCCTTTCGATACAACCTCTATACTCTAGATAGAAAGTCCGTATTTGATTGCGAGAGTCAACGTGATTATATTGCATTCCGATCCCGAGTCGAGAAGGGCGAGTTCCTTGTTATCGTGGATATCCTCGAACTAGTAGTAGAGAGTTGGTAAGGCGTACGTCTAGGTAATTACGCCGAGCTCCATCTTTTAAGTGAATATAAGCTGGCTACAAGGTGTTCGTAGTAACTCCTTAGCGCGCGTAGTTAGAGGCTCTTCCGAACCTCTCTGAATAAGCTTTTCCTAGAACCCTCCTCTAGCCACCAACTATAGACTATTAGTTATAATACCAAAGATCGCTAGGACGATTTGCCCCCTTCTAGTCAGAGGCCCGGCACTTCGCTAGGCCGTTAACGTTCGTCCTCACGGACTAGGGTAGCCCCTCGCCTTCCTTGGGTGCCGTACGGGCGGTATCTTGCCCTGGGGTGCTGGAACCTTTATAGTTAACAACCTCGTAGGTCGAATCGGCCGCGCGAACGTAGGCTAGCAGGGCCTCTTTATAAGTAGGGGAGACCTTTAGGAGGTTATCCATTGTCAACGAGGACTTGGCTTGTAGGGACTTGTGGACCAGATCCTTGAGGCATCCCACGGTATCCTGTGCTCGGGTATCTTCGAAGGCGACTTCCTTCTTAACAAGCTTTTTCTCAGTCGTCGGATATGGTTGGGCCTTCTGGTCGGAAGATAGAGGCCCGGTAGGAGGCTTAAGAATTGTCTTCCGAACTTCCCTAACCTTATCTTTCTCTTTGGTTCTAAGAGGGGCTTCTTCAACCTCCATTTCTTGAAAAAGGCGTTTTAGTAGGGGAGCTCCTTGTATCATCGTGACCGCCTCGGCTACTTCCGCTTCTATAGCCGCCTAATCTTCTTGTTCCCAAGCCTATTATTGGGCCTCGTCCTATAGTTCCTCCGAAGTCTTCTAAACGCATTGCTACACTAGGGTCCGGCCCCCTTATTCGCGGTCCACGAAGAAGTTCAGCGCTTTAGCCTCTATATATGTAAATAGGGATCGAGCCGAGGGGTCGCTACTTTCGATAATACGATTGAGCGAGGTCCGTACAGATTCCTAAGGCTGGGTTACCTTATTAGTGGTCCGGATAAAATCTACGTCGGTAATTAGGCTAATTTCGGCTCGATAATCTCGCCCTTGCTTCGATTTATAAGCCGCGTACCATTCCTAGTATAGTCCCTAGCTAGGCAGATCAGGGCGTCTAGAAGCATATATACGAACAACGTACATCTAGTTTCCACGGTTAGCCGCCCTAAACCCCCGAAATAGCCACTATTATAGTTGCCGCAACCTCCGCGTATGTTCTGTATGTAGGTTCTAAGCTCTTCTACTTCTATCTCGGAGATGCCCGCCTCGAGGGTTCTAAGCTTCTCGACCGCTTTAACGCAACCCTTCTCGAGGCGAGACTTGTTAATTCTCAGCTCTCGAAGACCGGCCATCAGCTCCTCAACATCCTATTCGGAGTTAGAGTCCGTCTAGGCAGCGGGAACGGACACTAACGTAGTGCTAGTCGAGCTTCTAGGAATCGTAGTGGGTTAGCTAACAATACTACCTTGCTTCACTTTAGCTAACTTCGGTTCAAGCTTATAGAATACTACGCCTACGTTCACCACGTTATATAGATACTTCTAAACGAAGTTGCGGAATTCGGGCTATTCGAGCGTATCGACCTTATCCTCGAAGGTCTGATATAGTCTATATCCGGCCTTGAACGTACTTAGTAGTTTATCCTAGATCTTATTAACGGCGTTAATCTTAGCGTAAGCTTTCTTCTTCTTCTTTAGCACTTTAGTTAGAAGAACCTCGACCTTCTCTAGGTAATCGTAGATGCTCTGCGCATCCGGTTCGTAGGTACCCTCGATAGCGTGGTTAAACTCCTTAGTCGAATCGTTCTTACAGGAGTCATTCCACTACTAGCGCTCCTTAATAGCCGCCTCGAAATACGGCTAGGTATCCTTCTTTCCTTCGTCCTAGTCGTCGATAATCTCCCTAAGGTCGTTGTCGTACTATCATTGGAAATACAGGACCTTATCGGTTTCTTCTACTCCACTATACTCACGGAATACCTTCCCAAAGCGTTCCAAGTAAAGCATAGGCTTATATCCTTTAAAGGACCTAGGTAGGCCGTTATCTAACTAGCTAGGGAATAGGCTCCGGAGTGTTCTAGCGAGTTAGTCTACTATCTAGTTAACTAGTTGGTCTTAAGAAGTATTAGTCATCGAGGGCTTAGGGGCTAGAGTATCTAGGTTAACTAACGCGGCTATCTATACGGAAGCTGGTATCAAAATTGATATATCGTTCGTAGAGATTACTACCTATCCAGAGGAAGGACTAGTCGGCAAGGGCGTTTGCGTTACGCGAAGGTAGTGAATATCTATCTATCCGATTTTGATCGAGATACGAGCCATCGAATTCTAATAATGACTTTGATCTCCTCCTATACACCGCGCCCACAACCCTTTATCCCTCTTTAATCTTCGCTCCATAACTATATTACTCCAGTACTTCTTTATATCCTCAAGCTAATAGCGTCCTTCCTAATAGGCGTCCTAAAGAAGGCGACGAGCACCCTAGTATATTTGTTTAGCTAAGGCCAATAGCGCTATTATCGTAGCCACCGATTCGCTCAAAACAGAATACACTAGATTCAATACACCTAGCTAGACCAGGGTTAATCCCATCGTAAGAAGGCCGAAGATAAGCTAGATGTCGTGTTGACCGCTAGTAGGTTATTGTCTAGGATCCTATCGTTCTACTCCTCCCTAGCAGGCTAGTCGTTTTGCGTATATCAATCGCCTACTAGGTAGAGGAGCCGCCTTAGGATCCGACTAATGTTTTTATTGATATATCAGTAGAGCTACCCTCCTTCGAGACTGGTTCGACCGAATTGGTAACCCCTGATCCTTCGTTAGGGGCATTATTGTACCTCCTCGGGTTTCGCGGCCTCCGCCCTACGAACGTCCCCGAGATCGAATACGTCGTGCCGAAGACTTGTCCTTCTGGACGCCAGGTCCTGTAGCCCAGTTTGGGCCCAGAGCAAAGCTCCTCCCCGATTGAGCCCCCATTTGAAGTGGTGATACACCTCAAAACCACATACACCACCAACACCGGGTCACGTGCCTCGTGCTTGTGATGTCAATGTCGTATGAGGGAGGAGATGGCTCAAGAACAACAAAGTGATGCCGCGGATCCTACGATCGCGGTATCTATACGCCTACGCGCGTAGCCCTCTGGTCAGAGGGCCGCAGTCACACCTACCGCGAAAGAAATGTCACTTCTACAAGTGTTGAAAGAAAAGAATAAGAATTGTCTGCCCCCCTCCACGCTCCTAAGGGGAACTGCCCCTAACTAAATACTGGTCCCGCACGCGAGAACGCTACGCACGAACGAAAAACTGAAAACTCCATCTCTCTGATCACCGAGAGGCCCCTACCCTGGTTTAATACCGAAACGAAGAACTGGCACTCAGCAAATGGTGAGTGGATAGGAACGGCCTTTAGCGAATCGGTAAAGGAAGTAAAGAGGACGTTTGCGGTCCTTATAAAAGGAATGTTAAAAAGCGAGCTAAAGGATATTACCGAGGCGGACTTTGGTAAACAGTTAGGCCTAACATCAGTCGAAAAGGTCAGATTCCGGATCCCGACGATCGCGAGAGTAACAAGAGCAACGATACTAGTGACTCTGATTAGCTAGAAAGAGGCTAGGAAAGCCTTTGAGGATGGGGTGGTCTGGTAGGCGTAGATTCTTGACTGTGAGCCGTACTAGGCTGCTCTCTAGGTAACCCAATACTACCGGTGTTGGGAGTGGGGGTATACCCAGCGGTTCTACAAGAAGTTATCGCTGTACCCCCGGTGTGGTATAGCAGCTCATGGGGAGGGCGGGAGGGTAGGGGAGGCCCAGTGCCCTACCCATAACAACGAGATTCCCTTACGCTGTTCGAATTGTATAGGGAGGTACCCGGCCTGGGCACGGTGGTGCCCGGACGCGGTCAAAGCCCGGGGTATAGCGAGGGAGGTATACTATTTCCGGCCGAGGACTTTCGAGCTTGCCCAAAGACAACAACAACAACAATAGGAGGAACAACAACAGCTACCAAGAATGCGGAACGTTACCTTTCGAGGTAACCCTCCCCTAGAGGAGGAAGAATTCCAGGAGGTCACAAGAAAGCGGTCGCGGGGCCGACCCCCCGCCTTTGCCACTACGCAGGAGCAGGCTGCCAGGAGTCCGACGCAAGGAAAGCTGACCTTCGCGGTGAGGGATAGAACGGTGTAGGTCGCTGTCATGAAATCGGCCGCAGGGCGGGCCGAGCGGGGCACAGCGGGGCTGTGCCAGCCAATCATTCACCACGAGCGGGAAGATAGACAATGGTAGCCAGACTACCACGGGCTACCAGGTAGACCAAGGTAGACAGGCTACCTCGAGCTATCAACACTCAGTATGTGAACCCAGATAGTATATAGTCACTCGTTCTGGAGAGCTCTGGGAGTTCTCCAGTTAGCAATCACAGCTACAGTTCGCTACAAGCTCGCAAGCCAACTGTTGAGACAAGTTATTGTTGTGCACCCTTTGGCTGCACCGAACCTAAGCATCCTTGCGGATTACCTTCACACTGAACCCTAACAGGATAGGATCCTAGAGAGGTTCGTCACAGTCGCAGCTACCGAGGTTACGGCCCCGGAAGCTACGGTCACTGGGCCGCCGGCTTTGGCTGGCGACCTGGATATAGGAATGTAGGGAGCGTAGCCTGGGGTTACCTCCTTTCACTCGTAGTACGTTGAATTCCCGAGCGCCGACCTAGAGAGTGCGGTATAGGTTTTTCAACCGGTTGGGTAGCCAATACGGTTTTTCTATACAACGATTATCAGTGTAACGGGCTGAGCCCTGCGTAGGCCTCGGTGACCCTCGGCCAACCCTAACCCTCGGTAGAAACCCCTGAACATCGCCGGGTCAACGACTCCATCGACAGCCCTATCAACAACCTCATTACGCTTACCCCTTTTTACACTTAGTGTCTCCATCTGGACAGAAGAAGGCCAACGCGACGCGTGAGCCATTTTCCCTTCTTTTCCTTTCCTTCTCTAAGCTTAGTTATACTCGTAGAGTCGTCATCAGATAGTTGCAATATACACTCCTGAGACCGTTACATTATAACTAAGCTTCCCTTCTTCTATCGTCATTACAGAGAAGCGAATTAGCGGAAGTCCTCCATCAGGCGAGGCACAGCGGAAGTCCTCCAGGCGAGGTATAGCAGAGATATACGAGAAGAAGCATCGCGATGCCGACCAGCAACGATGTAGACGAGAACGGCCCTTAGCTGGCCCAACTGATATAGCTCCTCACCGCCCAGTTGGATACAATTCAGTCGGGGCAGGCGGTATAGGCCTAGCGGCTCGCCGAGATAGAGGTGTACTAGGCCCGAGAGCGAGAAGTAAACTAGGCGTATATCAAGGCCCTTCAAGAGACTATCGTATCTCTACAAGCTATACCTGTAGCTACCCCTCGAAGCCCAATATTGCTAGTACCCCCTATAGTCGATATTATACTACCGTCTCCCCCTAGTTAGACGAAGAAGAAGATGATGTTCCCTGACCCCCCTCGTTTTGACGGAAACTGGAAGAAATACCGGAATTGGAGACTAGAGATGGAAGGTAAGCTACGTACCGATAGCTGCCTCCTTGGCTCGCTTGTAGACTAGTTTACCTATATCTATTCCCGACTTGGAGATACCCCCTAGTTAATGGTAGCTACGTTTTACGAGAGCGGTGGTCTAGGCGGCACCCGTAACCCTACTAGTTTCCTCTATTACCTAATAACTACCTACGAAGATCCCAATACCGCCTAGCACGTACTAAGCAACCTAGATAGTATGGCTCAGGGTAAGATAGAGTTGTTCGTAGTGTTTTACCCGAGGTTCGAGAAATAGCTAGCTAACGTAGGAGGCGCTACCTAGCACGATATAGTCTAGATCAACTACCTTTAGAAGGCCCTTAATAACGAGATAAAAGACCTCCTTATCCCTATGGTATACCTATCGAAGGATTACCCGGGGTTCGTTCGGGAACTCTATAATCTAGGTGCTAACGTCGATACTCGAAAGACTATTTAGAGGAGAATAGGTAGGAGAACCCTATTCTCCTTACCAATAAAGAATACCTCCTCTGACTAGAAGGCTATAAAACACTATACTACTACTCCTCCCTACGATACGATGGATTAGGAGCCTACTAAGATTAGTCGAATGGTTTAACGGGATAATCCCAAGCTTGCGGGAAAGCGGGCTAAATGGATAGATAAGAGAGAAAAAGAGTATTAAAAGAAGGAAAGCCGCTATTTTAGGTGCGGGAGAACGGGATATATGGTGGCCGAGTGCCCGCTCCTCTCGGCTAAACTACCGCTCGTCCTAACGAGGATAAACCATACTCGAGTGAAGAGGTCGAAGCCTGTTATTAAGGCCCTAGTCGAAGATACCGAGGATAAAGGAAGTACGTCGTCTAACTAGACGGAGACTGATGAGGAGGAGTTAAAAGAGTAGCTCCTAGCTAAAGTTGTAGCTAGGAGTACCTAGAAGCTAAGCGAGAGTGGGAAGAATTTAGAGGCTAGATATAGATAGATGGTAACCCTTTTTATATTAACTTTAGTATTAATGGAATTCATTATACTAAGGCCTTCTTTAATAGTAGTTACCTATATTTCGCTACTATTAGCCTCTCATTTACTCGACGCTTACGCCTCCCATATATTCCAATCACCCTACGCGACCTAGAGTAGGTTAATGTAACTATTAAGGACGCTATTCGAGAAGTGACCTATATAGATACCGATATTGATAGCTATAAGCGGAACCGTGTCTTCTTCTACATTATCCCCGATTAGGAAGACGACGTTATCCTAGGATAGCCGTAGATGAATGTCGAGGATGTAACAATTTCCCTATCTCGAGGGGAACTAACGATCGGAATATCGGGCCTAATAGTTAATGAAAGGAGCTAGGAAGAGGGCCCAGCGTTCCCAGTCTCCCAATAGATATCTAGTATATTTAGAGCACTAGTACGGAGGACCCGACGGTCCTACAACCCAACGAAGCCGGCATAGGTCTTTTCCGTAAGCCTGAGGGATATCGAGAAAGTACTCGCCCCGAAGAAATATACCAACCCTCGACTAAAACTACCCTAATACTACTATAAATTCCTCCCCCTTTTCGACCGGAACGTCGCCAACCAACTACCACCTACCCAACTAGGTATAGACCACGAGATTTCGCTCGAGAAAGACGAGACTAGGCGAGAAAAACCCCCACCTTAGGGTCCTCTATATAGGATGTCCCGCGAGGAACTAATTATCCTACGAAGGACCCTTATAGAACTACTCGATAAGAACTTTATTAGAGTAAGCAATTTATTAGCCTCGGCCCTCGTCCTATTTATTAGGAAGCCTAGGAGCGGGCTACGCTTCTACGTCGATTACCGAGGTTTAAACGCTATTACCCGTAAGGACCGATACCCTCTTTCTCTAATTAACGAGATACTTAGGTTACTCTCTAAGGCTAAGTGGTTTACTAAGTTGGGATATAATCGCTACGTTCTATAAGATCCGGATCAAGGAGGGAGACGAGTAGAAGACGATATTCCGTATAAGATACGGCCTTTTTGAGTAGCTAGTTACCCCCTTCGAGCTAATAGGAGCCCCAGCTACCTTCTAACGATACATTAACCACACGCTATAAGAGTACCTTAACGAGTTCTGCTCGGTATATATCGACGACGTTCTTATCTACTCTAGTAGATCTCTCTCCAACTATAGAAAGAAAGTCCGGAAGGTCCTATAACAGCTCCAAGAAGCAGGATTACAGATCGATATCGACAAGTACAACTTCGAAGTAAAGAGCGTTAAGTACCTCGGCTTTATCGTCGAGGTAGGAAAGGGAATTTATATCGACCTCGAGAAGATTAGGGTAGTCGAGTAGTGGGAACGCCCAACGACCGTTAAGGGAATTAGGGGTTTTAAAGGGTTTGCTAACTACTATCGAGAGTTCGTCCCAAATTTCTCGGCTATAGCTATACCCTTAACGGCGCTTACCAAGAAAGATACCCCCTTCGTCTAGTTAAACTAGTACGAAGAGGTATTTAAACAATTGAAGACCCTACTTATCAACGCCCTAGTCCTAGTATAATAGGACCCCGATAAGAAAATAGTAGTCGAGACCGATTCTTCAGGGTACGTAGTTGGAGAAGTACTCTCCTAATATAACGACGACGAGACCTTACGGCCTATAACCTTCTTTTTAAGAAAAAACAACGTAGTAGAGTATAACTACCCGATCCACGATAAGGAACTACTCGTAGTTATCTCGTATCCCAAGTAGTGGGACGCTAAACTCCAGAGTATACTATCGTTCGAGGTCTAGACGAACTATAAGAACCTCGAGTACTTCTATAAGAAGTAGTAGTTAAGCGAGCGATAGGTTCGCTAGGCCAAAGTCCTCGCTCGCTATAACTTCAAGATTACCTACTAGCCGGGCAAGGAAGCTATCGTACCCGACGCGCTCTCGCGAAGGGACCAAGACATGCTAGTAGACGAATCCGACGAACGCCTCGCTAGGCGTTACTTCCAGCTACTAAAGGTATAAAAGAGCCGTATCCTAGTATACCAAGTATAGGTCTGGGCGCTTGAGAGGGCGATCGTGACCGAGGAAGTAGAACCCAGGACTAACAAGTTGAGAACGAAGATCAATACTAGGTTCGTAAAGGTCGGCGACTAAGATAGGGATAGCGACGACCAGGTCGATAAATTAGATCCCCCTAAGAACCCGTTTACTAGTAGCCCCCTAAAAGACCTTTAGGACCAAGGACTAGAGGCTAATAACTATTACTAGCTAATTCGCTAACTAGTTAAAGATGGCGAGAGATAGTTATCCCTATAATAGGGACTCCCAATATCTATCGTAGAATACTCGATCAACGAAGGAAAGCGACTTCGCTAGAGGGGACGGATCTAGCTTCCCCTCTTCGAACCTCTCTAAACCCGGGTTATCCAAGAAACATATAACGTATCCCTTTCTAGACACCTAGGTAGGGACCTTACAAAGTTGCTAGTTAGCCGGAGTTTTACATAGCCCGGCCTTAGCTAGGACGTTCGGAAGTTCCTCTAGAACTACGATATATATAGAACAACGATAATATAGAGGGAGAAGCGGTATAGCCTCTTGAAACCCCTCCCTATCCCCGAGCGAATCTGGAGCGAGATTTCTATAGACTTTATTACTAGACTACCCCTATCCGGCATCGAATAAGCGGATACAATCATGGTCATTACCGATAGGCTGTTAAAGAGTATAATCCTCGAAGTAATGGCGTCTATAACGGCCGAAGCTATAGCTAAACGACTACTTAACTATTTCATCCGTTACTACGGCCTCCCCTCAGCGATTGTGTTCGATAGAGGCCCCTAGTTCGTCGGCTACGTATGGAAGAGGATCTGCGAACTGCTTAAGATTATATGGAGGCTGTCTATAGCCTACTACCCCGAAACCGACGACGCAACAGAACGAGCCAACCAAGTGGTAGAGCACTACCTACGCTACTATACGATATACCTATAGGACGACTAGGCTAGCCTACTACCTCTGGCAATGCTAACTATCAATAACCGGAACGTAATGTCAATAGGAATCAGCTCCTTTTTCCTAATACACGGCTACGATGTAGACCTCGTTGACCTAACTAGAGATAGAACCGAGTTACGTACCGCTAGGAACTCCCTAGTGGCCTGGGGAGAAGCCTTTGTCGCCAAGCTCAAGGAGGTAGTGGAGGTGGTACAAGCCGCGATGGCTACCGCCCAAGAGATATAGGAAGAATACGCTAACCGGGCCCGATAGGTCGCTAAATAGTTCCGTATAGGAGATAAGGTATAGCTTCGACTATAGAATATTAGGACCAATAGGCCCTTAAGGAAGTTCGACTAGCGGAACGCTAAGTATACCATTACGAAGCTAATCGGCTCTCACGCCTACCGCCTAGATATACCGCCGGGTATCCACAACGTATTCCACGTAATGTATCTAAAGAGGGCCGGCGACGACCCACTACCATTACAAGTTTAGGATGATACTCAACCCCCTAGAATCGTACTAGAGGATAGCCTAGACGGCGAAGAGGAGTAGCAAGTTGAGGAGATCCTCGATTTAAGGAAAACGAGAGGAGCGACGAAGGTACTAGTTAAGTGGACTAGCTACGCGCGGCCTATATAGGAGCTACTTAGCGCCTTCCTAAAGATAGAAGTACTAGATTGGTACGAAGCCGCTTACGGGAGGATTACGGAGAACGATGCGTCGTTGGGAGGGAGGAGGGGGATAATATAACGGGCTGAGCCCTATAGAGGCCTCGGTAACCCTTGGCTAACCCTAACCCCCGGTAGAAACCCCTAAATATCGCCGAGTTAACGACCCCATCAACGACCTTATCGATAGCCCTATCAACAACCCCATTACGCTTACCCCTTTTACACATAGTGTCTCCATCTAGGCAGAAGAAGGCCAACGCGACGCGCGAGCTATTTTCCCTTCTTTTCCTTTCCTTCTCTAAGCTCAGTTATACTCGTAGAGTCATTATCAGATAGTTACAATATACACTCCTAAGACCGTTATAGCACCGAACCTAAGTATCCTTTATAAGATTACCTTTACTAAACCCTAATAGGATAGGATCCTAGAGAGGTTCGTTATAGTAGTAGGCTATTAAGAGCTTGCTTTTCACGTCTAGCTTCATTATTAGAGCTTGCTAAAACTTTTCTTTATAAGGGAGGAAATAGCTCTACTTGGTAAGTCTATCTACTATAGTAAGGATGCTATCGTACTCTACTCCTATTACTAAGTCCTTAAATGCTAGTAGTTTAGTAATAAAGTCTATTATTACCGAACTCTATAGTTGTTCTACGACTAGTAGTGGTTATAATAGCCTATACGACTTATATTATCCTAGCTTACTTCGATAGTAGAGGTCGCACTCCGCTAATACTATCTCTATCTATTACGATTATAGCCGCATATAGGGCCCCGGAGGAGGCGCGTGGGAAGCATCCCCAGCTAATCATTAAGAATAGGTTCTAGACTAATGTCACGGTTATGGCCGCATGCATGGTCCCGAAGGGGACGCGCGGGAAGCGTTCCCAGCCAATCATTAAGAATGGGTCCTATACCAATCAGCAGAGGAACGACGGGAACGGCTACCGTTCCCTACGTCCCCTAAGGAAAGGTACGCAGTTACCTATGAGTGTAGATAGTATATAGTCACTCGTTCTGGAGAGCTCTGGGAGTTCTCTAGTTAGCAATCACAGCTACAGTTCGCTACAAGCTCGCAAGCCTACTGTTGAGACAAGTCATTGTTGTGCACCTCTTGGCTGCACCGAACCTAGCATCCTTTGCAAGATTATCTTCACACTGAGCCCTAACAGGATAGGATCCTAGAGAGGTTCGTCACACGTTGCTAACTCCCTTTAACTCTGTTACAGTTCAGGATTGAAGGTATGATACGTCTATGAGCGACACCGAGTCCAACTCCAGCTCCGACGCCGAACTCGACGACGATCTTGACACCATCATGGCCACCCCCGCTGCGCCCAATCTCGCGTAGCAGCTGAGGAACGACCTTCAAGCCCTCGCCGACCGGGTTACGGCGTCCGAAGGGAAGCTCGCGACCACGGAAGCACAGCTCGTAGCCGCCCAAGCTGAGCTCAAGAAAGCTCAGACCGTGACCGGTAGTACGGACCCTGCTAAAACAAAGGTCAAGCTGGAGCAGCCAGATAAGTATGGAGGCGATAGGGACCTGCTGCTAGGATAGATTACGGCGATGCGTAATTACATCGACTACAACTCCCACTAGTTTGCTATAGAGGAATCTAAGACGCGGTACGCAGCTACTCGGCTTAAGGACCAGGCGCTCAAATGGTTCTCCGGGGCGCTGGAAGACTACCTTAAGGGGGTCGATCGATAACCTTTCACTAAGAAGGTCTTCGAGAACTACTCTAAGTCCGAAGAAGAAATCAAGAAGGTATTCGGGAGCAAGGACGAGAAACGATACCCTTAGGAGCGACTTAGCAAGCTACGCTAGACCAAGTCGATTATAGTATATATCGCTATATTCTAATAGGACTCTATAAGGGTAGAAATTAACGAGGAGGGACTTAAGAAGATGTTTTACAACGGCCTAAAGGAAGACGTTAAGGACGAGCTATATTAGAAGGATTAGCTCGATACGCTAGATAAATATATCGCTATAGCCATTCGTATCAACGAAAGACAATACGCTCGCAGATAGCAAAAGAAAGGTACTAAAACCTACTACGGCGACGACTACAAGGCTAACAACAAGAAAAAACGCCAGCAGCAAAGTACCGCTAGCGGACACCACTCTAGACCAATGAACGTCAACGCCGCCTAGGCGTAGTGGGCAAGCAAGAAGGCCACTATTAGGGACAGGACAAACGTCACCTATTACAATTGCGGCAAGAAAGGCCATCTCAAGAAAGAATGCCGTAGTAAGAAGGAATGGCGACCGGTTCCTAGAAAAGAAACCGCCACTATCGAGGAAGTTAAAAAGGCCGCGCGAGTTAGAGAAATCGCGGCCGCTAGCTACACTTAGGACGACCTCGAAGATGACATGGGCCGGGCCGACGCCCACGAGGCCGCGCTAGCCGAATTCGACACAGAGTCCGATACGCTAGCAGAATCCGAGACAAGCTCTAAGGGCCACATCGCACTAGCATAAAGGCTAAACGATAAACTTATAGATTCGGATATAGAGTTAGCGCGTATACCTATACCTAGGGATCCACCGTTCGAAGGGATTAGCGATAGGATTGTAACAAACGACGACGAAGGAGAGATTACACCTCCCTCCTTCATCGCCGAAGTGTCACGAGCTCCACCAAGCAAGCGGTGGGAGCTCTGGGTCCATTGACGAACGGTGGATCACAGCACAAAGATGTGACATATAGGCAAGTGGTGCGCAGGATGCAACTATGAAGTAGTTGCATCGGGGATCTTTTGCCCTGTAGCCTAGGTGGACACTGCGCAGCACCTGACACGAAGCTACGGATAGATAGGGTTTTAACCTAGTCCAATAAGATAATGGACTATGGAGGTGTCAGGTGCTGCGCAGTGTCCACCTAGGCTACAGAGCAAAAGATCCCCGATGCAACTACTTCATAGTTGCATCCTGCGCACCACTTGCCTATATGTCACATCTTTGTGCTGTGATCCACCGTTCGTCAATGGATCCAGAGCTCCCACCGCTTGCTCGGTGGAGCTCGTGACAGGAGGATTAGGAGGAGCGAGGACGAAGGTAGGGGACCTAATATCTGGTACCTGTAAAACCAAGTACTAAAAAGGCGAGAACGAATCCTCTAGCTAGAACAAGAGAGAGAGGAGCTCGAAGAAGTACTTAGAGAAAAAACGGAGTAGTACAACCAACTATATATAGAAAAACAGGTATTCGAGGAAGCACTCGCAAACAAGGACGCCCGGTACGAGGGCCTCCTCGCCGAAGTTAATACGGTGAGGCGGGAAGCCGAGGAACTTATTAACACTAACCGAATTCTTAGCTAACATATCAATAAGGTTAGGGACCTAGTCCAACAAATATACGAGGTATAGGAAGACGTTTATATAAGCGATACCCTATGGGACGAACCTACGGAACCTAACGATAGCGCGCTCAACGAGGTCCAAATACCCGACTAAGGATTCTAGTGGGTAATACGATATACCTAAGAGGATAGCCTACCCTATAGTGGAATTAGTACTAGGCTAAACACTAATTCCTTAGCCTAGGAAAATTCATATCGGACCTAGAAATAGGGGGACTACGAGGGGTATACGGGAGATTCCAAGTTATAGAGGGAGACTACGATAGAATCGACCTACGAAATAGCTATTATATTTATATTCTATGGTTCTAGTATATAGCGTACGAATGCCGCTACCACTTCTCGAAGAAGCTCTATCGGAACCAATAGCCGGTTAGATACTAGGACTAGTACAGAAGACTAGTAGCTACGAAGTGGGTATACGACCACGGAGACGCATTACCCACGCTACTTTAGAACGTAGGCATAGTACGAGACGGTAGGCTAAGGGCTAGCCCTAGGAACGTCTAGCCCTAGTTATATAAAGGCTTGGGAACCAGGAAGTGTATCGAGGTAGACTACATCGCCTACGCGGATATAAAGCTGAAAGAATACGCGGACGAAATGATCGCCTCTCGGGACTAGTTTACCCGGCTAAGGAGAAGAAGACCAACGCCGATTAGACCGTAAGAAAAGCAATGGCTCGAGGAGTACCAAACTATTAACGTCGTAAGTCGTAGTGTAGATAGAGATGCCTTGATATACCACGAACGTTTGGGAAACGGCTTAGGGCTCTTTATAGAGCTCGCCTAATTTTAACTCTACGCGAACGGAGATAGGCCGCGTAGTATAGGAAGAACTAGCGTAAACGGAAGCCTTATAACGATCTCCCGGCAAGCGAATAGGAAGTCGCCGCCGTACGAAACGATAAACTAGATGATAGACTCTAGATCATAGCACGATAGGAGAGATACGAGGCCCTCGCGCTAGTAGATAGAGGAGCGTAGATAGACCTTATCTCGCCTATATTCGTAAATTAACTTAGAATCCTATAGAGGATTAAAGAAAAAGAGTATATCGTTAAAGAACCATTCCCGATATAATGGGCACAACGAGAAACGAAGTCACTCGATATCGAGGTGGTAGGAAAAACTATACAAGTAGTATTCGATATTGTAGATATAGAGCTCGTAAAAGATATGATTCTAGGACGCCCATAGCATAGGGACTACGACCCAGACATCAGTTAGAAGGGAGATAGCTGTCTACAACTACGAATACGGGAGTATCCGACTAACACAATAGGAGAACGCGTAGAATAAGAGCTACGATAGAGTAGAGGGCCGAGTTAGACCCCCTCTAAGAGCCCGTTATAGGAAGTAGCTAGTACGGAGGAACGTACTCTAAAATCTAGAAGAAGCGGTCTACGATATAATAAAGAGATACGAACCATCGTCGTCGTCTTAGTCGATGAGTATAGAACGCTCAAACACGAAATATAGGTTAGTAAAAAAGAAGCGGCAAGCATCGAGCTACTAGCACAAGAAATTAAGGAACTCGAAGTATCATTCATCGAGTTAGGAAGCAAGTTCGCGTACTATAAAGGTATAGCGAAGAGCACGGCAACGAGGTAAGTACCTAACGGCTATAAGGGATACCTAGCGTTTACGGTAAAACACCTTATAGGGCTGCTAGACTACGAACTATAGGACTATGAGATTAAGCTTAAGGACGGAGCCTAGTTGAAGTTCTTCAAGGTGTATCACACCAACGAGAAACAAAATACGGAGTTGAGGAGCTATCTTAAGAAGAACCTCGAGATAGGATATATTAGACCATCGATATCTCTAGCGGGCTACCTAGTTCCTTTTATTCTAAAAAAGGATAGGAAACTTAGGATGTGTGTGGACTACCGATAGTTGAATAACGAAACGGTGAAAAACCGCTACCCGTTACTACTAATTTCGCGCTTACGGGATTAGCTGTTAGGGGCGTAGTTCTTTACCCGTCTCGATCTTCCAACCGCGTACGCCCACATCCGCATTAAGGAAGGAGACGAGTAGAAGACGGCTTTTAGAATACCCTACGAGCATTACGAGTACCTTGTTATACCCTTCGAACTCACCAACACACTAGTAACGTTCCAAGCCGCTATCGATTACGTAATTCGATATTACCTCGATAAATTTGTAGTCTATTATCTAGATAATATCCTTATCTACTCCAAGATACTCGGAGAATATAAGAAATATATATAGTAAGTGCTAGACGTACTATACGAGTATAAGTTATCGGTTAATAAGGATAAAAGCGAGTTCTATATTAAGAAGATAGTATTTCTAGGTTACGAAATTTCCCCGGGGTGGGTTAGGATCGAACCTGAGAAGCTGGAATCTGTTAGGACGTGGCCTACACCAACCAACGCTATAGAAGTTAGAGGATTTATCGGATTCGCCAATTTCGTTAGAATATTCATTAAGAACTTTAGCGATATTATAAGACCTCTATATAAACTTACTAAAAAGGACGCTACATTCTAGTAAAAGTAGGAGTACGAGCAAGCTTTCCAACGAATCCGCGGCGCAATCATCGCCGACCCGATACTTATACTACCCGATCCTAATATACCTTTCGAAGTCGAAGCTAACGCTTTAGACTTCGCGATCGGAGGACAACTTGGTTAGAGGGACAAGGATGGTAAACTACATTCAGTTACGTTCTTCAAGAAACTCGAAGGGCTAAGGCTCAACTATCCAATACACGATAAAGAACTCTTCGCGATTATCGAAGCATTTTAGGAATGGAGACCGTACCTTAGCGGCACGATACACGAGATACAGGTATATACGAACTACAAGAATTTACGATATTTCACCACCATCAAGGTGTTGAACGGATGATAAACTCGCTGGGTAGAATTCCTATCCGAATTCAACTTTACGATCCACTATAAGAAAGGCTCGGAAAACGCGCGAGCGGACGCCCTAAGTAGAAGGACGGATCATTACGATAACACGACGAAAGCCTCGCTACCATTACTATAACAATAGATAAACGGATCGCTACGATACGCTTCCTAACCGACTAAAGACTACAAGATTGCAGCCCTTTAGCAATAGCTGGAAGATCCCGAAGCTAGACCTCTATAATTGTTTGTAAAATGCTGCGCGGCGTTTAGGGAACAAAGATGGGATAAGGACTTCCAAGGCATCGTTACGAACGAAGAACGCGATAAATGGTAGGAAGGACCGGAATCTCAGATCGCAGGATTGCGACTCGACGAAACAAGACTTTAGTACCGCGATAAAGCCTACGTTAAGGCTAGTAACTAAAAAGAACTTATTCAAACGGTTTATAAGTCAAGACTTGGAGGGTATATAGGAATTAGCAAGACGATCGCGAAGATCAAATAAAATTACGACTTCCTAGGAATTAAACAAGCAATAGAGGTAGTATTAGTAGAGTGCGACCTCTACTACCGAAGCAAACTAGGAAGATATAAACCCTATAGGCTATTATAGCTACTACCGGTCGCGGAACATCTATAGAGTTCGGTAACGATAGACTTTATTACTAAACTACTAACATCTAAGGACTTAGTAACGGGAGTAGAATACGATAGTATCCTTACGATGGTAGATAGACTTACTAAATGGAGCTACTTCTTCCCGTATAAGGAGTTATGGATAGTAGAACAACTCGTAGACGTAATCTACTACAATGTTACCTCGGTCTACGGATAGCCGAGGGAATGGATTACAGATAGAGATGTAACGTTCGTATCAAAGTTTTAGCAAGCTCTAATAACGAAGCTAGGTGTGAAAAGTAAGCTCTCAACAGCTTACTACCCACAAACGAACGGTCAGACAGAACGACTCAACCAGGTCGTTGAATAATACCTACGGTTATATGTCAACTTCTAACAAGATAATTGGGCTAAGCTGTTGCTAGTAGCACAACTTATATACAACACCACCGTTATAGAGACCACTAAGGTTACGCTATTCTTCGCAAACTACGGTTATAAAGCAGATTTGCGATAAGGGCCCGACGTCTCGGTGCCTAGGGCGGCGGTTAAAGCCGATAAAATGAGCTCGCTACACGCGATGCTCAAGGAGGAGCTCGAGTTCGTACGAACTAGAATAAAGAGGTTCTACGACAAAAACAGGCTTAAGGGACCTCGCTTAGAAGAAGGGGGTAAAATTTACCTTACTCCTCGAAATCTTCGTACAAAACGGCCAAATAGGAAGCTCGACTTTCGTAAGACCGGGTCGTTCAGAATCAGTAAAAATATTATAGAAAACAATTACGCGCTTACGTTACTAACAATAATGTGATTACGGACTAACGTCTTCCACATCTCGCTCCTAGAACCAGCGCCCAAGAACGTACGAATCAATAAAGACGCTGAGGTAGAAGACGAAGAAGAAGAATAGGAAGTCGAAGAGGTCCTAGATTCACGCATTACGAAAGGATAGTTGGATCAAATGGCTGGACTTCGGCCTAGAAGACAATTTATAGTAACTAGCTATAAATCTCAACTACCCTAGGAAGTTTCGGGAGTTCCACTAGAGGAACCCGGATTGACCAAAGGAGGTATCGAAGACTAGTCGAACTCGATAGTAAATTCGGCGAAAGAATTACTAGACGAACAAGTTAGGAGCCGATAGTACAACCACGGCAGACACACGAACCTAGGCATCTAGGAGGGGTCAAGGAAGGACTCCTTAGAAGTAGTATCCTTTACGGGCCGAACCGCGGCACTCTTAGCCTCCCGCCGTTTTGATGCTTTCGCCTCCTACCGCTCTAACTCTTCCAGGTCCTCCATAGTTTCAACACCACGGGACAGAGCACGGGACATGCTCTTAGTCCACTTTCGTTTCAACAAACGAAGACGGTTTATTTTCACGTCCAGCTCAGCACGCGTACGTTCCGCCTCCTCCATTTTGGCCTCAAACTTGTCGTACTGGCTGGTGATACGACGTAGCTACTACAAAGTAACGCCTTGGGTATTACAATACGGTTCGTAGCGGGCGACACACTCGTAACAGCTAACGGAGTCGGAAGGAGAAGATTTACACGTATATCTATGGGACTTATAGAACGAACAAGGACGTTTCATAACGATAGCGTTGCGAAGGATAGCTTTAAGAAGGGCGTTACGCTGCTCTGCTTTCTTTTTAGAGGTTAGCGACCTAGCGGGTTTCTTAGGACGGTCCTTTATAGCGGCCAACGGGGAAAGTGGATGGGGAAGGGAAAGGTACACACCTAGATTAAAGGACTGTTGGCGCTACTTAAGGATGAAAAGGTTGGTAAGTCTTCCGGGACGAAAGACCTGAAGGAGGGGCATCGTGTTACGGTTATGGCCGCATGCATGGTCCCGAAGGGGACGCGCGGGAAGCGTTCCTAGTTAATTATTAAGAATGGGTCCTGGACCAATTAGTAGAGGAACGACGGGAACGGCTACCGTTCCTCTGGGCCTGGGAACGAAGGGGACGGCTATCGTTCCCTACGTCCCCTAAGGAAAAGTACGTAGTTACCTATAAGTGTAGATAGTATATAGTTACTCGTTCTGGAGAGCTCTGGGAGTTCTCTAGTTAGCAATCACAGCTATAGTTCGCTATAAGCTCGTAAGCCTATTGTTGAGATAAGTCATTGTTGTGCACCTCTTGGCTGCACCGAACCTAGCATCCTTTGCAAGATTACCTTTACACTAAGCCCTAACAGGATAGGATCCTAGAGAGGTTCGTTACAACTAATTAGCGAAGGGACGGAGGGAACGGCTATCGTTCCTCGCCCTTGGGAACGAAAGGAACGGCTACTATTCCTAGCGTTCCCTAGAGAAGGGTACGGAGTTACCTATAAATGTAGATAGTATATAGTCCCTCGTTCTAGAGAGTTCTAGGAGTTCTCTAGTTAGCAATTACAGCTATAGTTCGCTACAAACTCGTAAGCCTACTATTGAGACAAGTCTATTATTGTGCACCCTTTGGCTGCACCAAACCTAAGTATCCTTTACAAGATTACCTTCACTAAACCCTAATAGGATAGGATTCTATAGAGGTTCGTTACACTTTCCGAAAATCCATCGCTTTTACCATCTCTTTTCGTTGTTCTTAATTGCGGTCACCCGTTATTTCAGATGCTTTTCGTATCACTCGCCTAGCAAATCTAGCCAACTAGACTAGATTCTAGGTGCAGGGTAGGCCGGTTGGGATGCAGGGTAGGCCGGTTGGGATGCAGGGTAGGCCGGTTGGGATGCAGGGTAGGCCGGTTGGGATGCAGGGTAGGCCGGTGGGATGCAGGGTAGGCTAGTTAGGAGAATCCACGTGCCTTGGCACGTGCCCTCGACCTTATGAAGGACTAACCTTCTTAAAATCAAGATAACTAGCTACCCAATAATTCTACCAATACAACCCGCATACCAGTATAAAGCTATAGGCCATACGGATTCAATTACAGTACTATAGAGCCTCCCAGATAGCTACAGGACCTGTAATCTGAACTCCAGAGTTCAACAAATAATATTTGCTTTATTCCTCTTATCTATTTAGGGTAGGAATAGTATCTTATAGACCATAGATTTGCTAACGTATATTATCAGCGAATGACCCATATCAGCGAATGACCCAGCCCCCACAGCACTACATTAACTATCCCTAGAAATATTACAACAACACTAGGAAATAACTACAATTACATCAGAAACAGCTGTATCAGTGGCTTCTGCACCCTCCTGGCAAGTGCGGGCATTATGGCCAGGCTTGCGGCACGTACTACAGCACCGAACCTTCGCACTGCACCCCCCTGCACCAGGACCATCCGGCTGTATATCCTGCACTACCTTCTCACCCACAGCCTTCTGGTCCAGTAGATCCTGTGCATCCTGTAAAGTAAGTGATCCTCCAAGCTGCACACGTGTTTTTTTGGCCCTCCGTCGCTTGCTCAGTGCCTCGTTGGCCTTGCGGAGCGTAGAGACCTCTGACTGAAGGAGAGCCACATGGTGCATTACAGCCGTTGTACCTTTGGTAAGCTGGTCAACAGCAGCCAACATTGAAGCTAGGGAGCTGTTTTAATGGCTAGCGATGTGAGTCTTGATAAGGTTTGACTGTGCGCTAGCTTCCTGGGGGTTGTGTGGGGTCTTAGAGACCCAAGGTTGTGCAGTGCCAGGTCGGGAGTTTGGGGGTGTTGGTGTATGAAGCTTGACATCCAGCTTAGAAAGCACCCTCTCTGGATCGAACGGTACAATGCCAGCTCCTGCAAAGCTACCCTGAATATTCCTCTCTGTCATGGAAGCAAAGAAGGCTTCGCGAAAGGCGCAAAGGAACTCGAGCTTGCTGATGTGGTTGATATGCGCCCGCATTAGCTCCTCAACATAGCGACCGTAGGCCTGCTTTAGTGGCCCGAAGCAGCTAACATCAAGTGGCTGACACTTGTGGGAGGAGTGTGCAGGCATGCAGAGTGTGATGATCTTGTTGTCCCGGCAGTAGAGCTCGAACTCGGTGGAGTGGTAGCTTTCGTGGCCGTCGAGGATCAATAACCGGTATATACCCTTTGTCCGGGGCGCCGTATGGTAGTTAAAGTGCTTGATCCAGTCAAGGCCAACTACATTGGTAGTCCAGCCATTGTCGGTAGTTGCGATGCGCTAGTTGAGTGGTAGATTGTACTCGCTATACTAGTTGGCGAGGTGGTATTGCGCGGCCAGGATAATGAATGGAGGGATGGCCCAGCCAAGGGCGTTAACCCCCTAGATCACAGTCGCCCATTCGCGATTACCAGGCTGGGCCAGCTTTGCCTTGCCACGGCCATCTGAGGTCGTGACTACCATACCAGGGAAGATCATGCCCATTATAAACCTAGTCTCGTCGAAGTTATAGTGAACTGGGGCGTGCCCCAGTGCAGGTGGAACTGGGTCCTCTTGGCCTGTTCAGGGGTAGGGAGTGTTTGTTTTTCCGTTTCCGCGTTGCGTTCTCATTGTACATAAGGGCCCCTGAGGCGGCTCAACCTTTTGGTCGGAGGGCAGACAATCAGACACTTTGATCACGACTTTTGGAACGCAAGGTGCCCGCGCATCTGTGAGAGCCTGCAGCGCATGTGCGCATGCGCCTCTCTCTGACCAGAGGGAGACACTTGTCGGTTTACCCATTGATGCAGCCGAGCCTGTGTTCTGTCCCCATATCAAGCAGGTCTACGGATCTGTAGGTTTGTGTTTTGGTGGCTGGTCTGGCAGTTTTGCAGACAGCACAGCACACTCCTGTTCAATAGACATCGTCGTCGAGGATACCGTACTTGGCCTTCACATTCCGCACAAGCGTAAACCAATCGCCAATAACCTTTGGATCTTCGCACTTGGCCCTCTGGTAGTCGTATCTACGTGTACGACGTATACGGAGCCGTGGCTAGCGTTTAACGAACCGATGTGCCCAGAGCTTACCGACAAGGGGCGCGCCACGCGTACGTAGTAGATGGTTGGCCATATCTTCCACACCACACAGTCTAGGTGGAAATGCACGCGCATCTAGTTCAAGGATGTATTGAACTATTGTACGCTCTTCCAGATCTGTCAGCTTCCGTGAGTTGACTGGCATGTCGCGTCGTGCAGGCTTGCCGGTGCGACGACGGCCTAAGGTTCTACGGTCGACGCTATATATCTTAGCCGCGGTTCGTTCGGTCAGATTCTTGTCGTTTTGAAGAGCTTGAAGTGCCAAGACCATCCGGTCTTCTTTTAACGTAGGTGGCATCTTAGATGGTTGAGGAAATTGATGTTGGGTGCAAAAGTGTCGCGTCGCGTGGAAAGTGGGTCATTCGCTGATATGGGTCATTCGCTGATAATATACGTTATTCCCATATAAACTAATACTAGATTTACCTAGGTTTTCTTCCCTCTTTAACATATCCATTCCCTTGATACCAATGCTCATGGTTGTAACTATAGGGTACATCGCCGCCCTCCACACTCTGTCATCGTATGTACGTAACGAAGCCTGCCCCCCTCGAGGCGGAATTCGTGACTATCAGCCGCCATCATCATGTGCTCCCAAACACAGAAAATGCTGACTGATCCCATGGCTTCGTCAATAACATACCTGCGGCGGGTATTGGGCGCTTGGCTGGAGTTGGACGGAATACCCGGTTTGCAGGAGTCGTCAGGCCTTCCCTTCCCGGTGTACGCAGATCCTTCGAGTCGAACGCAGGGCGTCCCCCAGGGGACTGCATCTGAGGCGGTAGCATTGCTCCACATGTCAAGATAGGCATCGCCAGCAGCCTGGATGAAATCCCTTTTATCACGCTTGCCCTCAGGGATCGGGTCCCATGTCTCCTGCAGCACATACTCAAGCGTCTTCTTGGCGTCAAACAGCCATGAGTTCGTCGTCGAGGCGACGGTGTCAATGAGTGTAACACGGCCGCCACCCTCGTGGCGGATCTGAGTTCCGATGACATAGGGGTTGGCTGGGTCGCTGACGATGATCTCGGTGTAGGTTGCGCATCCCACCAGGTCGAAGTTCGTGCGGCGGTGGTCGATCTTGAGCCTCTTGCTTAGGACACCCTGGTGGGGATCCTTCTTCTTGTTGTTTTCTTCGTATTTCCAACCATCAGAAACAACACCCTGGAGCAGATCAACGTTGCCTGCCGTCTGTGTGGCAATGTAAGCATCAGCTGCCTCGGCCAACACCGAGCGGTCGCAGTCGGCTGCTCGTAGAGCCAGACGATGTCTAGGCACGGCTTTCGCCGCTCCGAAAAAAAGAACTGCGAACGAGGAAGCACTAGTAAAGAGCACCATGATGACTGATTGGTGGGTGAAGGATACGTATGCCGGAAAACTGAACAAATCAACAAGCACCTACTCTCATGGAAGGACTCGAAGGTGCGCGCGTCAACTATCTCAACAAAGCGTTGATTTGATACAGGGGCTCATCAACGACCTTAAGCAAGTAGTTTGAACATGAGATACCTCTTGTTGGCGAGCAAGTGCCGGAGCCCTGAGGGGCGAGTGTAATATGCGGAACGCGACCCGGGGCTCGGCACAATGAGAGGTTTCGCGGTACCGGTAGATTCACCCGTCATTATCGTCACACTGGCGCAGTAGCCAATCCCGGACTATTGGCAGTCGGCCTGTTGAACGTCCTCGATATGGTCGTAAGACGTGAGGTCACCATGGGCATATACTGCACGGGACATCAAGAGCGGGGAAATAGGAGATATTTCTGTTACCGGGCAGGGTTGTTGTCGAAAGCTCGGCTTTGTCTGCCCACTCAGGAAACGTACGGGTTGGGACACTTTATCACATTAGACCGGGATACAAGACACAAGACATATTCAGGGCCAAGATGCGCGCTGGCCCATTGCCATCTGCAGAAATGACGGAACACAGTACCATGAGAAAAGGAAACAAAATGGCCAAAAAGAGTACAGGCACAGGACGCCTCTAACCCTGGAGTAGACTGAATAAAAACCGATACATATGCTACAGGAAGTGCTGGCCCCATTGCAGGTTTCCACTGTCACCAGAAACTGCACCACCCGATGTAATGCTGGCAGAGGTTTTCGAGTTTGGTAGCCTCGATGATCAGCTTGTTGACTTGCTCGTTCACCGTGAGTTCATCGTCCGGCTTGAAGTCTCGGCCAGTAAGCTTTTGCGCGACACGATCAAGTACCTCAACGGCTCGTGCGTTCTGCACCTCGGCTATCTCGTTCGGGCCATTGCCGTTTGCCATGCTGCTTGGTGCGGCTGCCGAGGAATTGGTGCGCGCGCGACCGCGGGCACCAGGAGGCGCACCCATCATGCCGTCCGGCCCTGCGGTGGTCTGAGCGGCTAGGAACTCGGTAGGGGCCACGGGACCGTCGAGGATTGAGGGCCGGCGCGCGCGCCCTGCCTGTGGCCCAGCAATAGCTTGTTCCCGCTCAGAGTTGAAGTGAGGTCCAGGCGGGCTGGCCGGGTTTGTGAGGCGCCATGTGAGTAGCGGATCGTGGATGAACTGAGTAAAGAAGTATAGATGATTAGCTCAAAGTACATTTGCCAGAGTCTGGGGTTTGGCCCATCGGGGACACCGGTCGGTACTTACAGCTTCCAAGACAGCCATCACGCTCTCCTTGTTGTCTCGCAAGACTCTCATCACATGCTCGCACGTTGTGCGGAAACTGCCCTCGATGTTGCTAACTTCCATGGCATAAGTGAGCATGCGGGTGAGTCTGAAGGGCACTCGTTCCGGGTACTTCTCCCGCTTCATCGCCACTTCGAAACAGTCGCCAAAGTCGATGTGGATAATCTTTCCCGTGATCCGGTCGAGCATCAGATTACTAGGGTGTCTGTCTCCCAGACCCAGAATGTATCCAACCATCGACATGACGCCGAGGGATCGCGTGTAATTGGTTCTCCTGTCTAACCAAGCCTCGGAGCTCTTACTCTTGAGCCAGAGAACGCGGTACAGATCTTGGCCTGTGGTGTTGTCTAGCGCATACCCAAACACCTCGACCTTCTGCATAAGCGTCAGATTATCATAGTCTGGGGCCATTTGTAGCATGATCCGGTGCTCGATATTGAGAAGAATCTTTCTGGATTCCCGGTACTCTCGGATGAGTTGGTGGACAGTATCGCTGTTCGGCACCCAGCCAAGGAGACCCGAATTCTGCGACAAGGGGATCGCTGGGTAGCGCTGGATGTTGAGATGCCGCTTGTAGGACTCGGAATCATTAGCCAGGAGCGTGTTGCAAAGGCCGAAAAGCTGCATGACGCGTTCATCTTGCCGAATATCTTCGTGGCCCTTGAGCAAGAACGTGTACGTTTTTCCGTCGCTCCCGACTATGTCAAGCTTCCTGGGCCGCTGTTTTGAGCTGATGACGCTGAAGGTGCCATCGAATCCCATGATCTTGACAATATCCTGACCGCTGCGATAAGTGCCAGGCACTGCAAGCCCAAGATCCCGAGCCTGGAGCAGGTCCGGCGAACAGTACGTCAGCTCGAGACTTGTCATCTGCGGGAGTTGTCGGCTGATACGTCGGAAAACTTGGTAGTAGAGATCCCAGGCTTGGCTGATGTCGTTCACGTCCTGTGAATGACGGTATTGTCGGCACCATTCGCGCGCCTCGCTCAGGTCCCTACCGAACGTTTGCGTGAACGAGATCTCCCTGAGGGTCGCTGGCCCCTTCTCGAGTAAGTCATGGAGGGGCTCGAGGACGTCGAACATCCCCTGGATGTTGTGATCGCCGAAATACAGACGGGAAGCCTCCTCGAGCCCCTCGTGCCAGAGTTCGTGCCATAAAACCGCGACCCTGATAAGTTCGCGGCTTACGATATCGGCTTGCTCCACGAGCTTGGGGCTATGTTGACGCATACTCTCCATTATCAGGCTGGCCGTCTTCGATCGCCGCGTGCTCTGTCTCGACTTCATTGCAACGGTAAGCGGGTATACTAGCGCTTGTGGGTGCGCGCGCCCGACATCGGATAGTAGAGCGTGAATCGACGCTTGGACCCGCCTGTTGGGTTGATTGATGCGGGCAATGAGCTGCGGGATGACCTCAAGCCAGGTATCGACGCTAACATGCGCGAACCCGTCAGTGACGGCAGTGATGACCTCTTGGTACCCGCCGTAGGTGAGCCACAGGGTGAGGAGGCGAAGGGTATCTTGCAAAGAGCTGCCGGACGAGAGGGCGATAGACTCGAAGAAGCCATGCACAGCCGGAACGACATGGTGGACAATGATGCTGTGCTCGGATCGACCTTCCAGTTCCTTCCTGGATGCCAGAGCTTGAACGACCTCGAAGTTGGCCAATGCCCAGGCATGCCAGGCTTTGTACCATCGGGGATGGTAGTGAGTGGCCTTGGAATAGCAGTCCAGAATGTCCTGGCGCCGTGTGTGCTGCCAATCGTTCTTGCCGAGAGTGATCATCCAATCACCCTGTCGAAGGTAGCATTTGGCGAGAAGCACAGTTTGTTCGAGCCATTGACGTTGAGCATCGGGACCGAGGACGGTCTCGTCGAAGTCAGCGTACCTTGTGTGGCTCAGACCGTCGCCCATGGAATTCGTGGCTTGGGCGGAAGCATTCAGCTGTAGCCTTGCGCTCTCGACGCGATGGGCAGTTTCCTCGGTGAACCTGTGAAGGCAATAAAGTGTTCGCTCGGCGACGCCACGGTCTGAGCTCCGGACACCTGGTTGCTGGCCGATTTCCCATTGGAACTTGAGCACTGCATATACGATCGGAGAGGCAATGCGTTCAAGGCCCGGGCTAGTAGGTTGTTCGAACCAGTAAGGAATGACGGATTCTAGCGGAGCATCAGTGTCGATGAGCTGCTTAAGGGATTTTTCGGCGAGGCCCATCCGCCCTGATTTCCGGCAAAGGTTGGCAAACTTTGTCCACATGTGCATATTCTCCTGTGGGGTGAGAACCAGAGACCTCAACCGAAGCGTTCGTTGCCAAACTTCGACGTTCCGTTGACAGCCCTTGAGACGGGTCTCCCAAGTTGCCCGCAGAGTGGCACGTTTCTCCGGCCCACACTGCTTGTAGACTATGAGCTCCTCTAGCTCAGCAAGCATCTGAACCCTCACGACAACCTGATAGGCGCGATTGTATGATTCACTGACGAGCGCGCTAAGCTCCGTGTCAAGACCCTCGCGAGCCTGCTCGATGCAGCCCAGTGCTTCCCGGAATTGGTTCCGATGCAGGGCAAGAATAGCACCAAAGAAGGCGCGATCCGGCGAGAAGCGCTTCATTGATTGCAAGTAGGTGTCCATCGAGTCCCATTTTCCAAGACCCCAGGCTGCTGTCGTCGCCAATGGCGCAATTCTTCGCTGAATTTCCGGGCCCGAGTTGGCCCACGTCTTGCCAGCTAGTGAGGCAAGCGAGTCCCATTCGCCCAATGCGTGATAACAGCGCATTTTGCCCATAACGATGTCGACAGGTGTGGGTTGGTCCTCTGGAAGCTCCCGCTCTCTCTGGCAATAGAAATTGAGTGCCTCGTCCCAGCGTTCGAGTTTCTCGAACCAGCTCTCTCGTAGTTGGATCCCGTCTTTGTAGGCTTTAACTTTGCGCAGAATGCCAATGGCAGCATCAGACTGCTGCAGCTGATTGTTGATGACGATGAGGGCCTCTACCGCGTGACTGTTATGGTCCTGCAGAAATTCAAGCTCCTTGTAGTGAAGCGCTTTGGCGTAGGCGTGGCATCTTGCCGCTTCGCGTCCCAAGATACGGATATCGATGGGGAGTGCTTTGTCATCGTGCTCCATAAACTCCGCTAAATTAAGAAGCTGGCCGAGAAGGTCAGGGGGGACATTCTCGGATTTGATTGTGTTCTCGATGTTTGTTATGAGTTCCTCCTATATGGACAGTCTGTTAGTCAATGCCTGGTGACGGCGAGTCTAGGGGTCATACTTGATAGGAATCGTAGAGTTCGCTCCAACAAGAGACGAAGGCGGAGTTGAAGAGCTCTCGAGCCAGGGGTTGGTAGTTGCTCGCCAGGCTGGCACAGGCTCGGAGAGAATGATTCGGCGACTCTGAGAGTAGAGTTGTGCTGAACTTGCGGAACCATTCGTGCCAGTCGTCTTTGGTGGCTTTCCCCTTCGTCTCCCATGCCTGTTTTAAATGCACAGGATTCAGATCAAGCTTCTTTGGCGGGTTGTTCTCCGACGTGTATGGTTCCACAGAGTTATCCTCGAACCGGGGGGCGAGGTTTTGGGGAAGTGCCTCGCCCTTCCTGAGCTTCTCTACCGCTTTGTCGTAGTTGGAATGTTGGATGCCGTACATGGTGATGGTCTTCTCGACGGTGTGCTCAAAATGCAGGTAGTCACGCCCTAATTGTAACATGAGCGCGCAAAGGGTGTCAAGGGCGGCCACCCGGAGGCTGGGCTCCTGGCTAGCGAGGACTCTGGTTAAAGGATGGATGATCTTGGACGCGTAGTCGTTGAGGTTGACCATGCTTGAGAGTTTGCCAATGGTCTCAATTGAGGACTTCCGTAAGAACATGGGCTGCGCTGGGTTGTCGAATAGCCGTACTAGGATGGGGACGATGAGATGCATGTATTCTTCCGCACTGGAACCGAACACCAGGAAGGCGTGGAATATCTTCTCGGTTGGCTGACGCTTTGTACTCGTATCTCTTTCCAACACACCAAGCACCAAGGGGAGCAAGCTGGCAAGGTAGATCTTAAACTCCCCCTCCAGAGACCGAGAGATTGACTCGATGAGGGCCATGATGGTCGTCTGCAGCGAAGATGTTGTGTTCCAGAACTCCTGCAGTACCTCGATGATGTCCGGGAGGTAAACACGGATATGCTGGCGCACAATGCCAACAAGTCTGCTCAGGTGATTGAAATAGTAGTCGAGTCTTGTTGGACTCGAGGCCCTGATGACGGCGATGAAGGCGGGGACCACCCGGTCGAGGAACTGGACGCACTTGAGCCCCAGTGTGATGAAGATACTCATGATAGCATCGACCACATTGCCATGCCATTGTAGCAAAGATTGGTCTTTCAAAATTTGAAGCAGGGCATTGATAACGACGGTGGGGTAGTAGTCTTCCTGCGATGGGGTGAGTCCCCCCATCATGAGGGACACGTCGGTTAACTGGGTAGCCTCGGGGCGGTGTTGGGTTTGCGGCGTTCGCTCTTCGACCTGCTGTTTTCTGGTTTTAGCTTTCTCTTCAAACCGTTGTTTAAGTTCCAAATATTTTCCTATCAGGAAAGAAGGGGGTACGAGCCCAATATACTGAGACTCATTTCCCTCGTTGTCCGAATCTGCCATGGAGGGACTGGCGAGCGACAACGGCGGGGCGTGGTGAAGGGATGTAGAGGAGGTAATAAGCTGTACCTGATGTTTGTAAGGATCTAGTGCGCCTAGAATCCCCATGAGCTTGATTGTCTCCTGCCGCAGAGGGCCGTGTTGGGGTTCGCCCCGTATGATGGATTGCAGGATCTCAAGCAGCTGCGGATATTCGAGGTAGGGTTTGATGACGTAGCCGGCATTGCTGGCTAGTTGCCCGAGGGTGTGAAGCGCTGCCTCCCGTTTGATAGGTGCACTCTGATCCTGTAAGGCGTCAATGATAATGGGCATGAGTGTGTCCTTGTAGGCAAGCATCTCTGCACCCCCAACCGTGCAGAGCTCGCCGATCGCCTGGAGGATGGTAGCCGCGACAGACGGAGTCGGGTCAGAAGCCTTTGGCAGGAGGACTTCCGTGATGGAGCTGACATAGGGCTTGACTAGGTCTTGAGCGTGCTGGGTTAAAAGGCTGAGGAGCTTTGAGCTCTCTTCCTTACTTCTCGCCACGTCGGTGTATTCCAACTCGGTCAACATTTGGATGATGGTCTTGCGCAGTTGGGGGATAACGTATGCCGGGTTGTGACGGGCTAGCCGACCGATGATTGACACGGCAACCTCCCTGACCGCGAACTGCTCGTCATGGAGAGCAAAGAATAGGGTACGGATGTTCTCGGCCTTGGCGAGATGCTGATCGAACCGTTCGTCGAGGGCGGCAAGGACCGTCCGGCGAATCTTGGGCTCAGGATCCGAGACGCCCACCGTCAATAGTTTTTCAACGACGTCGGCGACGACCTGCAAAGCGTGATAGCTGGTTTGGTTAACGATAGGATCGCGCACATATAGTTGGCAGCAGGTAAGCGCGGCAGCCTCGCGGATTTCCGGATCGTCATCCTCGACGTATTTTATAGCGACATCGCGGACAAATTCGTTTAGAACGTGACCTTCACACAACGTTAGGACCTGTTGTACCATGATCTGCGGCATTTTCGGCGTAGTAACCGGAGAACGGCACTCCGGGCTTTGTTGAGGGGGCAGGGCGAGAAAGGGGCTGATTACCTGAGAAATCAAAGCTGCCGAGTGTGTTCAAGGCAAGCTTCACCTCGGCCTTTCCTCGCTCGTGTACTGACGGGTCCTTGGGATCTTTGGGGATGGGTGGGATGGAGGAGAGAGGATTGGGGTGAGGTGCTCCCAACGGCCGGAAGGGTTCGCCACATAGGACCTTGCTCAGCATGTTGAGCAGGCGCTCTTGTATGGTACCCTTGACAGGAGGGATGTAGAAAGCCATGTCGACCAGCGCCTGAGTCAGCTTCGGCGTGAGCTCACAGGCGAAAATGGGATCGAGCAGCGCCTCCATGTACTTGCTCAGCGTTTGACCCACTGCTACGGCGAGCCGGCTGATGCAATCGAACACTGGGTCGACAGAGCCTCGCTTGCGGGACTGCACACTGAGCCCTTCGCGGACATAGATCAGGACGCCATCGAGATAAGGCGCAATGGAACTCTTGACGGAGTTGGCAATGTTACCAATGGCCAGAAACGCATCGTTACGTTCTTTCTCCTTCTTGAGCATGCTAGAGAGGTAAACCATGAACTTGTGCAAGTAGGTCGCGCCGAACTCGGTAGGGGCGTAGTTGGCCAAATCTGGAATAAGAAAGACAACCGTTTTGCGAATTGCGGAGTCGCGCGCATCCTTGTGGCGGAAGACGATCTCGCAGGCGTTTTGGTAGTGGTTCTGCATGTACATGCCTCCCTGTTCAAGTAGCTCCTTTAGAACAAGGAGAGATGCATGGATGTATTCGACGGTGTTGGTCTTGAGGCCCTTCACCGCTTCCGTAAACATTTTATCCATCCACTCCTGCTTCATCTCCTGATCACGCTCCCGGATTATCTTGAAGCAGGCGCTGACAGTTTCGCTCGAGGTGGCTCGGATCAAGTGGCGGGGATCCCGCAGGCCGATCCAGATTTGATCGAAGACGAAGCCGACGTATGGATACATCAAGGTGGGCGCATTCCTCGCCAGCTCACGGAGAACCAAGACGGCACTGTATCTCCTCTCCTCCACGCGATCCGATTGTAGCCACTCAAGCGCAGTGTGCATCTCGGCGTCAACAAGCTCGGATATCAGAGAGCCGCCCGGTTTGCACATCTTGCCCAGAACTACAGCGGCAGGTTGCATGGGATTGAGATCCTTCCCGCGCAGTATAGTTCCGATGTATTGCTGAAAGCGACTGTATTTCAATGCGGGCTCGATGCCCTCGAAGTCCACCAAGGCGTCGAGGATATAGACGCCGCCCATCTTATCATACGTGTCGGTGCCTTGGATCAAGGACATGGTCCGTTGATTGACGGTGTCGAAAAATCGCTGGAATTGTTCGGTGCCCATCTCTGCTCGGGGGGGTCAGTAACTTGACTAAGGTACCAGGGAAGTAGGCAGGGCAGGCCGCCGCAGTCGCAGCTCTCACCTTGCTTGGCGATGTTGACCAGGTCCCGGACCTGCCGCGCAGCGCGCTTCCGTTGGTCTTCGGCATAGCTTCTATTGCGGGCATGGAAGTCAGCCAGAGTCATTCAGAAAGCGCCTCGACAACGGAGCATGGGAGGTAGGGCAACGCACCGATTCCTGACTTCTTTGATGTATTGATCCAACGCGGTGGCCGCTTGATCCCTGATGATTGACATCTTGTCCGGGTTTGGATTTCTCCCAGGCTCGCTGAAAGACTCGGTGATCTCGTCGAGCGTTGAAGCGCTATGTCGGTTGTCGCTGACCCATAGTCGGCTGTTGCGCTACAGGCTAGGCTCAGACTAGGCCGAGATGTTCGGGCAGGCGTTCGCGTTGGGATGAGAGGGTTTTGGGTGCCTCAACCCGTTTAACCAGCACCTTGTTGTCGCTCGAAGTTGACAAGTGTCGCGTGTTTGCATTCAATGTGTGACGAGCCTTGGGTAGAAGTTGTCGCGGATTCAGCGATCGGTCGAGATCGTATGGCGGGAAACCAGAGCGCTGGCAGGGCTAGTTATTGTTATTCGTACTTCTTCGCCACACCAGATTTGCCGGTTGTATTTCTTGGGATATTTTCGCTCTTGCGAGGAAGAGGTGAAGGTCGCGAGCACAGCGGCACCGTGTCCGAAAAGGTACATACCGATCCGGGGTGCCAGGTGCATCGGCGCCCGTAATAACTGAAGCTCGACACTGACGTGGGGTAGGGTACGCACGTGCCATTGGAACCCGCCCAAACCCAGCCCCCGAGGCACAATGTCTTTTGGAGTGCCACTCAGTGTTCTGGGTGCTGTCGGAGTTGCTTCTGTCCACGACCTCCTGTGTATGGATTGTATAGTCACCAGTTACGGTACGATAGTACGGGCCGCAAATAGGAGTTGATCCGCATTAGACTTTCGAGCCGCAAACTAGTCGCCTCCTAGGTTCCCTTCCGCCGGTGTTATTTATTTTACCTGCACCTAACTACATACCTACGTACGATTTTAATCTCGAGGCTCCGACTCATCCATCCTATTTGGGGCCTGACTAAACTTCCGCGTCTGCAAAATAATCACACAACACAATCAAGCTAGCATCAGAGCTTTCCCCGCGATGGGCAACGATGGCGGTTCAATCCCGAAACGCCGCGAGCTTGTTAAGTCGGCTGCGCGGGCGCCGACCGTGAGCGAGCTCAAGGCAACTGCGCTTGAGAACCTCGCCCATGCCTGGACCTACGACCCCCTGACATCGGAGCCTTTCGACATGGAAAACGTGGTGTCCGACTGGCGAGGGCGTCTCTACAACTACGAGTCGGTCCTCAGGGGATTGATGCCAAGCGGTGATGACAACGAGGCCACGGCCCCCACGCTCGTGCACGGTGAGTCGCCGGAATTGTCGTTCACGTCAACGGGCATTAGATCACTCCGCGATGTCGTCAAGCTTAAGATCAAGCGCTATGAGCCCTCCGCATCCAAAGGACAGGAGGTCTGGGCTTGCCCGGTGTCGCTGAAAGAGCTAGGCCCCTCGACAAAGGCCGTCTACCTCGTCCCGTGCGGCCACGTCTTTGCCGATGCGGCCATCAAGCAGATTCAAGAGGATATCTGCCCAGAATGCAGCGAGAAGTTTGAGGCTGGAGACGTCATCCCAATCTTACCGACTGAAAATGCAGACCTCAATCATCTCACGGAGAGAATCAGCAGTCTTAAGGCTGGCGGGCTCACGCACAGCCTGAAGAAGGAGAAGGGTAACGGGAAGAAGAAGCGCAAGGCGGAGGAGGCGGACGGGGATGGAAAACCCAAATCCGAAAAGGCTAGGGGACCTCACAAAGAACACGGGTTGGCAGTCAAGGCAACTTCGAAGTCAAATGCCAGCAGCCGAGTGAGTGGCATAAACAATGCCATGACGGCGTCACTCACCGCGAGGGTTTTAGCAGAACAGGAGGAACGCAACAAACGGCGCAAGCTGGCCGCCGAGGCAAGATGAGCGATGAGGTCGTTACTTCGGTCATTATATCGCGACTGTACCTTACCGGTTGATCGGTGTGGTAATAATCCCAACCAACCACTTGAAATTATCCATGGAACTGCACCCGAACTTGTTGGAAAACGAATGATGAAGCGGCCGATGCAAACGCGACTGGTTCTAACACCATCCATACATTGCCCAAAAGCACGCCGACCGCTATCTATCATAAAGACCACCACACAGCGTGATAATACACTGCTAAGGTACAGATATCTACAGTTCATCCTTGGCCTGCCCGCCCGGCTCTTGCACGTCCTCGCAGGCAGCAGGAGTACCCACCTCCATTTTGTAGACGCACTTTTCAGACTCTGACACGCGCCACAACTCGTCCGTCTCCCCGCACGTGAGCCAAACATCGGTCCTCCTGTTGGGGCCGTTCCAGCACCCTTGGCCGTTTTCGTACCGTAGCACCATTCTTTCGCCCTTGCCCAGACTCTTCCCATCGGCTCGTTCTTCCTCGTCCGCCAACTCCTTGTCGATGCGAACGAAGTCACCCATATTGGTGTTTCCGTGACCCTTCTTGCTTTTCTGCTTCGTACGGTCCATCCAGCACAACTCGTATTCGTACTCGCCGACGTCGCTGCTGATGCACTTCCCCTTGAGGGCACGGAAAATGTCGTCCATGCCGTAGTCTTTCTCCAAATCACGCTGTTGCTCCTCCAGCCTCGATGTCCTGGACGAGATATCGTTCTTAACAGCGTCCAGCGCCTCCCGAGCTGCCGTGACCAGACGAGACTCTCCAGCACCGCTGCGGTTATCAGCCAAGATGCCGTTGTCGATGGCCCAAATACGAAGAGTATTGATCTTGTCGCGGATAAAGTCATTGACGGGGCTTGGGAGGTAGGCTTCCCAGTTGTAGACTAAATTTATTAGCCAAACTGGTAGAGGGGCGCTGGTTTCGGGTTTGGGGGACATACCGACGTCTGCGTCACTGGCGTCTGAGTTCTCGAACTCGGCCCAGTCAATTCCAGAAGTCGCGCCGTCTTCCTTCAGCATCTCCAGAACATCCGCGTCCGTTATGTCGGACTGCTTCTCGCCGGCTTGAGCAGCCGCGTAATCCTCCCAGCCCTTGACCGCGGCCTTGACACCTTCATCATTGAAGTTGGGGTTATATTCTTCCTTGAACTTGGTGAGAATATCCTCCAGTTGATCGACTCTGTCCTGCAGGTCATCACGCTGGTCTAACACCTTGTCTAGCGCATTGCGGAGCTCGGAAACCCGGGTTTTCGCCAGACCGACAAGAACGCCAATTTTCCCTCCTTGTCCGTCAACCTTGACGACCTTGTTGCGCTCAGAACGTTCAACCTCTTCGTATTTCTTCTGCATCTCTCCTTTCTTGACCTCGAGCCCCTGAAGTTCCGCCTTCAAGGCAGTGACTTTGGCCTCCACTCTTCGACGCAGCTCCCGGGCTTCCTTGGCCAGGGTTCGCCTCCGCTTAGCCGAACGCTCCTTGCTCTGCCTACGCTCCTCTTCGAGGCGACGATGCTCTTTGCCGATCGCGTCGCAACGATTCTCGCATTGGACCCCGCCAACGTGCGCAAACTCGTCACTGCCGTCGCAGCATATATCGTGGTCGCATACCCCGTCATTGACGTACATAAATGGTACATAAGCCCCAACATGGCCCTCATTGGCGCACCAGAAGCCGGGAAGGACATTGGTCGTGTTGGTGGTGCCCGTGATCGACCCAGGAAGGGGTTGCTCGGGCGAAAGTGCGTCAATGTGCGCACAGGCAGCCGTACCTGGTTCGTCGGAGCCATCGGGGCAATCGCAGGAGTTGTCATTGACCTGGGACGACTCAAGAGTAATGGAGGGGTTGCCGATGCATGTGAAGGTTGATTTGCTCGCGTAGAATTTGACGACTGCTCAGATGTTATTAGTTGACCCTAAGAATGCCTCCATTAAAGCCATGTGCATTGAGTTTTCCGGATGGACCGCGTTGCAGCTATTGACTGCGGCAGTGGCTCGGGAAAGACGAGGACAACTTACACTCGGGTCCGACGCCTCGCGGCAAGCTGTCGGCTGCCGCAAGACTACCATGAGCAAGAGCGCTCAAAAGCGCCAATGCGCCTGCCCTTCGCATAATTATCCTATTGGCGCCCTCCTGCATTGAACAGAAACAAACATGAGAGATGTGCAAGTTTCTGAGAGTTGCGACATCCGTTGATATTCAAGTGGAAGCTCGGGGACAGGACAGCTTGCCAACTCGAGACGGTTTGGCAGCTGGCAGGCCGTCCCATCACGTGTGATTGGAGCTCTTGCGGTTAAAGGGGCGAAGGCAAGGCTTGGCATACAAAGTAGTTTGTACATAGTACGAATACGCCTTCTGACCCCAAGAAAATTCACTGCCCCGCCATGAACTCCCCCTTCACCCCTCCAACAGATCGCGAGCACGGGGTGGACATATAACGAGTTTCCTCCTTTAACTCCATACCTACTACGACCAGCAATCATGCCGGAATCCAGTGACCCCCTCGAGGCGCTCGCCTCCGTCATCGGCAATGCGCTTGTTCTTGTCGACCAACTGGATGCCGTGGTGTCCAGCGCCGCGCAAAAGCAAGTCTACCACGAAAATAAACCCCAACCCATAGACGAGAAGCTTGCTGAGACGACTGGCCCTCTTGATGCATTATCTCTCGCCCACGATTCCGCTGCGCTGATCAAGGCGCATGCTACCAAGATCTCCCTCCTCATAATCAACGAGCCGTTCACCCCAACAGCGATTACAAAGGTCCTCCGAGAACTCGTCGACGGCCCTGTTCCCAGCTTGGCCGTTGCAGTCGAAGTGTGCACTCCGCAACGGTACACGCGAACCATTCAGCAGGACCTGGCTTGGCGAGCCAGTCGGGTACTCAAGGAAGTGAAGCAGCTCTTGTCGCGGATTCCGAAGGATGGCAAGGTTCTTTCTGACGCTAAGAAGAATGCTTCGGCAGGGGCGGCAGGGGGTAGAGGCAGCATTGCCACCACGGGTGTGCTGTGGTCCGCTTGCGATGACGTTACGGTGTTCGCTAAGCGCGGGTTTGCTGGTGCCCTAGCATACAAGGTCGAGCAGCTCCGGGACACACTCAAGGACGTGATGGAGGAGCTAAAAGAGTGGGGGGAGGAGGCGGACGAGGATGAGGACGACGAAGATGAGATTAGTGAGGACGAGGGCAGTGATTCTGTTGCGCATGCCGCTTCAAATCATGAGTCCACCTCGATATCTGGGACACGAGATGCCCAAGCCGTTCTCGACGACCTGATGAACTGGCAGCGACACATCCCGCGTGAAGACCCGAATAAGATACGGGAGCGCCTGGAGTCGTGTCTCAAGAGGCTGCGCCTGACCACCCTGCTCTACCAGGCCACAGTGAAGCGCAGACTCAAACCATTGCCACACCTGCCCCCGGCTCTGCATTCGGATACGCAGAGCCGGCTAGACGAGATCATATTTATCCTCAAAAGGATTCCAGAGAGGTTCGGCAGCTTAGCCCTGGCATTTTACGAACTAGACCGTTCTGAGATTGATCGGTTGATGGACGATTGCTTTTTCGACGCATTTGCCGCCTCAGAGCTACTCGTCAAACCTTGGGAAGGAGAGAAGGACGAGTTCACTGACTGGGCATTGCGATTTCAGGTAGAGATAAAAAAAGGTTGAAGTAAGGGTTTGTTGCACCCTTCAATCCCCCGTTCCGTGTGACTATCCCCGGCCGCGTAGCATACGACTACGGCTCTGTAATTCCGTCCGTGACTGGCAATGAGAGCTCCATGGAAGGTATGTGTTGGTGCTGGCCTTCGTGTATGGCAGGCTGGATCTGACCCATATGCGAGGTCGTGGCTCATGATCTGGCCTTGACGATTCGGCTCGACTTATCGCAGAACTCCGTGTGTAAAACCCATACGATACAATGTAACTTTTGAGCTTCCGTCATGCCCGTCTAGGCGGTAGAGTCCGGTTGGTTTTAAGTCATACACCGCGAACACAGGGGTTGCTGTGCAACGGCGACAAAGTAATGTAATTTGCCTATGGCGTTATGTATACTTACTCGATGCCACTTCCGACAGAAGGTTGTTAAGAGAACACTCGGAGGTGCCTTGCTGGAGCCGCTCAGTCCCATGGCTTCTTGAATATGGGCATGAATATGCCTGCTTATCCTCTGGAAGCCTCGTGAGACATGCAGAGATATGCTCTCGTTTGGATGCCGTAGGTTTTTGTTGTTTTCGCGTAGCATAATAAACGGCTTGCTGAGGGCCTTGCTTTGTCCATGCAGGTAATCTCATTCATTGAATGGACACGCCGAAACGAACCGATCGCGTGCGTCGTTATGATGGTCCGTTATTGTTTGTTTATTCAGGGGCTCCGTCCGGGACAACGCCCGGAACTAGAGGTCTTCAGACCGAAGCAAAAATTGCAAAACAAATAAAGGGCAGCTTCCATACTCGACCCTTGAGCCCTCCAACAGCCGTCCAATCCCATTTTAAGGCCTGCTTGGATTGGTCATTTTTTTGCGGTGATATCGTGCCCTATTAGTAAAATCCCCTATCCAACCAAGCTCGGTTTAAACAGTCAGGGAAACCTTTGGTTTCTACTATTGTAGTTTTTTTGGCAACTACCCTTACAATGGAATCCCTCAGCTCGGACTTAAAAACACCAACTCGAATACCTCGACCGACTTTCGTGACCGCGTCACCCCGAACACCCTCCATCCGCGCGGTTCCGTACAGCGCCATGGATGGAGTCACTACTGCTCCCAGTATGGCGGGGAGTTACTCGCCGACAAGTTGGCCGTTCCCTAAGTCAGCTAAACGCCCATCATTGTATGAACTGTGTTGACGCCGGTCGACCTTTTTTGCTGATTACATCCAGGGACCTTTCAGACGCAGCCACCCAGCATCGCGATGCGCCCGGTGCCGATTATAACAACATTAACCGAACAGAGAGTACAAGATCCCGTCACCGGTCCACAACCTCCACAGCGAGCGAAGCGACAATAATCGGATATTCCCAAATGGCGAAAACTGAGGCGTCGATGGGTCGTACCCGCGCCGACGTCTCTCGAGATTCGGTCGAGACTCAGATCTACGCACCTCGTCACGGTGAGAGCAATGTGATCAGTAAGAACATTTCGGGTGAGCCAAAATAGGAAAACAGTATCAGTACTAATCTGCTTTGTCTTAGCGGAACATGTACGATCGAGCACCGGCGGGCACTTCCTTCAACCTGCAGCAGAGGCTTTGGAGCGACCCATGACCCCAACTCCGTATTCAATTTTGCGTAAGGTGTCGGAGGTGTCTGAGCTCGGAAATATCGAGAACGGCGGCGGCAACCAGCCTGGGGACCAAGAGCAGCCGCCGATTTCTGCATCGCAACACCAAGAAACCACGCATCACCATCGGCCGGCAACCCACACCCCGTGGAACACAGTAACACGGGACTCCGCGATCGACGACATCAATGCTGAATGTACGGACAACCCCGGCGTAACCAATGCCACTCCTGTTAGGCGGGATGAGGAGGGCCGAGTGTTGTCCCACCTGCGCCCGCTCCTTACCGCAACCATCCCCAAGGCGGAACCCCAGGACGGCCAATACCTTGTGGCACCTACCAGCAGCGTGCAGGCCGAGTACGGCGGTTCCGATGGCGGTAACATTGCCGATACACTCGAGGGCATCATCATCCTGAATTCGGCCGGGATGCCGGAAGCCGCGCCCAATGTTAGGGCCTCGACGCGGAACAACAGTTTCTACTCTCGCAGGCCGACGACAATCCAGAGTGAGATTCCCGATCTCGAGTCTCTCCGCCTTGGCCCGAGATTGCGCCATAGCCGTTTGCCGCTGAGCCCCAGCATGGCCACGAATGCAGGACGGAGCGTGCCGAAAAGCACGAGAAAGTTGTGGAGTGCCCTTTCCCGGTCGCGCAAGATCATGTTTGCCTCGGCCGTTCTCTTGGAATTATCCATCCTCAACGTGGTTGCCAGCATCACAGCGGTGACTGCTAGCCACATCGAGCACGGGTATGCCGGCACCGGAGTGGTGGCGTGGGCCGCCGTGAGCGGTGTGTTTGTCCTAACCTTCGGTGCACTCCTGGGCGTCACCTTCCTGCAGTACCGCAAGCTGAACAAGGACCTCGTCTCGGGCGAGAGTTGGATTGAGATGCAGCTTCGGTCTCGACCTCTCCCTCCTCGACCCCAGAGCGAGGACCGCAAACAAGACAATGGTGAGACAGAGGCCTGGCAGAAATTCGTCCAGGATCACACACAGCTTCGCCGCTATGTTGAGTTCCTCGAGAGCCGCATTGGAGTACTTGAGGAAGGTCGACCGAACATTGCCGAGCAGAACGACGGGCCCGATACTGACACGGCCGGCGTCGCGAGTGGGCCTACTTACGGCACAATGGAGAACGCCATTAGCCAGTCTAGCAGCACGAATGCAGACGCCGGCGGCGGTGACAATACCCCGAAGGCGAAGAAATTGAGCATGGGCGGTTCGTTGTCACGCCGTCAACTGCTTCAGTCAGAGGACTCGGTTACAGAGCCCGAGTCCTGGCAAGGCAGCGATGGCAACGCTACCATTCCCCAGTCGGATACCAAGGCCAGCATCCTCACCGAGCTGTGTGAAGCTGTCACCGAGGGATACAGTCCCTTGTCTGGGGTGCTCCCGGGTTCACCTCACACCCCACAGCACCCCAACAACCAGACACCGTCGGGCCGCCCGCGCGGTAGTACTCTCCGCCATTTGGCGCTGCCTAGCAGAGCCGTCTTTCACCGGCCGGGGGTGCATTCGGTCGACATTCTGAGGGGTACCAAAGATGGGATCTGAACAATATTCAGTTACGGACTCGGCGTCTTCCTGGTTGAAAGGGCCAGAGTAATGCAGTGTGTTGGATTGAGAGCCACGCGAAGCCAGGGCATGGAACCTTGTTCATCACTTGCTCAGTTTGGGGCCCATTGTGGAATATACTACAAGAGCGCTAGCTCAATGGACGACGTTGTTACGCCATGAATGTAAATAGTTTTAGTCAACGATACCGTGCACAGAAATGTTGATCAGAGATGCGAAAATTGGGGAAGCGGAAGGGTGTTGAGACGTTAAAGTTAAAGTTTCGCCACCATACTTTTTTGTATTACTGACGGAACATCGAACACTTGTTTCGGTGTCAACCGCTGCCCAATCCTCGAATGGCCACAAACCCTAGGTGAAGGGTGCCATCTACCGGCACTCACCAGCCTGGGTCAGACACCGTAGTGGTTCGTATCGGGGAGTCAGAGGCGACTAGATCGCTCGGGCCATACGAGCCTTATTTTCTCTGTATCTCTTCTCCTTGCCCGCAACCTTTCTACGCTTCTTCCATGACCGATTGAGGTCCCCTCGGTTTTTCCAAAACCAATCCTGGAAGTCGCTGGTCGGCTTGCCATCGCCCTCCCCGCCCTGCGCTGCTGGGCTGCTCGGCGCAATCTGCTCATCTTGGTCTTCAGTCCCCTCGTCCGACCCTGCTCCATCTTGCTCCTCGCCATCGTTGTCGCCTTCCCACGGCGTGAACCTCCGCTTAGGGTGTGCCGTGTCGGGGGTGGGCGCGGCACTCCGAATACCGCGCAATTCAAGATCATGGCGGGTGTAGGGAGTTAACGGAACCTGAAGCCCCGGGGCCTTGTCCGTATCAACATCGGCCTCTTCCCCATCGCTTTCGTCGTTGACGCCAGCAAAAAAGCTGAAAATTTGACCACCTGCGTCTGCTCTGGGGGTTCCACCATCTACTTGCTTGGCGCGCTTGTACAAGGCTTCGAGGGGGTGCACTCTGGGCTCGCTTGGGGTTGCCGGCGGGATTTTGATCGATAAACTCCGGGTAGAACCGGACGATCTAGGCCGCGACTGATCGGCCTTGGTTGGTGACGAAGAAGAGCCGTTCGACTTCGCAAGCTCGGGGCTAGGTTGGTGGTCTCCAGCAGCACCTGTGCTTTCCGGCTCGCTTTCCCCGTCAGATTCCGCGTCGCTGGAGCTTGTTGTACTCTCATCCTCCGGTTTGGTGTCCTGAGCCTTGAGTTTTGGCTTGTTTGGAAGTAAGATCTTGCCTCTCGGGGGTGGCCTAGTCTGCACGGGTTCTACCACTTCCCCATTCTCGTTTACCCAACCCTTATCATCCACAAACTCAAGGGGCGCAGTTGGCTGGGCGCTGGGCGCCGCCGCCTTGAGGAACGTCGGAAACTTGGTGGTCTTCTCAAACTCGTGAATGACTACCTCCCTTGATTTCCCCTTCTTCTTCTTTGTCGGGGTGGATTGATGGGCGTCGGACAATGGGGTGGCATTTGCGGGCAGGACGGTCTTGACTAAACATTCGGCATGGTCGGTATATTTGGATTTTGTGCGCTTCTTTTTCTCTTTCCCGGCTTTATCCTTGTCTTTTTTTGACCTCTTCTCCTTGGGTTCGTCGGGGTTGGTCCACCCGCGCTTGATCTTTCGGTCGTCTTCCAAGATTATGCCGCTCAGCTCCTCGGCACCACGTTTCCTCTTCTTTTTCTTATCCTTTGGCGGAAGTGTGCTGTCGACCGTGCTCTCGAGGATATCTTCCTTGGCCATTGCAGCTAGGCCGAGTGGAGTGGGAAGGCTGGGTGGTCTTGCGCGTTCAATGCGAATCTTGACGCCTCTCAACACTGATCCGTTGAGTTTCTTGCTCAGTTTCTCCGCGTCCTCCCTCGGTAGCTCTAAAAAGCCGAACCTCTTCTCTGGGAAGGCCTCGAGCGTGTGGTAGGAAATGTTGCGAGCCTTGGGGAGCAGGGTCGACGATAGGGCGATTTTAAGCAGCTCGGCGTCTAGCGGGGTGACGTGCAGCCGGACGTAAGAGGGGCCGTCAGAAGCCAGTGCCGATGCGGTAGATGGTGCCTGAGGTCCTTTGCGAGCTGTCATGGCCGTCCTGCCATTTAGGGAGTTGGCATTCATCGGATGCAGAACTCGGCCGTAAAGGCGGAAGCTGAAAATGATTGACCGCCTTTGAATTCTGCGAGCAGCTGTAGCGGACGGCGGGCCGCCAGCTGTCTGTCAGCTGCTCCTCGATCTGACCGCCCCACTGCATCGCCAGAATGGGACATTTACAAATACGTCAAATATTCCATAACTCCAGGATTGACTTCGAAAGAGGAACGAGATGCTTAACGACCTTGTAGTTTTTGGATTAGTGGAAGAGCCGCTTCAGTACTGCTTACGATCACAATGTGGCAAGCCCACGGCGAGAGCTTGAACAACGGAGAGGGGGGCAGCGAATCAAGCACGAGGGGAAAGGGTACATGTTATCTGGTAGTTAGATCCTGTGAGATTAATAGAGTAGACATGTTGCATAGTATATTACCTAGTTGATTCACGGCCGTAACTAGTACAGGGTGGGCTAACCCGAGCCCAAATAGACGAGGTTGAGAGAAAGGAACAGCAAGACGGAGACCGAAAATAAAAATAATAAGAGCGTGTCTTATACCGATGAACAGCAAATTACCAGTCAACGTGCTACCGTACAGGCAATAGTAGCAGCTGCCAGGGAAGCTCATGCAGGCGCGGGCGGCTTCTGACCCCAAACGACGATCCTTAACTCGCTTGTTAGCAAATCGCAAAGCCTTGTCTTTTGAGTTCAATGTATCTACTCACACAGTGATGTATCCGTGGATGCTTCGGTCCTTTAGGTCGTTCTTCACGTCAATGAGTAGTTGCTCCACGTCGGCTGGGGTCCATCCGAGCGCCCGAGTAAACACGGTCATGGTAATTCCGTCGATACCCTCAAGGTTGTTAGCCATTTGCATGGCGCCCACTGCCTTCTGTTCGTCCCCCTTTGCCCAAGTGTTCATGGGGACGGCAAACTTTTTCTCGCCGAGGTTGATAAACCCGGCCTCAGCCAAATAATTCTTGCAACGCAACGCCTCTGTGGCACTGCGGCCCATCATTTGGATTCCTCGGAGCAGAAGTGCGTTCCATCGCTGCAGGGCTGTCCCTTCGATGGATCCGTCGATCGACTGGAAGTATATGATGGTCTCCTGGGACTCAACCCAGCCGCCGGGGTTCAGGTTGTCGTAGATGGATTTGAAGAGGAGAGTCCAATCCTTCTTGACAAATGGAAGCAGGTATCGGCCATGAACATAGTCAAACTTGTGGTTGTGGACCCAGTCGTCATCTACATCGTCAATCTCAAAGCGGCAGTTCGTTGGAAGGTAGTCGGGTTGTATAGGGCTCAGATCAGTGCCTAGGACCTCCGAATCGGGGTTTTCCTCGGCTTTGTGAACCCATGTTAGATGCCACCGAGAAAGGTTAGAAGGCACATGGAGTATGATCCATGATTACCCCAGGCGAAAGGATACACCTACCAAACTCAATCGCCCAGATACCTGTTCCTGTCCCAAGGTCGAGCACACGGGCAGGCCGCTCAACTGGCGCTAATCCGAGCTTTCCCTTGAGTAAGAACTTCGATATGGTATGCTGGAGATCTAGCAGACGTCAGATCTGGAATCGTTTGGCAGATTAAGGAAGGTATGGACTTACCCAAGCGGTTTTGCTCCCTCTACCGTAAAAGTGGTTAGTGTGACGCTATAATTCTGTCGTTAAACCAACCTTGTCATTGGGAAGAAAATACTCTACCGTGAGAGTTAGCATCACTGTGGATATCTACTGACGAAGCATCCGACTCACTCCCTTCCTTGTACTTGTGAAACGTCCGGCCATGTTCTTGAACAAATTTGTACACGCTGGAGCTCACAGAGGCGCTCGAGGCCGACCTGATACGATTTCAGCAACCGAATCTTACTCCGCGTGTCAAACTGTGTTGTTTTGTAGCTTACGCTCCCGAGTCCGATACAAGCGACGTGTTGGTAGCATTGCTATCGTGATCGACCTGGCGTTGTCAGTTCAACACAATCCGGTTGCTGGTTGACATTGAGCATACACTCAAATCGACCGAGAAACCGCTAAGCCCAGTGACAGACACAGAGCCTTCGTCTTGGTCTTGCGACTCTGTGTCCAGGCCAGTGGAGGCGAATGCCGTTGAGCCACTACCAGGTGTCCCGCCCCTTCGTGTTTCGGCTGGCAACGGGTGGGAGGCGCGCCCTACCGAGCTAGGCATGATCATTATATCTTCGGAATCGTGGTTATTGATATGAGGGATAATTATATAACGTTGGGAGGTGGAAGCGTATCTCTTGGCGAAAAGAGAGCTCATTATTTTTGTGGTAGCGAATCGCGCCAAGCTCGAACCAATCATGCAAAACAGCTCGAGCGACAGGACACACCCCTTTAACAGAGGCGAGAGAGCACCAGGGGTTGAGCATTGCAAGATACGACGAGCATATCGCAGAATAACGCCCCCATTATACAGAAGAGGAGAGAGAGTTCGCAACACATACAAGAAGCAAACCAAAACCCTATGGAACCAATTTCTTCATGGCGCCGTCCCACAAGTCAACCCGACCCGTCGGCTGCGCCATATCATACAGAGGGCTAGAGTTAGTCATACGGTCAATTCTGTGAATTCCGGTTGTTTGACTGTCCTCGGACGTCACCACCCGACGCCCTCCACCAGACATCGCCGCCCCACCGCATCAACCGCTCCACGGCTGCGGTCGGTGTTACGGCGGGCCGGACGTCGAGGTAGAAGACCGGCTCGCCGGTCGGTTCCGGCGGCCCAGAGTAGAAATCGATCACGTAGCGGACCTCTTTTTTCTGGCCGTCGATATTGCGCGAGACAAACCAGTCGTGGCGATCAAAAGGCGGCTCGGTGCTAAGCCCAGGAATGTTAGTCATCACCCGGCGAAGACGTTCGGACCTGACCTACGCAAATTTGGATGGATATACCCGCCCGAGCAGCTGCAGCATAGCGGCTTTTGGCGTCATCTCTTTCGGTCGCCCTTGAAACCTGACGAGGGTCGGTTGTGACCGGCTGCCCTCCTGCGCCTCCAAACGCCTCAAGGCCAGCGGCGCGTTTTCTTCTCCGCGTTTACTAACTTCCCAGCCTCGGTATAGGCCCTTGCCAAACCTGCGCTCCCACTCGACAATTTCTCCCCAGGCTCCCTCGTTCAAAAAGTTATGGACCGCGACCATGCTTTCGACAGCCGTGACGTCCGTGTCCGTGTAGCCTTTGCGCAGCAGCGCATTGTACATTTGCTGAGGCGAAGGGTACTCCCAGTTGCTATCGCCGGTGCCTCTTGGAATGGAAGATTCGTCTCGACTGGTTGGGAGTGCATGGGTCTGGTCCGGGGCCCGCTCTTGAGAGATGGACTGAAACATGTAGTTGAGTGGGTTAAGCTTGGAGAGCATTGATGGCTCACGCTGCTCCTCTGAAGACGAGCCCAGGCTATCATGCGGAACGGGACAGGAGGCTAGCGCTGCGTTTGCGGCGGGGTTGCCATGCGGAACAGGGCAGGAGGATGGCGCTGGTCTCGCGGCACGGGTAGGAGGGGTGAAGGCATCAACGGTGGCTTTGTGCATAGGGCATCCGGCCTAAGGGGGGCGGTTGGAATCAGTATGAAGGATAGATCGACCGGAACACCAACTTACGGGCGGCGTGCCGGCCCCGGAGATGTGTTTATGCGTCGAGTCCGCCGGAGGGGCAACCGGGGTGCCTGACGGGGTATCGGCCCAAAACCAGCCCATTATGAAGGTAGTCCGTTGTGTAAATACGGAACTCGGGTGATAATGTATGGGAAATGGTTTAGCTCGGTAGCACTGGGAATGGTGGTTCGACAACGAAAGGCAAGATGGGTGATGACGATAGGAGGACTGCGGGCGATAACGAGAAAAAAGGACGGGGATGGTTTGGGCTAAGGATAAATTTGGCAAGGATGACGCGCATTTTTAACTGCAGCCCACGCGCGCCAAGCCGGCTGTCCCGCAGGCCTAGCAGCAAATCCCATGCAAGGATCGGAATTGTTTCGCAAGTCGGGCAGCTTAGGCCCAAGTTGATCAAGCAAGGAGGCACTGCAAATCTATACTGCTACCGCCTACGATGTGTACTGCCTTATTTTTATTCTTAAGTATCAAGTACCGCTGGGGGGTATCTACTGGTAAAAGTGGCGAAGGGTTATCATCTAGATCTCGCCCACAGGTATCAAGCCTCATAGGATTTGCTTCCCTGGGTACGCGGGTCCAATCGATTAGACATTCGGGGAGAGGAGATCGTAGCGGACGCATCTTTCGACCTATTATCGAGGGTTAGCGGCGTGTTCTCGAGGAGTATAATGCGAGACAACAAAAGACTTACGTCCTCGGCACTGGCCTGCATGAACCTCCTCGTTTCTAGGCCGACCCAAACCTTCAGCATATGGAAGTCGCCCTCTTTGACCATGTCTTTGCCGCCCTGGGTGCCGAGTTGCCTCAGAATCGGGAGCGAGCTACTGAGGAGGTCCACGTCGGGATTCAAGCTGCGGCCAATGCCCTCGAGCAGCAGCATGCTGATGACCACATTGACGAAATCCCCTTCTAGGCGGACATGGTGCTGCCTAACCATCGCTAGGACTTCCTGCAATATGTCCCCAATCTTGACGTTTCCAAGTGCGAGTGTCCGGCTCTTTACGCCTAGTACCAGGTGCTGCATCTTCAGAGCAAACACTTCGCTATCGAGAACCGCGTCGGGTTGCCGGCACCGCTCGCACATCAAATGACCGGCCTTGTAGCCATCGAATTCGGCGACGGCGCGGAATAGGTCGAGGAAGTTGCGCCGATTCGTAGCGTTGAGTTCCGTCACCAGGCCAGTGTCGATGAATATCAGCTGTGGCCTGAACCCCTCGCGCTCAATCTTGGCCAACTCGGCGTTCCAGAGTTCCTTGTCGTGCTGATGCGGGCGTAGTCGAGACAAGACCTGTTCGGTAACATCTGCCTGCTGCCCTACACCAGGGTTCTCGGGTGCGCGGCGCAGCCGTAGGCTAGGTCGGTCCGCTTCGTAAAACCGCACCATAATGTTTCCAGGATGGAGATCGGCATGGACAAAGTTGTCGAGAAGAAGCATGCGCAGAAACGCGTCAAGACCTTCGGAGGCGATGTCTTGCTGGAACATCCCTCCTCCATTTGCGATAAAGTTAGCCAGGGGTATCCCGTACGCGAACTCCTCGATGAGCACATTCCGAGTGCAGAATTCGGCATAGGGAAACGGGAACCAGGCCGTGGTTCTTTCCTTGAAGTTCTTGCGGAACCTTGACAAGTTCGCTGCTTCAATGCGCAGATCGAGTTGCAGCTTCATCATCTCCCCAAACTGGTCCACCTCATCAGGCAAAGATAGCCATTCCATCGTGGGTACCACGTTCAGTACGGAGGCGAAGAATCGCATGATCCGGAGGTCGCGCCGCACCGTCCGCTCTACGCGGGGATGCTGGACCTTGATGGCAACATAGGACGAGGGGACGCGCTTGGGAGTGCTTTTGAGTACTGTATCGACGTTTCTGCGGACGTTATGGCGGAGATCGGCGGGATTCTCGGGAATATCGACGTCTCCAGGAACGGCGAGGTCAGGCTTGAGCTTCGCTTTGTAGACCTGAGCAATGGCCCCAACGCCGATTGGCTTCTCGTCAAATTCATCAAATATGTCGTCGAAATTCCGTCCACCAAAAGCATCTCGGAGTATACGCTTCGTCGCATGGAAAGAGTGGGCCGGAGCGTTGGCATGAAGTTTTGACATAATGTCACACAGTTCATTGGGGAAGATGTCGGATCTCGACGCGGCCCACTGCCCGAGCTGTCGACATTGAGTGTCAGTTACGGAGTCACGGTCGCGAACTGGAGTTGTATTACCTTGATGAAAGCCGGACCCGCCCACTCCATGGCCTGGACTAAAAAGCTGTACCACCACAGAGTCCCCGTCCGCTCGTTATCGCGCTCCGGTAAACGGCGCCCAATCCACATCGCTGGTACCGTTATGATGACAGGTACAAATATTGCGACGAGTTGCAAAAAGCGGAAGCCAGTACATATCGGCTCCCAGATGTAGAGGTCCAAGATCAAGACTAGTCGGCGTCGCAGCGAACCCAACGTTCCGTCATTTTCGCCAGCCGTCTTGCGAATCTCGGCCCGGGAGACCTCGAGCATCCGCTTCTCGCCAGTATCATTAGGGCTGGCGCTCCCTTTCTCCGAAAGTTCGACAAAGGCGGCGGCAGCCAGCCCACTGCCGGCGGTCGCCATTAGGGTTCGTGGGGCGGCGCGGTGGGTCCTCCATGATCGCGGTCGAGCTCGCGGACTCGTGTGCGACAGGAATGTGCGAAGGTTCGAGCGCGCCGGCGCAGGTCGGAAAGAGTGTCTTAGAATCTTGAAAGCTAGGCCGGGGCAGATCGGTACTTCCGGGTGGGAGAAGAGCCGGCCCAGAGCGAAAGCCAACCTCATGTCGCCGCGGCTTATGGAGGGGGTTTAGGATAATTACGTTGATCGACCGGGCAAAGGCATTCTCATCGACCTCGGAGCCAATATGGGGTGAGTTGTATCCGACAAGCCGCGCGCGACATGACGATGTCAAGCGCTGCTCAGGTAATGTAGATTTGAGGTGGTAGCGGGTCGGTTGGCGCACAGAAAGAATAGCCCGTGACGTCGTCGAATTGTTGCGCAGACCGGAAGAAGCGGGCCAAGACCGTATACGGGAGCGCCCGGGCACGCAGTCGCATGCAGGTTCGGGAATGGATCACCGAGATTAACCGACCCAGAACCCAGACCCCACACTGACAGAGCTACGTCATCTTCAACTGCGGGATATCGCAGCTTCAACACTATCGCTCACACCCGAAGCCCTCTATAATCGCATGCTGATTTACTTCCCAGCACTTCCAGTCGTAAAGGAGGTTCGCTTCAGAGATCAACCAATCCAGGCAAGTTCCTCAATTCTTCACGACCCCTGCAAGGCTTCTCCGGTTCCTCCCTGGCCCTGGATGAACTGACTCGCTGAGTCTAAACATGAATCGTAACCGCGTTGAGAGAGGCCTGTAATTGGAGCGAGTTAGCCTCACCGCCACTCTAGAAGTTATTTCCTTCCGTAACTTACTTTCCGGTGTCCGTGCCAGGCCTCTATTTTCGGCCCTATCGCGGTTTTCCCATCCAACATCAACGACACAGGGCCTGTGGTGCGATTATCGTACGGCACCTCGAAGTACGAAACAGGATTTTGACTTCTTGTTTCAAAAGTCACCCGGCACGCATTGCCAATTGTGATCGTGACACATGCGGCGCCCTTCGTTACTGCCATGACAGAAATAACATCTTTAACCCCGTGGGTGGCCGAAACCCTACCCCCCTGGCCCCAAACTGTTCCTGGGAACCATCAGTATCACCGCCGAGAATGGAGAGGAATAGCGCAAACTCACCAGGGTGTTGCTGGCCACGAATCGGGGAAGTGCGGTACCAGGCGACAGCGATGTTTTCCCCTGGCCAATCGATGTCGGCAGTTCCGGACTTGAAAGCGGCGATGAAATAGGGTAGAACCGCCCTGAACGCAGTGTGGGAATGCCCAGCAATGTATGCTTCCGCGCCGCTGACTACTTCTGCCGACCATTCGTCACAGATGTAGCTTGATTCGCCAAAATCATTCCCTTTTTGAGGTCAGAATTGTGATAAGGGGGCTGTGGGATTCCGTAGGGCGTACAGGTGATGATCTGAACGAAGTCTGGCATGACCTCCAATACCTGTTGCCAGCGATCATGCCAAAGAGACTCGCTAGAGCAGTACCAGTTCTTATTCCACTGTGGCAGATCTGGGATTGCGATTAGATACGTCGAGGGTGAATATAGGCGCTGGGCTTACCTGTATAGAACCAAGGGCTTACACCCATCATGTACTTCTTGCCGCGAAGGCAGTCTTTGTAAAGAAGGTCCTCGACGGTAGTCATCTTAGACTGCCCGGGCTTGGGCCAGGCATCCCAGGAGACTTTGCGCCTTTCAGCTTCATTCGCACAGGCTCGATTCACTGAGAATTAACTTACAAGCCCCGTCGATCAAATCCAGTTTATGGGCGATTCCGTGTGGCCCCAGGCTTGACCAGTTCGGGATGAGGCAAATGGCTGCTGTCTCTGCGCGCACGTGAAGCCAGTTGTGAGCCCAGTCGGAACCTTCAAAAGTTGAGACAAGGGCTTTGCTGTCGACTGTGGTTTGTGCAGGTGATGCGTGATACCGGTTGATCATGCCGACCACCTGAGGCACTGACCAACATCCAGCCGCCATGCTGCCCGGGCGATGGTCAGCGTTCAACTGATGTAAAGGGCGACTACGTAGGTGGTGAGAACGTACTCAAACGAAATGAACATGGAAAACCCTCTACAGCGCTCGGCTGCTTCATAAGCATGGTCCAGTTGTAGGTTGGTCCAATGGTCCGAGGGACCGATATTTAGAGCAAAGCCGTCGATGCCGGCGGATTTAGCTGCCGTAATCTCGCGAACCCAACGCTCGGGTGGATGACCGCATGTGAGTCCGACCTAAATGCCGCAAAACAATCAGTAGCGGCCTTAAACGACTCTTTAACGAGGTACTAAGCGGACACGAACCATATAGTGAGCAAACACTTTACGGCCTGGATCAGGCGCCATCGGTCGATGTCTGGCATATCTAACTTCGATGGGGTGTTCCATCATGTCGTCGAGTAGTCTGCCGCGTTAAAACGTCAGTGTGGTCACAACCATATGTGGGTTCAACGCCGGTTACGTGCCTGGATTTCCGAAAAGCCGAAACACAAAATACACTTGATAATGTGGCGGCTGTGAGTACAGTTCAACAGGAAAGATGTTCGCCCCCCACGGTAATAATATCACAAATCAAGTTGTGGTTGTATAACTCACTTCAAGTACTCTTGAGAGTCCTAACGGTCATACGAGAAATTACGCGTTTGATATCCCACATCTCTCCCCACTTGCGGAAGACTCGGTCCGACTAGATTTCTGAGGCCTTGGCTTGAGATATGGGGCCGGTATCCGTGTTGTATGAGGGGACCTCAAACCCGATTGGGCATCTATGATTGTTTGTTTCAATACTCTGAGGGTTTATTGAGTTGAGCATTCTTGAACTTGACAGACCGCAGCGGTCTGGAAGACTTCGAGCCGAAAATCTCATGAACTTTGATTTGTGACACCGAAATCAAATTGAGAAACATACAAATACCGCACTACAAAAAATTGGCATTCGAGGTGCCATAACCGGAGATCTTGGTAGTGTAATTCCCATTGCAGTGACTTTCGACTCTTTGACACAGTCCAATCCAGTCGAATGCCCCTGATCAGATTGAAACTGCATGGAAGAAGCCGTTGAGGCTTTGCCAGGGTTTGCCCCACATTTCTGTCCCAGTCGCACCGGACCGGAAATAAAAATATCCTGCAGCCCTGCGATTTTGGCTCCGCACAATTCAATCTTAGTGAAATTTTGCAACTCCGCAACCTTCTGCATCACGACCCGGCGACCGATTCTCCCATCCACCACATCAGTCGATCAGTCGCGAAAATGGATTCCTCGAAGGCTCCCGTAAAGCTCGTCAAGGTCACCCGAGTCCTCGGCAGAACCGGTGCGCACCACCCCGCAACTTAGCCCCTCAGTCCACGCTTGGTGCTAATCTAGTCGAAACACAGGTTCTCGTGGTGGCGTCACTCAGGTGCGCGTCGAGTTCATGGACGACACTACCCGTTCCATCATCAGGAACGTCAAGGGCCCTGGTATGAATCGAAATACCTCCGATTGATCGACCAGCGACTAACCCCACATGTGTTCAGTTCGCGAGGACGACATCCTGGTTCTTCTCGAATCCGAGCGCGAGGCCCGCCGCCTCAGATAAAGTATGGGTGTTTTGGGGGTCGGGTGAAGATGGGAAAGTGGCCACAGCTTTCAGCTCCCTTGTCGGCCTTTTTGGCCCGACCGTCGCCATAAGCTGCGGCGAAGGAAGGATGGGATGTCAAGGACGGGCGTTCGGTAGAACGGTATCACGATTATTGCTCTCTACAAATTCTACACGGCGCTGACGCTGCGCCAATTCCTGCGGATACCACGGTGCTACGGCTAGATTTGGGTGATGATGGGCGTCGAAGGACATACTTCCAGCGAGTTTCGAAAGTATGGGACTGGTGCCTGCAGATCTGGTGCCTGTGTTATACGAACCGCCCACTCGCCAGCACACCTACCAACAGCAAGTTCAGTTAAATCGCCACTAAGACGGAGGGATACGTGATTCAGCGGAGTTCATGGACATTTGGGCAGCCGGTGGTGTACGGGTGGTGCTGGTCAATGCAGCAGCCTGGGAGGGTCTTGGAGGCGAGATCTGACAATTCAATGACCGTCCCCCGATCCCCTCGGTGTTAAAACTATATCTGAGCGGCATCTTGTTGGTTAAATGTTGGCCCTCAAACCTGTGGTGCTGTGGATTGTTGAACTGTTTCTAAAATTAACATGGTCCAAGCTTGGCGTTAGTCTTCCGAGGTCTCCATAACTAACTTGGCTCCTCACGAACCCTTTTCAAGATCTTAGCTGGACACAGTAGCAGTCATCCGGGTTTGCTTCACGCCCTGCAACACATATCTTACGCGGCGTATCATACATTGGAACAACGAGAGACTGACTCCGTCAATAGGTACCTTCTCTCGTCTTTCCTTATTCCGAGAACCGAGCCGTATCCATATGATGCTTCCGCAACCGATTTCGGTAGCGGTGTTTCTCGGTGGATGTACTAGTTTGGTTTTCTGCTCCTGGTATAGTGGGACTCAGGGGCACCACGGCCACTTTCCTTGGCGGATTCAAAACGCACCAGAGTCCCGGTGGATGGCTTGCACCCCGCTGGAAGCTACCTCGGGCGGCTTGCTACGACCTGGGATTCCGGGGTCTAGGCACAATTCCTCCAATCGCATGATGTTCATGTTATTGGCGCGGCAGTGCTCTCTCCTTAAACGGGGAATTCCGAGATGGCAGGCCGATTCTTCGACCACTACTTATATGTCTGGTGCCCGTGGCCATCGAAGGATAAGATGCTGCTGCTGTCTAGACGAAAGCACGTCTCGCCCTGGCCCCTTTTCTTCGCCTCTCTCTGGGTACCAAGCCTTGTTTGAATCCCCAAGATGGCGGTCCGATCCTTGGTCCGTTTGCTCGCCCTGTCTGTCTCCGTCTTCGCGCCCAGTGTTCTTGGTGCTTTCGGCTATACCTCGTCTGGAGGCAACTATGTCGTCGATGCCGGCTCCGCCAACCCATTGATCTTTTCCGTGAGCCAGTCGAATTGCGACATCAAGTCCATCAAATTCCGCGGAACCGAGCTTCAATATGGCAGCACTGGCACCCACATCGGCTCTGGCCTGGGCTCGGCCACAGTCTCAATCAGCCAGATTAGCGGATCATCGCGGTACATCAAGGTGACATGTGTAACGTCCACACTGACGCACTACATGGTGGTTCGAGAAGGCGAGAGCATCGTCTACATGGCGACCTACATCACCGCTCAGCCGTCGATAGGAGAGTTGAGGTTCATCGCCCGCCTGCTTCCCGACAAGCTACCCAGCGAATACCCCTATGGCGAGGTCTCAAACACGAACGGCGCTAGTTCGACCGTCGAGGGCTCTGATGTCTTTGTGGTCAACGGGCAGACACGATCTAAGTTCTACTCGTCCACACGATTCATCGACGAGGACTCCCATTGCGTCTACGGCGGTAGCGACTTGATGCACGTTTGCATCATGACCCCCCAGCAAGAGTCCTCGTCTGGTGGCCCCTTTTTCCGCGACATTGACTCCAATAATGCCGGAGGTTCCACGAACCTTTACAACTACATGAACAGTGGCCATGTGCAAACCGAGGCATATCGCATGGGGCTACATGGGCCTTATGCCATGCAATTTTCGCGCTCCGGGATCCCGAGTGTCAAGAGCCTCGATGTATCCTGGTTTGGAGAGGTATCTGTCACTGGATATGTGCCGGCTTCTAGCCGCGGAACCGTGCAGGGGACCGCGACTGGTGTGCAGAGCGGTCTCCAGGGGGTGGTCCACTGGTACAACAACGCTGCGCAATATTGGGCAAAGACGTCGTCTAATGGCGGGTTTACCTCGCCGTTGATGAAGCCGGGCACGTACACGATGGTTCTGTACCAGACCGAGTTCAAGATTGCCACCGGCACTGTCACTGTCTCTTCCGGCAAAACCGTCACCCAAAACATTGCCGGCAACTTTAACACATCGCGGAAGACACTGTTCCAGATTGGCGAGTACGACGGCCAACCGACAGGATTCCGCAACGCCGACAAGTTCCTTCGGATGCACCCGAGCGACAGCCGCATGGCGAGCTGGGGACCCCTGACGTACACGGTGGGCACCTCGCAGCTCTCAGACTTCCCCATGGCCGTCTTCAACTCGGTTAACAACCCCGTCACGATCCGCTTCAACCTGGCCAGCGCCCCCGGAGCGGCCACGCTACGCATCGCCACGACCCTGAGCTTTGCCGGGAGCCGCCCTCAAGCGGTTGTCAACAGCTGGAGCGGCCCCGTCCCGTCAGCACCGACCAAGATCGACAGCCGCGGTGTGACGCGGGGTGCATACCGCGGGAACGGCGAGGTCTATACCGTCAGCATCCCTTCCGGCACGCTCGTCGCTGGTAGCAACACCATCACCATCAGCTCGGTCTCTGGCAGCAGCGGGACGACATTCCTAAGCCCCAACTTTGTGAGTTTCGCCCCCTTTCTGTGCCATAACTCGAATGTTTCTAACCTGTTCACGCTCGGGTTAGATATTTGATGCAGTTGAACTATACACGGCTTGAGCTTGGTTGGTTTGGGTATGAAGAGCTGGCGCATTCACCGTAGCTTTTAGCCTGACCTTTACTCCCGCAAATCAATATTACTCAAAGCCTTGCTTAGATCCAGAGGCCAAGTTGGAACCAACAGACAGGTTGAACTTTGTGATACCGTGGTAGATGAGTTGTCCTGCTGCTGTCCTCAGACCGATGCAAGACGATATTACTTATGCCATCTCAAACATGGTCCTGAAAGCGTAGATACGTATGGTGCCATATGTATGTCATACCTACCTAACATCACTAGGTCATATTATTCATGAGTCTTCGCCATCCATAAGTCCGTGCGTAAAACATAGTAGAAAAGCAACAACCGAAGAAGAGCTGGGGGAAAAAGATAAGAGAAATGGAAACAGAGTAAAATAAATATAAAGAGAGAAAGAGTTTCTCCATACTTCCAGATAAACTTTTGTTTCGTTCATATAACTCGAGCTTCTACACTTGAAGTCCTGGTTTTTTCGCCCGTGCGGCGACGCCGTCAACAACATGTATTTCTATGTACTCTTATGTTATTCGTGCGAGCACTATGCATTCAAACCCACCGTAACAACTACAGTTTGCCGGTATATTATAGGTAGCCTAGGCGAGGTTAACACCCCTAGTCTGTTTCCGGCAGTTGTAAAGGCGAGATCGATTTGCATATGCGGCCCGGAGATCGACACTTGAGAGATAGGGGTCTTGGTATTTAAGGCTATGTACCTGCCTGATCGAGGTAGTGCCCATGGGGGTCATCCAAGCAAGCTACTCGATGCGGAAATCCCCCCCGTCGGAGCACACCGAATATCGCATGTGGAAGAAAAGGGAAAGTCTGTTTCGAATCCACTACTTAGGCAACCAGAGCGGGCCCCTTTACAGTCGAGGGGTATAAAAAGTCGCCGTGAAATACCTAGTAGCGTTTGCTCATTGTTGGTGCACGACTCATTGCCCCCATCATCGCCAAGCATCAGAGCCAAGCTTGCCATAGCCCTTTGAGCCACGCTCTAACGACCAATCATGCATCTCTCGGTAGTTCTCGCTCTGTTGGCAGGTTCGGTGTCGTCAGTTGTCGCCGCACCTGCCGCTGAGCTGCAAGCGGCAGATACTAGCCTACGTCTCATCAAGACGTCTCCAGAAGATCCTGGCCGGTGGGTTACGGAGGAGCAGAAGATTAGAGACTACAAGTCTAAGGGCGTTGGCTTTGTTGACGTCACCGACATTACCGACGCCGAGGTGCTCGCTACACTGTCCGCTCCTGATACCCAGGAGGAGAAAGCATTCTCAGCGCAAGCTGTCAACTATCCCTCCAGCGTCAGCCATAAGGCAGAGGCCAACCCCCTTCTAGAGAAGGTTTCGGTCACTGATCCGAAAACCTGGCTAAAGACGTTGACTGAGTAAGTCTGTCGTTGTACCCAACCCCCGGGGGGCTGAATAACGACCATTTTGTTTTACTGATGACCCACCTTCACACACAGTTTCTACAACCGTTATTACCAAAGCTCGTACGGCACTCAGGCCGGGACGTGGCTCTTTGATACTGTCAAGAGCATTTCTGCAAAGAACTCGGCCATCACTGTTACCCAGTTCGCCCATTCCTTCAAGCAGCCGTCCATCATCGCGAAAGTCCCCGGCACCACAGAAAGCTTAGGTAATGATCCGCCCGCCTCAAGGAGGTTTTAAAACAGAGACTAGGCTTGCTGACTTGATGATGTTGCCCGGTGGTAGTCATCGTCTCGGCTCATTATGATTCGACCGGTGGATCTTCCAGCGCGCGGGGGCCCGGAGCCGACGACAACGGTTCCGGCGTCGTGACCCTTCTCGAAGCCCTGCGCGTTCTGGCCAACGCCGGGTTCAAACCGAAGAACACGATCGAGTTCCATTTCTATGCGGGCGAGGAAGGCGGCCTGCTTGGCTCACAGGCCGTCTTCTCCAGCTACAAGTCGTCTCGGAAGACGGTACTCGCCGTCCTCAACCAGGACATGACGGGCTACTCACCCAGCGGCAAGATCTCGATCTACACGGACTACGTCGACTCGGCTTTGACGGCTTATGCCCGGGTCATCGCTACCGCTTACGTTGGCGCGACCACCAGTGACGTTTGTGGATATGGATGCTCGGACCACGCCTCGGCTAGGTCAAACGGATTCCGTACGTTTCCCCCTTTACCCGTGGGTCTGGATGGATTATTGACAACTTCGCTAGCGGCGGCTTATGTTTGCGAGGACAAGATGGATGACTCCTCGCCGTACATTCACACTTCCGGCGATGTAAGTTACGGAACAAGCCACATGCTAAGAGTGATATTTTGAATGTGTGCTAACCTCAACTGCAAGGCCTACTCGACTATCATGTGGGATGCCGTGCTCCGGCACAGCAAATATACTGTCGCCTTCTTAGTGGAGGCATCATACCTCTGAGGAAGAAACGGTTCATGCTCTAATACTGGTCTTGAGTGTTACCCTCTGGGGTGACCCACGTCTTCTCTGTCAGCAAGAAGATCATCGGTAGAAGTGCCAGCGCCAGGGGCCACTCCAAAGAGGGCATCCATTTCCTCAAGCGGCCGCCCCTTAGTCTCAGGATAGAGCAAATAAATGATAGGCACGCTGCCCAAGTTGATCGCCATGAAGAAGAAATAAATCCTGGAACCGATGTTGGCGATGCCAACGGGCCATATTTGTGCAACGATGATGGCTCCAACGGCACCGCAACTGGCGGCCAGGCTCAATCCGCGGGCGCGTACAGCAGTGGGGAAAATCTGGGGAAGATGTCAAATCGTTGTTTTCGTGGGAGCACTGTTGTTGGCTTTCCATACCTCGGAGCCGTAAACCCAGGCGGCAGGGCCAAATCCCATACTGAAACCGAGCGCGTAGATGAAAATGAAAACGACACATGTGGAGTCGGCCGCTCTGTTGATGTTGTTGGGGTAGGCTAGAGGCAGCGCACCGTTGATCTTCGGTAATTATAAGCATCAGGTCTGACATGTGACCATAAGGCCCGGGTTTGGGCAGACTCACTAGCAGAGCAAACGACATAACAATGGCTCCAACGATAAGGGTGAGGCGGCGGCCAACCCTGTCGATGATGAGCATTTCGATCACGCTACAACCGGTCTTTAGGGTACTCTCGATACCACCAGCAAGCAGTGACACGCGGTGACCAAATCCTAATGCTTTGAACAATGCCGGGAGGTAGTATTTCATGGCTGTAGCACCGCACATTTGGGCCATGAACTGCAATAGCGCCGCCCGCCATAGACGCGCAAAGAGGCTGCGGTCCGTAAACAGTGAGACCCCTGTGAGGCCGGATATCCTAAAGACGGCGACGGAACGTTCGATCTCGGATAGTTCTGCCCGTATTTCATCTGAGGTGTAGTATTCTTCACGGTAAAACTGCAGAGTTTCAAAGGCCTCTTCAGTCTTGCCATGCTCGACGAGCCATCGGGGGCTTAAGGAGTGGGGAAGTTGTGTCAGTAAGCATACTCGTGTTTGGTTGATGATGCCGCGGGGCTGTACTTACGACTCGCGCATAAATGGAAGCGTGCCCATAAAGAACAGGGCTGGGATGAACGATGCACCGAGGGAATACCGCCATGCCACGGACAGACCGCGATCATTGTCCCAAAAGGTCATGGCATATCCAACCCTCCAGCTGCGTCAGTACGACAGAAATTTAACGTTTCCCGCTGAGATGGCACAGACCAGAATCCAAAGGCGAGGCCTGCAACAAAGCCAACGTGGTTCAAGACGACGTATCTACCACGTTGTTTTGCAGGGGCTATCTCGCTGTGATGCACATATCAGTAACGGAACCTTGTATCCGCGGTAGTAACTTGGCTACTAAGTACCTTTGGTAAAGCGGGACGCTCGTAGAGATGATGGCCGTTCCCATGCCGGCAACGATGCGGCCTGCAATAACCATGCCCAGCGCGTGTGACCCAGAGGCACCGGTTTGAAGTGCCTGACCAAGGCATATAACCGCCATGCCCGTGAGAGCAGCGTAGCGGCGGCCTAACCTGTCGGCGGCGGGGTGCGCGAAGAACATGTAGCTCAACCAGGAGCCAAGATAATAAATGGCCGTAATGAGGCCGTTTCGCGGCGCATCAGGCGTTTGCAAGGCCTTCTTGAAGCCCGGGTGGACGAGCACGGACGCTAGGACGCCAACATTGTATCTAGCAAAGTATATTGTTAGCTCCGAGGTGATGAAGGGCTAAAGAGGCCATAGTATGCGCTAGGTATCGAAGTTTTAATGGCGCTTGAATAGGGGCGTGAGTTACCCCCAAACAAAGGAGCCTAAGGCTAGGACCAAGCAGAACGAGTGAAGGCGCCAATAAGCCTTGGAGAAGCTAGCTCTTGCCATGACTCGGCGATGATAATTTCGGGATACCCTGTCTGCCTTATATTTTGCGCGGTTATGGGGTCATGGACTAGATGTAGTGATACCATAGGGCTTGTTTGTTGTATTATCAAGACAGCTCGGCAAATCGCCGGTTTAGGAGGTCTGAGAAGCACAGAATACAAGGATGACTGCCTCCATGTCAAGGCAGAAGAGACACAAAAGCCAATTGCACTAGGACAGACTAAAGCTGCTCGTTGCAACCCCCGCACGGGGTGCATCGGTATTGGTGGGAGGCGGCACTTGAACTGCCGACGACTGGGGCGCATGCATGCAAGCATGGCCCCCCTCCCCCCACGGGATAGGTTTGTGTCTCCCCCCCCGACTTAGTGTCACAAGACAGGTGACAATTGACTTGGCAAGCTCAAGTGAGGATAGTTGGGGATATGGCTAGTAAAAGCCTGCTTTATTGAATCGCTGCTGGCCTTTTCAACGACAGTTTCAGCAAGTCTGAAGAAACACCAAGCCCGGGTAGTGGAGCGGGCCGGGTACTAATAGCATATTACCAACATGAATCATCGGAACGGGACAGAGCGTTTCGGGGAATTCAAGCTGCAGGAGAATGGGACGGGACGCATGCGGCCCTGGACCAATCTAGAGAGAGACCGTTTGACTGGGAGCTGCCACACTCAAAAAGCCCTTACAAGATGACGCACACGCCAAGAGCATCGTATTCTAGATTCGTCCCATCATGCCCCGAGTTTCGGCAGAGCTTCGACGAGCCGTGTGGGTAGGTAGGGTTGCGAACTACTAAAGGTACCTAGTGTGGATATAGCACATTTAGAGAGGGTTTTCTAATAGATGACCCACCAAAGCTCTCCGGACTAGGAGATGAAAGCAATTTCAATTTTGATCACCGTTTCTCAGATCAACTCGTTATCTTGTGCGTGCTAACTGGGGCACTACTGGGAATGAAATTCAAAGTTGAGGTAAAAGCGAATTCACCCGTCACGACCCCAGCGTGGCGTGTAAATCCACACCTCTATTTGATACGCCCCATTTTACGCTAGTCTCCCTATTCTCCTGACGTTGCCGAGCGAGTAATCATCTTAAGATACAAATGTATCATCACCCTTAGAGGGCCGCCACCAACTCAGCAAAGTCGGCGTTCTTGCCGGTAGCCAGGTCGTAGATGGGGTGTCCCAGGCTATCGTGGATGCCAAAGTTGCTCGCCGGGTCAGCGGGGGTGTCGACGGGTGTATCGGAGTAGGCAAAAGCCACAGTGGTCTGGGCCGAGGGATCGATCTCGGTGTAGCCCTGGTCATCGTCGCCCCACCTCGAGCACCCGGTGCACTTGGCCGTGACTTGCCAGTGAGTTTCGTTGGCGTGTGTTCCGGTCTTGAGGACGGTGTACTGCGCATCCGGATTCTCCGGGGGGCTGAAGTATCCGCTGTTGGGTGGTTAGTACTTGCGATATTGGCTTGCTTGGAAAGTAATTCACGAGGGCGACGTACTAGGCGATCCGCGAAGACAGGGCGACGCTGCCGGCACCGTCTGCCCAGCCAATGGCAAGAGGGTTGTATGTCATGTGGCCTCCCCAGGCAAACCCGGCCCAGCCGACATCCGCGGGCGACACAATCTGGAGGACTGTGTCGAAAATCTTATCCTCGGGGACAGGGTCAGGAATGGCCACGCGGAAGATAATACCACGGTCACTGGTGTAAGAGGCGAAGGTCAGGCCAGTCTCCGCATCCTCGAAGGGAGTAGAGTCAGGATCAAACTGCCTCCGGGCTAGAACGTTAGAAGATCGTGTCAGTCTCGCCAGATGCAATGGGGCGGTGGCGCAATATCGTACCGAGACCCATGAAGCCCGCCACACGCGCAAGACTCTGGAGAAGATGCATTTTGAACCTGGATTTCTGTGACAGGTCTTTGAGCCAAGTGTGACTTGAGAACGGCACCACAAACTGGGCACGATGCGGGGAGGATTTCTTATATAGGGCTCGACCCGGGGGAACTGCAATATCGGCCTGCCGGGGGCTTATCAATTAGGGGTTGGGCTACTGGCCCACGCCGTGACGCACATCATTCCGCAAATCCGGAGTGGAACATTCCTAATATGCGGCATGCTCTGGGGGACGACCCAAGCCGGAGTGAGGCTCCTCGCTGGACAGGTACCCCGGCACGACGCGGCCGACGGGCAAATGAATGAAGCATGGTTGGGATCCGGGTAGCAGCAGTTCGATGTTTAAAGCCAAGCCCCAATGCAGGCCCTTTCGGCAAGGTCCCAGCTCGCAAGGGGACGATCTGGTCATCTGTTTTTGGTAGGTTCTGGTTGGCTCATTCAGCGGCCGTTGTTGTAAGGCCGCACCTCCCCGACTGCCGGAAGGCACGTCAATGGCTCTGGAGTGGCCATCATTTCCAGAGAGAAGCGCGGAGACGCATGGAAGGACGTGGAGAAATTCGGTGCCGGTGTTGGCGGATGATGATCCGGAGCCTTGATTGGAAGGGGTAAAGCAAGGTGTTTTAGGAATAAATGATTGCGGGGTGCGGTGAGATATTAAACGGAGGGAGCGGGAAGGTCATGCGGGTTCTGGTTAGAGATCAGCATAGATCCCGAAACAGGGCAGCCAGAGGGGGCTTACACCGCAGTTGAAAGAGGATGGTCGCTTTAGCCTAAACCTGATTCGACCACGAAGACGACATTGGAAAGACATTCTTCGTACTGATGCAAGGGGCAGCCGGATCCTGACGCTTGGCACACGCAGAGGAGACGGAATTGGGACAGGTGTGTCTCCCAGGCCGCACATGAGGGCATCGTGGTGGTGAGGTGCCTGGGTTTTGCGTCTTCAACGCCGACCCCTACAGGCCGCTTCCAACATGGAAGACATTCAGATTAGGAATGTGAGCGGTATCCACGAATACCTAGATAAAATGGGAATTACGAAAGACCTATTTACGGGATATATATGCGTAAATAGGTGGTCTGCTCTCTCTTCATCGGTGATGTTCTGGTTGAGAATTTAGAGATGTTGTGGTCATGCGGCTGTTGGCAGGGCTATATACTGTGTAGCATGGGAAGATCGGGCTGGCGCTTGGCACTATCATTCCCTGACATCCTGGGTCTGGAAGGAGGGTGGAAAAATCAAAGATACCGGACTGTGCTTAAATTGGTGTTTTGAAGATGATGGGTTTGCGCAGTTCGGTTATCATGAAGAATGAGATCAGAAGAGGCCGTTTCGCGAGCCATAAAATCCAGCCGAGAGAACTGATAGTAGAGGACCAACGGGGAAAGAGGATTGGCACTGGGCGTGTTGTTCCCAACCGTCAGTTTCCATTTTGGGGAGGTTCTGAAGGGAGGCCGAGCCGGTGAGACGATCTCAAGTCGATCATCGCCGAAACGCTTGGTGGTCTCCATTGCCAAGGCGGATGCTCTGAACCTTATTCCGAACATGGCCCCCAGACTTCACCACCTCCCATGTCAAAGAAAAGCGGCCCCTGACGATCTGGAGCGGAGGAAGATCGAATCGAGAAGATTGTGGCTTTGCGCCTGCCACCACGTCTTACCGGAGCCTCGCTCGTCATAGGGATTCGTGATTTCGTCTTCGCATCATACATTGGTGCGGACTCCAGCTCATTTTGCCCCAACAATGCGTTGAAGGAAGGGAGCAAGCAAGGATGGTCTGCCTGTCCCTTGGACTCGGCCTGGCCCGCGATACCCCGCTTCGGAGGACGACCCCGCCAAAAACTCGCGAGAAACCGCCGGCGAAGCCGGCGATGGATGCCCCGATTTTCTCCCTGCCCTTTCTTTCATAGATCGAAAGCCAGAGGGTAGTGACAATCACAAGTCAACCGTCACCGACATCATGGCCGAGCCAACGAACCTGCCTCGCCCACCACTTTACACCGTGCTCCCGCCCCTCGTCCTCGGCACGGCGACCTTCAACACCCAATATGTCTCAGACCCGCACTCGATGCCCTACCGCGACATCATCGCCCGCGCCCTCTCCCTCGGAGTCAATGCCTTCGACACGAGCCCCTACTACGGGCCGTCCGAAACGCTCCTCGGCACCGCCCTCGGCGATTTGATGAACCCCAGCACCATCCCCAACAACACTACCCCGACCGTCCCGCTCCCCCGCTCAAGCTTCTTCCTCGTCACCAAAGCCGGACGCATCGCCCCCACCGAGTTCGACTACTCGCCCCCCTGGATCCGCTACTCGATCCTGCGCAGCCTGCAGCGGCTGCAGACCCCTTACCTGGACCTGGTGTACATGCACGACGTGGAGTTTGTGACGCCGGCCGAGGTGCTGGCGGCGGTGCGCGAGCTGCGGCGGCTGCGTGACGAGGAAGGTGTGGTGCGCTACGTGGGCATCAGCGGGTTCCCCGTCGACACGCTGTGCGCCCTGGCCGAGATGGTGCTCGCGGAGACGGGGGAGCCGCTGGACGCTGTGCTGAGTTATGGGCATTTTACCGTGCAGAACCGCGCGCTGGGGCTGCCGTGGGTGGATGGGGATAGGAAAGAGGTGGAGGTGGTGGAGGAGGGCGGGGTCGGAGCCGGGACGTTGTCGCCGTTGACGAGGTTTAAGAGGGCCGGTGTGGATGTCGTGTTGAATGCTAGCATACTCGGCATGGGCCTGTTGACGAGTCGGGGTATACCAGCGGATCCGCCTGGTAGTAAGACGGATTCTTTATTGGTGCACTGGCATCCCTCGCCACCGGAGCTGCGTTTGGCTTGTAAAAGGCTTGCAGAACTCTCGGCAGCGGCAGGCGAGCGCCTAGAATCGGTGGCAATACGTTGGTCGATAGCCGAGTGGGCGAGGATCGCGGCAGCGGCGGGCTTGGGGGTTGACATTGCAGCTCCGGGTGTCGCCCCCCAGAAGGTTGGCGTTACTGTCTGCGGTGTTACGACTATTGCGGAACTGGAAGAGACGGTCGCAGAATGGCGTGGCGTCCTCTCCAGTCTTGCACTTGGTGATAGCGATGAACTTTATGGTCCAGCACGTCAGGAAAAGGTGCTGAACCTCGTCCGGAACGAATTCTGGCCTGCATTGCGATCATGGCTGGACTATGTTTGGGACAGCCCAGGATCTGGCTTTGTAAACACGAGGAAGGAATGTGATCGGGGGGTGACCCCTGATGACGGTATAATTGCCTCGTTCGAGAAGGCGAAACAAGGTACTCAGCCCACGGCCAGCACCAGGTAGCACCGGCCATGGCTTATCACAGGAGGGCAGGGAAATAGCCGCGCAGTAGCCAGACGCTATTCCATTTCTAAAACATAATCAAGCAGTACTACCTCGAGCGCCAGTTGCTCCAGACTCCGTTCCGTCTCCCATATCGTGGCCTCAATTTCCCATCCTCACGTCATCGCGCCTGATACCTCCCTCCTTTGTACGTACCGCTAATGTCTCGGAAAGGGAAATGCTGGACTTGAATTTAGGAAAGAAAAACAAAACAAAAAAAACAAACAAGAAGGGAATTGGGGTTGAAGAAAGAAGGCAAGTAGCAAAGAGCAAGACTTCCGCCGCTTTCTGGCACCAGAAGCGCAGGCATAATAGGCAACCCTATAGACCGTTAAATCTGGGTTTCCGTCGATGAGATGCCCAAGCCGTCAAGAAACGTTACGTCCGGGACTGGTGTCTGCCTGGATCTCTTTGCGGTTGCGAGAGTATTCCTTCCTCGTATACCTCCGCCACGAGTGACTTTTCCCATCCCCGCGACGAGAACATGGGATCGAATCAGACGGCTGCGCCGCTACTGGGTCGATCGAGGCACAGATTCAACGGCGGCTTCGCAGCCAAGTTGCTTCAACTCATCGTTGGCGCTGGCCGTAGCAGGTGTGTCGGGTGTGATGGTGACTGTTGGTGGCGACAACGAGTCCGACGCAACAAGTGTGTCTTGTTGGTCACCCTCATTTCGTACATTTGGACCCCCCTTAACGTTGCTCTCCATCGCGGTGTCTACCGATAGACCACCCGAGGCCTCGGCCTGTGGTTTTACATCGGTCTGGTCACTGGCCGCATCGGGTTTGGCGACCTCTACCTCGCCAAGATCGGCGCTGTCTTGGGACCCAGTCTCTCCGGACTCTCTAGCCCTCCTCTCGGCCTCGATCAGACTGAGACGCCTGCCTGCATTCTCCCCGTCCAGGCTGACGCCGACTACCTGTGCCAGGCTTCTGAAGTTGAACATGGGTTCTGTGCTAGCGCAGGGATCTCGGTCTCGGTCTGCGTCACCCCCGTCCTCGCTGGCGCCAGATCGGCTCCCTAGACTGAGTCCACTGCCGTGAGGACCCTGGAGGTGGCTGGGGGATGTATAACTGCCGTGCTGGCTATCAAGAATTGATGACGAGACCGATGAGGCATTGCTCATTTGCCGGAGGTGAGACGGGCCGGCAGGGAGATGGGGAACTGGACGTGGGCTTGATGTACTAGCCGAGCTTCCTGCCATCGCCGGATCGGTAGCGGCTGCAGGAGCGCCTTCCGCATGAGTAGAAACCACACGGTCGACACCCTTCCCTTTTTCCTTGGGGTTCGCTTCGGGAGAGTCGGCCGTCGCTATGGCGCTGGCAACACTGGCCTCGATTCGGAGATTGCTGGCAGCACTATTGCCTCGTTTCCTCCCAAAACCCAAGCCGGGGAGACTGAGGGTGCTCCCGCTCGCTGAGCTCTGACCGCTACGGCCGCTGGCACCCTCGTAAGGCCCAGCTTGCTTCGCAGCCGCCTTGGCCGCTTTGCGTTCCTCCTTTTCGCGCTTCTTCGCCTCTTTCCGCTCCTCTTTCGATACTTTGCGTTTGCGCTCCTCCTCAGCGGCGAGCGATAAGCGAACAGCCTCTGCGAGCATCATCTCTTCGAGATCCTCAAGGCGATCTCGATGGTTACCACCGCCAGGCCGGCCACGCCCGGGCTCTCCTCTAGGGTTCTGATCGAGGCCACTCTGTGAGGGGGTTCCGGATCCGCTGTCTCCGTTCTCGCCCACGCCGTGATTAACTCCACCAGGGGAAGGGAGTGCAGATCCCGACCCACCGTTATTTCTCCGCCCGAACCGGCTGCGAAATGCCCGGTTCTCGGAGCCGCTCACGAGAAATGCTGCAGTGTGCAGCGCCGTCGCAGCAGCGGCTCTCCTTGCTAGGTGAGCCCGCGCCGCCTGTAACTTCGTCGCCCACTCAGGCCGAATCCGATCCGTTAGGATAACGCTCGGGCTGCTGGCGGATACAGACTGGTTCCGCCGGCGGCCGGTGCCAGTGCCGGGGGATGCGTTGGTCGCGGAGAGAGTAGCCGAGTTTATGGAACTGCTCGAGGACATGGCTGCGTTCGCGGAACCTACAGCTGTCAGGGATATGCTGTACGATAAGCCCCGTCGGAAAGGTGGCGGCTCGTAGGTGACACCGAAATCGGGCTGAGTGCAGTACGGGCAACACGCGGGCTCCGATACCAAGAGTCCTGCCGTTTCCTCGGGATTGTGATTCGGGTCGTTCTCGTTGTGGCCCTCGGGGAAGTGTGGATCTGGCCGCTTGATCTGGACAAAGCACTCGCTGCATATCGGCTGGTCGCAGCACCGCGTGTGGTTTAGATACGGAGGATAGGTCAAGAAACAAATGGGGCATTCGGTGGCGTCTTTGTACAGAAAGACCTCGATGGGCTGTCCGTTGACAAAGGGGTCATGTGGTAGATTGATTTCGCGAGGCATGAGTTCGGTACTAGAACCGTTCCGTGACCCGCCCCCGCCCAAGACGGCGGCGATAGCCTTCCCGCGGGGCTTAAAAGGAGAGTTTGCTCTTGGGGCTTGGGCTGAAACAGGCGATGGCAATGCCGAGGCTGGATTAGATGCGGTGTGTTCCGAGGCAGTCGATGGCGAGCGGCCACTGATCGGTATTGTCAGGCTGTCCAGGTTTGACGAGCCCCCCACGTGGGGATTCGTTGGGAGAGGCCGGGGAATGAGGTCCTCGGGAGGGATCTGGTCGGCAGGTGGGACGGGCAAGCCCCGCGCGGCAGCGATGATCTGTGGCTCGGTCCACTGGTCGTTGAAGTCGTTCAACCCTCGCCAGAAAGGGGCCACCTTCCGTTCAATCTAAAGAGAGAATATGTGAGTACGGCGCAGGCCCAAACAGGGATGATGGCGACCACTCACTTGAAGCTGCCGGACAATGGGCTTGTTGAAGTCCTCAGGGCTCGTGTAAGTCCCCATGGTGACCAGGTACCCCCCATCGACGTGCTCTTCCTTCATGCTGCGCTCTCTCTCTGCAATTCTCGCAACACGCTCCCTCTCCAGCCTCCGTGCCTCTCGTTCTTGTTTGGTCTCGCGGCGTTCGTAGGGTGGTTCGGATTGAGAGCCCGAGGCTCCAGACCCCAGTCCTAGAATTCCTCCCAGATCTCCGCGACTGACTCGATTCCTCCGGTTCGATACTCTGTCGGATTGTAGGGAAGCACTACCGGGATCGCCATGCTGGACGCGGCTGCTGCCATCGCCGGCGCGCGATTCTTTTGTGTTCGAATTCCCCATGGCGGCGATACGATACCCCTCAATGTACCACCGTATTCGGAATCGTCGTCGATCGAGGGGAATCGGCGAGACGGGGTTCTGCGACGCGGATCAAAATTTCGAGGGTTGGTACGCAAACGGTCGAGATAGTTTAGGCGATCGGCTGTCTGGGCCTTTGGGGAAATCGGTGACGTAAACAGGCTGGGCGAGGTGGGATGGGGAGATCAACGAGGGACCTGCACAGGGTTTACAAGACGAATGAAGTGAGGGCGGCGAGCTTGGGCACGGGTAGCTGATAGGAAGGTCGACCGTTTCATTTATTTTCGGCTCTGCCGGTATATCCACGAAACAAGGGAGTGTCTGCGACCTCGGTGGGTAGTGGGTGCGGTGTTGTCAACCGAGTTACTTGATGCAAGGTCCACGGGTAGGTATGAACAAGGTCCAGGTCGCGGCAGGCCCAGCTGTCGCGTTGCAGCGATGCAGTGGTGCAGCAGTGACCGGATATAGCGGGAGGTTGGCAGAAGGTGGGATTCAGCGGGGTTTGGCGGCATGACACATCGTCACGCCATGCAGTCAATCTGCTTGCCTCGCGCAACAGGTTCGATTCGGATGACGATGGCTTCCAGGGCTGAATGCGGTAGCCGAAGAGCGAGCGACAATGTGCACAAAGGATGGCAGGAGAGATGCTTTCGAGATGGCGAAGGCGGCTGCCTGCCAAGGAGTAACCCCAAGCCAAGCAACGCCCGATTGCCGCCAACCGAGCTCCCGTGTTTGATCGTTAATGCGGGGCAGGCTCGAGACAGGCGTTGGTCTGCCCGAGCCGCCCCGGTAGAGAGATGTTCAATCCCATGTGCGCCCGCCATCCCCGCTCGCTCCACTTTTCTTTCCGTCGAGAGCATGAAAGTTGCTGCCATCTTTCCGAGACATAGCCGGGCTGTGGGCACGCTTCATGGCATACGAGACCGTTTAAAGGTCCCGGGGAGTTGGCGATCAACATGGCCGGTCATGCCCAACGTCCAGCAGGGTTTTGTAATCTCTATCCAATATGGACAGGGAACAGTGGACACCAAGTACATAGAGCACCGACCAGCACCAAGTTCACGCGATATGTATGTACAACATGGAGATATTGTCTTCTCTAGGGAGGGAAAAAAATTTCTCATAATTCCCGCAATGTTTGATCTGTTCTTGTACGTAACAGGCTTTCGTCCTTCGGTGCCGGTTCTCAAGACTGACATTAACGTGACCACGATCACGGACAAGTTCGGCATTCGGGTTTCGCAAGCGACATGTAGACCTCGCATTCCGCGGAGAACATATAATTGCTGCTATAAGGCGTCCCGAGGGCGCCGTGGCTTACTGGTACTGCCAACACCAAGGCCGAACCTTGCCTACTTCTACTGTGCGTAGGAGAAGAACAGGTGGGACTGGCACTTTGACGCGTTTGGACGCTCGATCTAAAGAAATGATACCGGCTGTATTAAGTTAAAGATTGGCAGCAGTCATGGTATATAGCTTTATAAGAGCTTCTAGACCATGACTGCAACGACATATCAAGGTTGCCTAGGCACCAAACTTCATGGCTGAAAACTGTTTGTATGTGAAGCCATCACCTTTCAATACAAACGTAGCCGACAGTAACTGCTATCATCATAAACGGCGTTTGTGTTGCAAGAAGAAGCAAAGGCGTAAAAGGCAATTCAGGTAGGGAGGCAAGGTAATCAAATTGATAACGGCTCTGACCGAACAAAACAACCTGTACTGGTCGGGATTCAGTGAATAGTATCTGGCACACAAAAGAGGGAGGGGCACAACCTCCGGGTCGGGGGCGGCGCATCAACTACCTCGATGCTTCCTCATAATAGGCATTTTAGACTACAGCTCTGTCTTGGGTTTCTTCAGAGATACTTGTCCATGCGCAATCTAGTGATTCTTTCCGTGAATATCCCAGCCACTTTTCCGAATGCTTTTGGAACGCAACGAGCGAAAAGGCCCCCAAACCTATGATTACAAACAACGAATCCTAGAGACGGGTTTCATCCACATTTCTAAAATTGAAATCCGTACATGAGCCTCGAAATCCTACAAGCCACGGCGTACTCGGGTAAGGAGTCTAGATGGTAAACGCAGGTCCCACCCATAGCCGCTGAATAATAAGACATCACGCCCGCATTTGTCATCCCAGTTTTATATCCCAGATACATTTTTCCGGAACATCTATGCTGAATGGTAAGCACCGGATTGACTAAATCGTTAGTATTATCATTCCATTGCTTCCTGTATTTAAACCACAATCTTGCCACTGCCCAGCATGTTTGAGCCGCCATCCTCACCCTTCTCAGCTCTTACATCTCAGCTTCCACCATTGCACCGCCGCCATAATGTCTTCCTACAACCTTACGCCGCCCCGTCGCATCACAGCATCCAATCTACCCCTGCCTTCCAACAGCCGTGGGGATGAGCACGCGGAGCCTGGCGTTGAGGTCAAGGTTGACAGCCTGAAGACTGACTCCCTCCTCGACGGCACCTTGATGCGTTCTGTGGTAGCTACCAGCAAGCAAATCCCCACAAGCAATGACGGCCAGTGAGTCGCAACCCATCCCCTTGAAGTATATCGGCGCAAATGCATAATCTAACAATTCTCCCCATAGCGGCGAACTGCCCCTTGACACGGTCCCAGGCATGGGCATCGTGCTTCCGGGCGGGCTGAACATGTACTACCTAGACCTGGCGCCCAACACCGAGGGCACAATGCACCGGACGACGTCGACCGACTACCTGGTGCTCATCTCTGGCACGCTGAGCCTCATGACACCTTCGCCCGAGGCCTACCAGGTCAAGGACGGGAAGGCCACGTACGGCGAGGCCGTCGAGACTTTGTGCCACGCCGGTGATGTTGTGGCCCAGCGAGGAATGATTCACGCGTGCGTATTCCCATCAGAGTTGCTGACGTTCATTGATTGCTGACGTGTGTGGTAGTCTTTCTAACCGCACCAACGAGTGGATTAGGCTGCTTGCTGTTGTCTTGTCGTCCGAGACCAACAAAGTTCCGGTCGAAGGAACTGGTAGTTACAAGGAGCTACATGATGCTTGGCTAGCTTAGCTAGAAGTTGAAGGGCTGGATGAGTAATTTGGCGAGGGTTAATTCAAATTGCATATGAGAGCTAGATGGGTAGTTGGACCTTGAGTAGACTTGGAAGCTATGTACAGATTTAAACGGTGACAATTGTCTGTAATTTTAGCCTTTGATTTGAGAGATCCGTTCACACCCGAGAGTTTGGAGCTCGAGGATATCGAATCGCTGCTGAGCATTATTTTCAAACCGGAACTAAGTGAAGGGCGGCAGTTGAACCCAATATTTGATCTATACTATCGCTGGTTTGAGCAACATGTGTTTTACTCGGTTTTTATTCGATAAGCATAACGTCAATGCCGAACTAGGTACCTAGTGTAAATAGGTAGTGCGCAGGGCAAAGCTGGTTAAAGATACAAAAAGCTCACCGGCCACCTCCCGCTGAAGCTGGATTCCACGGCTCGCTGCCCGGTGGAGGACCAATGTGGGTCACCATTGTTCAATTGTCAACTGGGTGGTGGTCCTCGTCAGAGATGATGGTAGGGATATAAGACATGTAGCGCGTCCACGGCAACTTGCCGAGTGCTCTTCCTTGGCAATTTCTAGACCTGACCACCCGCGAGTCGCCTTCAATAGGTAACCTCTACTGGCTGATGAGTATGACATCTAACGGCTGCAGTTTGCCATCTAGTGATATTAATAAGTATAGGGTCTAGAACTGCCTCGTCTAGGCGGCTAATACGGAGACATAGAAAGGAGTATGAAATGGCTGGCGTTGAAGACTTCTACTTTCGAACTCCTTATGTGATTGGCTTGGTCATGGGCATAGTAAAGGTAGTCATCCTTATGCATCACTTAACCGCAAATTGGGAAAAGGGGTTGTTGTCCTGCTTAATGCTAATGTAGTAAGCTGGGAGATGGGATGTTTGTTGTGACCTGACATCTCGGGGTTTCCACATTCTCCATTCCGGGCCGGACTGAGGGGCCGATTCGGGGCGTCAAAAGTGGGGCCGCTCATCACACCGCCGGCGTACTACAACCCCAGGTTTCAGTTTGACTACTAACTGAGGTTAGAAATGATCTTAAGTGGGAGTTGATCAGCTTTCAGCCTAATTTATGTCGAGAAAAACAATAGTGAGAGAGGGTTACTGCTCCTCATCCCAACGTTGAAGGCAAACTGTCAAGCTCGAAAGTGTGAATTTGAACGCGAAGCTGCGACCGGCACTATCACCACGGTCTTGACGTACACAGTAGTGTAATGCCTACTTAGTCAAAGACCGAAGGCTTGCCTAGATTCTATAGCAACCTCATGACATCAGTTTAACTCAGCACAGCTTTGGTTTTCTTGAGAACCGCGACATTATTTTGCCCGAGTTGAGTGTAGAGGTTTCACTTTTAATAGAATGAGCGAGCCGCCATTTCCCGATGAACGGACCGTTGTTTCGGCCGAGCAGTTGACCGCTCATCCAAAAATTGCAACTTGACAGTGGATTATTCCAAGTCTTACCTCCCAGGGAAACAGGCCAACCGGGTCGTTGGTCCCCGCGTTGGGGAGATTCCAGTGCCTCCTACGAAGTATGTATGTACATCGGCTTCGCGGCCGTTGCTGGATTTGAGGCCCTGCACCAACCAAGTCATCAAACTTCGTCATAGACTGGCGTTCTCAGGTTGGGTCACCGAAGAATATTGTCAAAGCTGGAAAGACCACTAACTAACTCACTAAGGCTATATTGGACGATCATGGTGGGTATGTACAGAATACTGGGCCTCCCGCCTTGCGGGTTCTCGTGGCTCTGCTTGGCAGGAAAAGGCCGATAGATACGGACAGTTTCACGGGCGGTGAGCCACTTTTGGTAGCGTCTTCCGTAGGTTGTTACTTGTTCTGGCCGATCGGCGCGCCACAAGAAGAAGAGATGATCAATCCGAAGAGATTCGCTTTCTCAAGCGTTGGCCGAGGACCTATCCTTTTGTAAGAATGGCCTGTGGCATTGGGCGGGGTCGAGAGGTCGAGTTCCTATTCGTCATCGGCTCGGTTTGGTGAGAGCGATCGAGGCACATATTTCGGAACAAAGGTCGAGACGTGAGAAAGACTGTTGTCGGGAATAGGGGCGGATTTGCGGCCGTGGACGCTTTCCTGTTGTGACGATGAAGAACCATCCACCCACCCGTGCCACCCGAGAACACGGAGGCGGCACGGCGCGGAAGGTTTGCGGGCTGTCGGACAGTCCCAGACCCCGACGGAAGACCCACAGAACTTCGGGGTGATGGGTTTGCCTTCGGATGACGCTTTGGCCGGTCAGCATCTTGGCACTCAGCATCGACTTCAGACGAGCTCATTGGACAATCGCTGCCCTGCCAAGAGCTGACGAGATTGGGGGGGGCACGCCATCGGGCACAAAATATGTACAAGGAACACGACTGCCTCACCCGTGTACAGATCTGTACTGGCCTGCCTACCTGTTGAATAGGAGGTACCTGACTACTAGGAGCCCTTTTCGAAACGCTGATTCAAAAGTTCGATGAGTGGCGACCATGGGTTGGGTTGCGATCTTAACAGGTTGCATCATGATGATTCATTGGGCCTGGAAGAATCGGTTTCGCTTTTCTGTCCCGATTACGGGAAAGGGGAGGGGCAACCGAGTTAGGGCAGCCCCACGTGTTAATCTCGCAGCGCCGGCCAGCCAAGTCTTCCCTTCTCAGAATGATTCTTCGATCTCAACGGTCGAAACCAGGATTGCTAAACCTTCGTCAGATAAGGGGAGAAGGAGATCTAATGAGGGACACGATCCTGCGGAGTGAGCCCAATGGCGAGGCATGGGATTAGCCCCGGTACGAGCGGAGGGCTCGGCCTTGTGCAAAAATGCGCCATTGATGTACATTTCTTTTTCACCAAGGCTGAGTCGAGACTTTTCCCCATGGACCCAGAGCGTTGGCTGCACGTTGAACCCCACATTTCCATGCCGAGCCTTCTGTCGGGAACTTTTCCTCTGCGCTTGCCGCCAACTGGTCCCACAACGCATGCCAGCCGGCGCCCGATGCAGTGCGCGATCCCGCCAGGAGGGTCCAACTCCACTCGGGCCCTGCGAAGACCCCGTCCCTCCAGCAGCACTTTTATAAACCGCGAGGCCCCAGTTGCTCGAGGGGGCTAACTATTTTGTTGTTGGTTCATTGTCGTTGTCGCGTGTCGCGCTTGTGTCTTTTATACCCATTACTATTCCTACCACTCGTTATCCGCCATTTTATCGGGTTCTCGGATCTCGATCTCCACCGATTCCCCTTGCGCGTTAGAAGCCAAACGCCCCTCCCGTGTAAGTGAGCGCGGCGTCCAGTTCCTGTGGCCCCACAACGGCACTCTCCACGTTTCTATCTGATCGCTACGACACGTGGTGGCGCGTCAGCGGGACGGACGACCCATGTCCCTCACGGGCGCTGGTTCCTTTGGGAACTACGATTTGACGGCCCAGATGACCGGGTCGCCTCTTGCCCGGCAGACGACACACGAGCGGGAAGAAGAGGTTCCCACACCTGCCGGGTCTTCGCCAGGGCGCAATGAGAAGGGCAGCGGCACCCGTGCCACCTCGACGACCGAGGTTGCCGACGGCGATGCTTTAACCGAGAAGGACGCGACCGGTGCTGAGGATGGCGAGGATGCGATCGAGCAGGCCCGCCGTCACAGCATCGTGCAGGATTTGGCGAGGAAGTACACCGCCCAGTCGCACGCAGCCGTCGAAGGTGTCAACCCCTTTTCAATCGCCTCCACGGACGAGGAGTCGCCATTGAACCCCCATGGACCCAACTTCAGCGCCCGTGCTTGGGCCAAGGCCATGGTCAACCTGATTGCCGGCGAGGGGAACAAGTTCCGCACCGCCGGTGTTGCGTTTCAGGACCTCAACGTTCACGGCTTCGGGTCACCTACCGATTACCAGAAGGATGTCATCAATATCTGGCTCGAAACAGTCGGCCTTGTCCGCAAGCTTACGGGGCATGGAAACCGCCGCATCGATATCTTGCGTGATTTTGATGGTCTAGTTCGCAACGGTGAGATGCTAGTCGTTCTGGGCCCTCCTGGATCGGGCTGCACGACTTTTTTGAAGACGATCGCCGGCGACTACAACGGCATCTTCATGGATGACAAGTCCTATTTCAATTACCAGGGTATGACCTCGACCTTGCTGGTGCTGTATTTGGTGTGGGTTCTGTTTTGCTAACTTTGCGCCAGGCATGACCGCCAAGGAGATGCACACCCACCACCGAGGCGAGGCCATCTACACTGCCGAGGTTGACACCCACTTTCCGCAGTTGAGCGTCGGCGACACGCTCACTTTCGCTGCTCGTGCCCGCGCCCCGCGTCAGCTCCCCCCCGGCATCTCCAAGACGATGTTCGCCAACCACATGAGAGACGTTGTCATGGCTATGTTCGGCATCAGTCACACCATCGACACACGGGTCGGCAATGAGTACATTCGTGGCGTCTCAGGCGGTGAGCGGAAGCGGGTCACTATCTCGGAGGCCGCCCTGTCTAATGCGCCCTTGCAATGCTGGGACAACAGCACCCGTGGCTTGGACAGCGCGAACGCCATCGAGTTTTGCAAGACGTTGAGGTTGCAGACCGAGTTGTTCGGGAGCACCGCGTGTGTGTCTATCTACCAGGCGCCCCAGAGCGCCTATGACCTCTTCGACAAGGCGATTGTGCTGTACGAGGGACGACAGATCTTCTTCGGCAAAGCTAGCGAAGCTAGACAGTACTTCATCAACCTCGGCTTCGACTGCCCCTCTCGCCAGACCACCCCAGACTTCCTTACATCGATGACAAGCCCTCAGGAGCGGGTCGTGCGTCCGGGTTTCGAGGGCAAGGCTCCTCGCACCCCCGACGAGTTCGCAGCCGCGTGGAAGAACAGCTCCGAATACAAAAGCCTACGAGCTGAGATTGAGGAGTACAAACAGAGTCATCCGATCAATGGCCCCGACGCTGAAGCCTTCCGTGCTTCGAAGAAGGCACAACAGGCCAGGAGCCAGCGGTTGAAGTCGCCTTTCACCCTCTCCTACGCGCAGCAAATCCAGCTCTGCTTGTGGCGCGGATGGAGACGCCTGATGGGTGACCCGAGCTTGACCCTCGGAGCCTTGATAGGCAACTTTATCATGGCTTTGATCATCGCCAGCGTTTTCTATGACCTGCAACCAAATACCGCCAGTTTCTACCAACGAGGCGCACTCCTGTTCTTCGCCTGTCTCATGAACGCTTTCGCTAGTGCCCTTGAGATCCTCACCTTATACGCCCAACGCCCTATCGTCGAGAAACACGACCGTTATGCCCTCTACCACCCATCCGCCGAAGCCATCGCCTCGATGCTTTGCGACATGCCGTACAAGGTTGCGAATACGATCGTCTTTAATCTCACTCTGTATTTTATGACCGGCCTGCGTCGTGAGCCCGGAGCATTCTTCTTCTTCCTGCTCATTTCGTTCTGCACCGTCCTGACCATGTCCATGATCTTCCGGACGATTGCGAGCTCGTCGAGAACTCTGTCTCAAGCCATGGTACCTGCCGCCCTCATTATCCTCGCACTGGTCATTTTCACTGGTTTCGTCATTCCCATCGACTACATGCTTGGTTGGTGCCGCTGGATCAACTACATTGACCCCCTGGCATACGCGTTCGAGTCTCTTATGGTCAACGAGTTTCACGGACGCACCTTCGAGTGCACGGAGTACATCCCGACCCCTGGATACGGGGGCGGCGGACCCATGAACAGTGCGTGCTCTTCGATCGGGAATGTTCCCGGCTCGGGCTTCGTCAATGGCGACGACTACATCAACTCAGGGTTCCAGTATTATCACATACATAAGTGGCGCAACCTAGGCATCATCTTCGTTTTTATGGCCGGCTTCCTCGCCTGCTACATGTTCTCCGCCGAGAATGTCGCCGCTCAAAAGAGCAAGGGCGAAGTCCTGGTCTTCCGCCGCGGCCACAAGCCGGCATCGTTCAAGGAGAACAAGGGTGATGCCGAGTCCGGCGGCACACCTGTGGTGGGCCCTGTCGTCAAGACTGCCGATGGCAATGTTTCCGACGGCCACTCGACCGACAAGTCGGCTGGCATGCTGCAAAGACAAACTAGCGTTTTCCACTGGAACAATGTTTGCTACGAAGTCAAGGTCAAGGGCGAAACACGGCAAATTCTCAACAACGTCGACGGCTGGGTCAAGCCTGGAACTCTGACGGCTTTGATGGGTGTCTCGGGCGCTGGAAAGACGACTCTCCTCGACTGCTTGGCTGATAGAACCTCTATGGGCGTCATCACTGGCGAGATGCTCGTTGACGGCAACCCCAGAGACACCTCGTTCCAGCGCAAGACGGGCTATGTCCAACAACAGGATCTCCACCTCCAGACAACAACGGTCCGCGAGGCCTTGAATTTCAGCGCAGTTCTCCGTCAACCTGCTCACGTCCCGCGCGCCGAGAAGCTTGCGTACGTCGACGAGGTTATCAAGCTCTTGGAAATGGAGGAGTATGCCGATGCGGTCATTGGTGTCCCTGGCGAAGGTCTGAACGTGGAGCAAAGAAAGCGCCTCACCATCGGTGTCGAGTTGGCCGCAAAGCCGCCTCTGCTTCTGTTTGTTGACGAGCCGACTTCTGGCCTTGACAGCCAAACGTCGTGGGCTATTCTGGACCTGCTTGAGAAGTTGACCAAGAGCGGCCAAGCTATTCTTTGCACCATCCACCAGCCCTCCGCCATGCTTTTCCAGCGCTTCGACAGACTTCTCTTCTTGGCCAAGGGTGGCAAGACGGTCTATTTTGGCGATATTGGAGAGAACTCCAAGACCATGACCTCCTACTTCGAGCGCAACAGTGGCGTCCCTTGCCCAGAGGAGGCCAACCCGGCCGAGTGGATGCTCGAGGTTATCGGTGCTGCCCCGGGAAGCAGCAGCGACGTCGACTGGCACCAGGCGTGGCGGGACAGCCCCGAGTATGCCGGTGTCCAGGGCGAGCTGCAGCGCCTCAAGTCCGATGTCAAGGAGTCCACCCCGGTTAGCAATGATCCCGGCAGCTACCGCGAATTTGCCGCTCCTTTCGCCCAACAGCTTGTTCAGGTCACCCACCGTGTTTTCCAACAGTACTGGCGCACCCCATCTTATATCTACTCCAAAGCCGCGTTGTGTGTTTTGGTTGCCCTCTTTATCGGATTCGTCTTCTTCAAGGCTCCCAACACCCAGCAGGGCATGCAAAACCGTAGGTCAACCCTCTCACTTTCCCACCCCCCCTTACACTATCGCGCAACCCTGAAGCTTTGGATGCTCTGAGTATTTGAATACATGGCTGACTCGATTGTAGAAATGTTCGCCATCTTCCAAATTCTTACCGTGTTTGGCCAGCTCGTTCAACAAACCATGCCGCACTTCGTCATTCAACGCTCGCTGTACGAGGTCCGCGAGCGGCCATCCAAGGTGTACGGCTGGAAGGTGTTCATGCTGTCTCAGATCATCGTTGAGCTCCCCTGGAATACCCTCATGGGGGCGCTGATGTACTTTTGCTGGTATTACCCCGTTGGTCTTTACGCCAACGCTGCGGATGCCGGTCAGACTACCGAGCGCGGCGCCCTCATGTTCCTGCTTCTCGTCGCCTTCCTGCTGTTCACCTCTACCTTCACCGATTTCATTATCGCCGGTTTCGAGACGGCTGAAGCGGGCGGCAACATCGCCAACCTGCTCTTCATGCTGTGTCTGATTTTCTGCGGTGTTCTCGCCAACCCCAACACCATGCCGCGCTTCTGGATCTTCATGTATCGGGTCAGCCCTTTCACATACCTGGTGAGCGCCATGCTGTCGACGGCCGTGGCCAACACCGAGATCTACTGCGCCGCCAACGAATTTGTCAACTTCGAGCCCTTCGGTGGATTGAACTGCGGGGAGTACATGAAGGACTGGATGGCGAAGCGTGGCGGCTACCTCCAGGATCCCGGCAACACAACTATGTGTTCGTACTGCACCGTCCGGTACACCAACGACTATCTCGCGAACGTGGGGTCAGACTACGCCGACAGGTGGCGCAACTTTGGGTATGTCTATCAGCCAGCCTCCCTTTTCTGTTCATTTGATGCTAACGGTATTTTAGCATCCTTTGGGTGTATATTATCTTCAACGTCTTTGCCGCTTTGGCTCTGTACTGGCTCGTCAGAGTGCCGAAGAAGAAGCTGGGCGGCAAGAAGAAGAAGGAGTAAACGCCTGCTTTACCGCCACAGAAAGCCTGCGGCGGGGGTATATCTGGATGATCCCATCTGACATTTGATTGTCATTCATGAGACGATGATTTTGAGGAGACCATCCATCACTGCCACTCGTTCGGCATGTCTCATGATTTTTTTCCGGACTTGTTTTGTTTTGGACAACTACGCCTCCTTTATAATGGCACTGCTCTGTACATACATGGCATGTTTATTTTCTTTCATATTATAATTCTAGAATAGATTCCAGCATTGGCGTGGGACGGCGCGTGTCAGGTTCTTTCATTCCTCATACCTTCAAAATAGATTCTCCTTGGATGAGAGGCGTTCGGATATTAGTGACTTCTTTTCCTCCACACCAGAGCCGATCTGGCCCGTTCTCACGAAGTAGCTTGAATGCTGGGGATTTTCACATACCATGCTTACACGATGGGATTTGTTCTGTTGTGAAGCGTAATGCGTTTAAAAGGCGGCAGCTTAATCGGAGGAAGACAGCCGATTAATGAGCCAAGCATTGAAAGGAGTCCCCAGCATCGCAGACCAGCGAAACCGAACAAACAGGGCCGAGAATGTAGTGTTACAATTCTATACAAAAGGATCGAGGTCTGGTAACCCGTCACGTAGATCGATTAGGATTACAAGAAGTTGATGCCCACACCAACCTGCAACCCCTTCCGTCCCTCCTCACCCCTCCGTAGCACGAGAGGTAGGCTAAAGTTCAACTCAAAGCGCGCCACGGGGTGGGCATACACTAGCCCAACACCGGCCGCCAGACTCGGCAGCCCATTTGTGAGCTCACCGACGGCCGACCTGACGCCTTTGAAGACGGTCGCCGAGTCCATCGCCAGCCCCTCCCTCCCCTTCTTTTCCGTGCCCTTGCTGCTGTTGAGCGCCACCAATCGTCCAGCATTCGCGAAGAGCTGTAGCCTCAGCGGCGAGTCCGGCCCCGTGCGCGGTAGCGGGAAGAGCGCGTTAACACTCCCTGCGGCAAAGACGTCTCCGCCAACTGCGTCAGCGCCATCGTGGGGGCCAACACCACCGATTTTAAAGCCACGGACATCGGTGGGACCACCGAGCTGGAAGCGGTCGTTGATGCGACTCGGCTGGGCCGCGCCGGTGAGTGAATAACCCAACGGGAGAGGGTACAGGAGGCCGAGGCGGAGACCTCCACCGATGGAAACGCCCGACTTGCCCTGGCGGCCAGGGATCGTCAGAGGCAGCGCGCCAGACGCTTCGACTTCGGTCTTGGCGAAAGAAACATCGCCGTTCAGGGGGCCCCAGCCGGCCAGCTCGGAAATGGAGCGGAGTAGATAGCCGTTTTGTGGCAACATCGGGTTGTCGCGGCGGTCACGCGTGAAGGTGTGTGTTAAGGCGCTCTTGAGGGAGTCACCAGCATCGGCACGGACGGTGGGCGAGGCTGTCGCGGCCAGACCGGTGAGCTGCCTCCAGGCACCCGAATATGCCAGAGCATGGGTGTCGTTGTTCTCCGACAGCCACGCAAGCCGGAGGTTCCCCCCAGTGAGCTGTTCTTCGTGAGATGCCCACGGCTTCTGTGTCACTGAGCGCAGCGCTTCCACGGAGAGCCGCAGATCCGGATTGCCGTTGACCGGGGCCGAGAGGGTGGCGTTGTAGGCGGATCTCGTCCGGGTTCCGGCACTTGCATTGACCGAGAGGGTTTCGGCGCCGCCAAAGATGTTGCGTGCTACAGCATTGGTGTAGGCAGAGCCTTCGGCATTGCCAAAGTCGGTACCAGCGCTGAATACTAGGCGTGACTTCTCCTTCACACGGATCGAGACGTCGAGCTCGGTTCTATCGCTAGGCGGTGCCGACTCGGGGCGCGGGGCTTCGGACAGAAACACGCCAAATCCTTCCTCCTTGAAGATATCTTTCCGATCGCTGCTGTGTTAGCAAAAATGCCCCCTTGTGACGCAACGAACAGAGAGGTATATCGCGCACCGAATCGAGCGAGCTTCTTGGTGGCTGCGGTAATACGGTCCAGGACCTGGCCCATTGTAGTCCCAGGAGGGGCGGTATCCTCGATAACAGGCTGGAAGACATGGTCAAGCAAGCTCTTCCTGGTGTTCGTAGCGCCATGAACCTCGAGGGAGCTTATGGAGGCCGGTGCCAAGGCGTGCTCGTTGAGCTGTTGAACGGGACTCGAGTCAGCAACGTAGTTGCGGGAGTTAATGGATGGATTGATTCGGGTTCGCGATTACCATCTGTGTTAAAGCGGCATTGGGAGGTTGTTCCGTATTTGTGTTGGCCTTGTCGGCGGCCTGCGAGGGATGTCAGCTGGGTGAGCTATTGGGACGGGGGGTTGGATTCGCATTTGGCTGTTGACCGGAACCCAGGAAATGCACGTTTCGTAGAATACAACTTACATGGCTACCGCCTAGGCCAAGAGAGGCGGTCATTGCTGCTTCTCTCGGCGTCAACAATGATCACGATTGCTGGGCGACTTGTCTGTGATGCTTGCTTTCACAGCCCAAGTTCTTTGTCAGACCCTGGCAATTGGCCCCACAATTCTCCCACACGGGCAGCGGAATGGAGCGGCTGCTCAGCCTGGGGAGCCTGGTCAGAGCGTCCTTTCAGCTGACGACCAACGCTCCCGTGTCGAGGGGCCTGCCGTCGTCATCCGGGCTCTATCCTTTTCCTAAATTTCTCCCTATTAATTCCCGGCACACTGTAGCCTTTCGCACCAACAACCGACAATTCACATCGATAACCTAGAGCAATTTCCACCTCACTCCTTCGTTTCTTCGACCTGTCCCCCTCGTCGCTCGCACTCCCCAGACTTGCCTTTGCAGCCCGCTGCTCTCATCCATTAATCCAGGCGGTTTCCAGGCATGGCTAGTAGGGCAGCACAGAAGCGCGTATGTATTCGCATCCCGCCGACAAGGTTTATCGGATAGAGTATTTGGCTAACGTTTTTCTAACATGCGCAGTTGACGCGCGAATATAAGAGCATCGCCGAGAACCCCCACCATACATCACCGCGCACCCCTCGGAAACAAACATATTAGAGTAAGCCAGGAACAAAGCAATAGACAAACTAGTTCCAGCGGTTGGAGTACTAACCCTGAGATTTGAAGATGGCACTATATCATCACAGGGCCTGAGAACACACCCTATCACAATGGTCAATACTGGGGCACGCTCATGTTCCCTCCGAACTATCCCTTCGCCCCGCCAGCGATCCGAATGCATACACCCTCCGGTAGATTCCAGCCGTCCAGCCGGCTGTGTCTCTCGATATCCGACTTCCACCCTCGATCGTTCAACCCGGCTTGGGAAGTGTCAACAATCCTCATCGGTCTGCTTTCCTTCATGACGTCTGAGGAGATGACGACGGGTTCGGTGTCGGCCAGTCAGGCGGAACGGAAGTTTCTTGCGGCGCGTTCACGGTGGTGGAACTCGACGGGCGGCGGGTCGCACCTCAAGGCTGAGAAAGGCGCGGGCAAGGGAAACATCAAGGCTGGCGACGGTGGGGCCAAGTTCAAGTCAGAATGGCCCGAATTAGACCAGGCGAACTGGAAGTGGCTGCAAGATAACGATATCGACACGGCGACGGGGAACAAGGTGGTCGAGAATGGCGGGCCTTCATGCGTACCCCAGCTTGGCATTCCCACGACTAGTGGCCACCAGGCGCACGCCGTCGTGGACGCTGTGATTCAGCAGAGGGACGCCGGGCGGGGCTGGCTGTTTCAGAACAAGCTCTTCTTGGTCGGCGGGATCATATTCGTTTACGTCTTGATCGCTCGGTTGCTTGGGGAGGGGAACACGTGAACACGGATCCAGTTGGTGTCACGGTGGTAGCATGGTTAGGGTGTGTAAGTTGGGTCTTGGTGGTGATGCCTAGACGGATTGCTTTCGGTTTGATGGGCTGGGCCGCCACATTTGGGAAACGGGCGGCGTAATCGAAACCGATAGATTCGGTTTGAGTACGTGCGTTGCCGTTGATTAGGGACAGCCCGTACTGGCAACGAGCGCTTGAGATTTGTATAATACCCTCCCCCATAGCTTTCAGCATATTTAATATGTTTTCTACGTGACATTCTTGGGTAAGAGGAGCGAAGTTCACCTTTCCTGGTCGGCTGGGAAAATAACAGCGACATTATCAGCTGTATTATTTGACCTATCCACGATCCTCTGAGGAGCGCAAGTCTGTCACTCCACATCAAGCTCCAGCCCAGATCTGCTGTGACTCGGCTTTTATATTTGGGGATCGTCTTGCGTAGCAATTTTCTTGAAGTATGTACTACCTAATTAAAATATCAATGCATGACCAAGGTATCTCTATCTTGCTTCCTAACTACCATCACTTGATGTGTGTTTCAAAGCCTGGGCTGCAGACAGCAAATCCCACGTTTTCTTTTTCTCATGATATTTGTTGTCCAAGTCCAAAGGGCCCCCAGGGATCGGCAACCTTGTTTGACCGTCAGGTTCCCAGGTCTCGATCTCCTCATTGTACTCGTTGAGCATGACGCATGTGCAGCCCGGTAGCCGCTCTGTTATCTTGTAGTTATGTATCGCGTCCTGGTAATTGAGTGCGTGGGTGCAGCAGTGATTCCCAAGCTCGTTGAAGTTCGGGTTGTCAACGCTATGGCCGCTGGTGCTCCTGTTCCGGCACCACCATTTGCAGCATCTCATTTTGTAGGCCCTGATTCGTTTGGGGTATAGATTCTTTCCGCCAAAGGTCTGAATCTTCTCCTTATCCTTGTTGAGAACGACTGTCTGCTCGTTGACCTTGTACTTGCAGTCGTCCACGGAACATTCTTTTCCCTTTAATATCAATCCCTCCCCGAGACCCCGCTCTAGGAGATTGATCTTGTCGTATTTGATGTTTGGGTGCCTGGAGTCAACATTGTTGCCATCTTCTATCGACTCTGCCGGGCACTTATGCTGCCAGTAGTGTGCTGTGAACTTTGAGTTTACCATATTGTCGAGCTATCTTGCCTGGTAGGAGTGGTGTGCCCACGAAAAAGTAGCACGGGTTATTTGCTAAAGCTCAGCATTATGAAGTCGAGGTCGCTCAAAAAGGGCTCTGGGCCTCATTTTATTTCGCAGCAGCCTTTGTCGGCTCATGTATTATTGAGACTACATCGCTCGTGATCAACACCATGGCTCAAAGGTTCGAGCCGCTGAGCCTTGCAAGCGACAAAGCCACGAGCCCGTTCCATTTATTTCCACCTCAGTCTTTGTTAGCTCGAGGAGCGTGCCAACACAATCATTCCCCACCTACCAATGACTATATCAGAACGCATGTCGTGTCCCTACCTAGATAATATGTAATCAGCAATCATCAGGGTGTTACGTTGTATTAGTGTAACAAAAAATGCGTCAATGACAAATAACCCTTTTCTTCCTTTGCTAATGGAAACAAGTTCTCTTCCCCAAACCACGCTAGTTGCTACCTAACAAGCGTGTCCTGGTAGTGGAGTTGAAGGAATCAACAACGGGCGGGCCCGTCGAGCACTTGATTGGCGATTCGGGTAACATCGCCCCGACTCTCGGGTCATAGATGGCCCAGCATGAACTTGGAGGAATGAGGAGTCGGCCAACTTGAATGCTCCTGATTAAACCTACTTTCCCCGACATCGGAATACCATCCCCTATTTTCTTCTGAGGAGGTCACAGAGTCACCAACACGGATCCCAACATGGCTCAAGGCGCAGTCCAAGTTCTTTCCTCTGGATGGGAGTTCAAGTGCGAAACAGAGGAAAGATGGCTCCCTGTCTCGCGCGTTCCCAGCAACGTCCACGTCGAGCTTCTGAACCATGGTTTGATTCCAGACCCTTTCAAAGACGTGAACGAGTTGGAAGTCTCGTGGGTTGCCGAACGGACCTGGTCTTACCGGACCCGCTTCGTGGCGCCGAGCGAGGGGCGAGTGCAGGGCTCCAAGACCGACTTGGTGTTTGAAGGACTCGACACTTTTGCGACGGCAAGGCTAAATGGCAAGGTCATACTACAGTCAGACAACATGTTTATTGAGCATCGAGTCGATATCGGCGACCTTCTTGCAGATGGCATCGAGAACACTTTAGAGATCACGTTCGAGCCTGCACGGGATCGTGGGCTGGAACTTGTCAAAGCTCATCCTGAACATGACTTCATTGTGCACCAGACCGAGGTCAGCCGGGGTCCCGTCCGGAAAGCCCAGTATCATTGGGGTTGGGACTGGGGTCCGATTCTGTTGACATGTGGACCGTGGAAGCCCGTCAGACTCGAGTCCTACGTCAACAGGATACAAGAGATCAAAATGGATTACGAGATTCACAAGAAACCGGGAGTACCGACAGTACTGGAAGCCACCATTCAGGCCCATGTTTTGGGCTCTGTAGCAGAGCTCGAGGTGGATCTACTACTCCCTGGAGGACGCGTCGTGACTCTCCGGGACAGGAACGGCACGCCCGTAGGGCCATCGCGGAGATTCTCGTCCAAACTCAGCATTGAAAACCCTGAGTTGTGGTGGCCGCGAGGTTATGGCCCGCAAAACTTATGCGAGCTGCGAGTTCGGGGCATTGCTGGTGACGGATCAACGGTCCTTGCCGAGGAACATCAGAAGATTGGCTTCCGCAAGGTTGAGCTAGTTCAGGAGAAAGACCAGTTCGGGCAGTCTTTCTACTTCCGCATCAACGGTGTAGACATCTTCTCAGGCGGTTCGTGCTGGATTCCTGCCGACAGCTTTCTCCCTCAAATTTCCTCTGAACGGTACCAAGACTGGATACAACTCCTCGCCGACGGCAACCAAAACATGATTAGGGTATGGGGCGGCGGTATCTACGAGCCCGATGTCTTCTACTCTGCCTGTGACGAGCTGGGAATTCTCGTCTGGCAAGACTTCATGTTCGCCTGCGCCTCGTACCCAACCTACCCCGACTACCTCACCTGCATCACCACCGAAGCCCGGCAAAACATCCGCCGTCTCCGGCATCACCCTTCCATCATCCTCTGGTGTGGCAACAACGAAGACTACCAGCTCGTCGAGCGCTACAACCTCGAATATAACTTCGAAACCGACAAAGACCCGCAGTCCTGGCTCAAGTCCACCTTCCCCGCCCGCTACATCTACGAGCACCTGCTCCCCAACCTCGTCCGCTCCGAATCCCCCTCCGCCATCTACCACCCCAGCAGCCCCTGGGGAAACGGCACCAGCACCACCCTCAAAGTCGACCCCACCGTCGGCGACATCCACCAGTGGGACCTGTGGAACGGCGAAGCCAAGCCCTGGCAGGCGCTGGCGCAGATGGGCGGGCGCTTCGTGAGCGAGTTCGGCATGATGGGGTACCCGGCCGCGGAGACCCTGAAGGGGTTCGTCACCGACCCGGCCGAGCGCTACGTCGGCAGCCGCACGATGGATTTCCACAACAAGGCCGTCGTGCACGAGCGCCGTATGCTGGCCTATGTTGGCGAGAACTTCCGGCTGGCGTCGTGGGGCGGTGATTTGGCGGCGTTTGCGCACCTGACGCAGGTCATGCAGGCGGATTCGTTGGGCCAGGGGTACAAGGTCTGGCGGAGGGATTGGGGTAGGGAGGGTGCTCGGCGGTGTGGGGGGGTGTTGGTTTGGCAGCTGAATGACTGCTGGCCGGTGGTGTCGTGGGCGATTGTGGATTACTATCTGGTCAAGAAACCGGCGTTTTATGCCATCAAGCGGGCCATGGCGCCGCTGGCCGTGGGAGTGACGCGCAATTTTCATGACTGGACGTCGAGGCCGGCGGATGAGCTCTGGAGGAGGAACACGGGGCATATCGACTCCCGCAAAATGCTGACGGATATTGAGTTTGATGTGTGGGTTGCGAACTCAAAGTTGGACGCTGTGAAGGGGAAGGTGGTTGTGAGGTTCGTCTCGGTTAAAACGGGGAAGGAGATGAGCGAGAGGATCGAGAAAGAGGTCGAAGTGCAGCCGAACGGCTCTACCGAGGTGTTGACGGGGTACAAGTTTGACTGGGCCAAGGCAACGGTAGCCAAACCTGAGCACTTCGTCATCCAAGCAGCTTTGTGGGTGGACGGAACCCAGGCGAGCAACGACACGTCCTGGCCTGACCCTATCAAGTACCTCGACTTCCCGGACAGGGGTGTCACTGTGAAGAATCTCGGCCAGGGGTTGGTCGAGGTCTCTGCTGAGAAGCCGGTCAAGGGGTTTGTCTTTTCCGAGAAGCAGGGCACCAAGCTCAGTGACAACGGATTTGATGTTTTGCCCGGAGATGAGCCAAGATTGGTACAGGTTGAAGATGTTAGCGGTGATGAGCTAGGGTGGACATTCGTCGGTCGTTAGAGTTTGGCATTCCTATGGATCGTCGATATAGGCTGCATTTCTACACAATGGTTATCTTGCTCCGCTTCGTTTGGCATTTACGAATGGCCACTGATAGCCTTCGGCTGGTACAACTCCTCGAGGTATTTCTCCTCTTCCTCTGTGAGCACTTTCCCCCTCGCAGAGATAGCCTCGTCTAATCTCTCCACTTTGCTAAAACCAATAATCGGACTTGTGACACGCTTGTTGATCCAGGCCAGGGCAACATGTGAAATCTGGCTGCATATTAGTAACTGCTCAGGGGGGCATACTGGTAGGGTACCAATAGTAGGTTAGAAGAAACTCACCGGCCACTGGTGCTTATCCGCAAGTTCTACCGCGCGGTTGATGATGGTCAAGTCCGGCTCGACTGTCCCGTGGGCCCCCGGCTGGCTATCCTTCTCCCCCTTGCTGCGGGCAGTGGTGCCATACTGCTCCGGTCGACGAGCCAGATGTCCTCTGCACAGCGGAGCCCAGGGAACCAAGCCCACACCGGTGTCATTGCAGAAGCGGTTCATCTCGCGCTCCTCCTCGCGGTAGAGTAGGTTGTACTGGTTCTGCATGCTGATGAACTTGGTCCACCCGTTGCGCTCGGCGACGAACTGCATGCGCGCAAACTGAGTGCCCCACATGCTGCTGGCGCCGATGTAGCGGACCTTGCCCGACTGGACGAGGTCGTGGAGTGCCTTCATGGTCTCCTCAATGGGCGTATTCGGGTCGAAGCGGTGGATTTGGAGTAGGTCGATGTAGGGCGTGTCCAGGCGCTTGAGGGACGCCTCCACCTGGTTGAAGATGGCTGTGCGAGACAAGCCAAAGTTGTTGATATAGTCCTTGGAGGCGTTGAGCTGCTCCTTGAAGAAGAAGGCGCGTAGTTCGGGCTCCTCCCCGACGGCGAAGTAGCACTTGGACATGATGACGACTTTCTCGCGGGGAATCTCGTACTTCTTCAGCGCCTTGCCGACGATGACCTCGGATGCGCCGTTTGAGTACATGTTGGCTGTGTCCCAAGTGTTGAGGCCTCTGTCGTAGGCGGCTTTGAGAAGGGGAAGTGCTTCCTCCTCGCCAATGGCCCAGTCCAGGGTCCTCGGGTCACCGAAGCTCATGCAGCCGAAGATGGGGACCGAGACGCGGAGACCACTGTTTCCCAAGCGGCGATACTCGCATTTGGAGTTTTCGATAGACGTCTGGAGTCCAGGTGTGATGGTGGGAGCCATGGTTCCTTGGTTGGCTGGCTTGTTTGGTGGAGGGTTGGTTGTGGTGTGTCTCTCACGACAACTTTGTCTCACTCTGTGACAGCGGGTGATCAATCATCAAGCCACGCTCTGGAAGGGAACAGAGAGCATCAATTTATAGGTACACTGTGTTCCAAGTTCTTGGCCTCATGGACATGCAGTCACCATTGATGCTACCCCGCAGCGGGGATAAAGGGGGTTAAGAAGTGGGAAGTGGAGGTGAAGGGGTTAAGGATGCTCGGCTCCGGTATAGTCTCGGTTTGACTCTTCCGTGCATCTTATGTACTGGTACAATGGGGTCAATGGATACGCGATGCGACAGGTGTGTGGAGCTAGTTCCGTGCTTGCCGAGCCGCTCTCTCGCTTCCGACGAGGTGGTGTTTATGAGATGGTGGGTATGATCTTACGGACTCGTCTTAACTCCGGTGGTGCAAGTAGAACATCAAAGAAAGGCGGTTTGTCATCAATAAGAAGTTACCTAGGCATATTGAGAAGAATATTCCGGGGCCAAAAGAAATACCAAGCAGGTTCTAAAACTACCTTAGGCTATAAACCTTGGTTGCTACCTGTCCAATGCTTGCGATTGGCACTGGCACGCACAGCGTGTTAGACTAAACAACGAAAGCCGAAGAGAATGGGTGCTGAGCTTACCATTTGATAGTATATTCCCCGCCTGCTTAACAGCGAAGAGTGATCCCCTTTTTCTACTACCCGGCCGTCCGCAAGAACGAATATCACGTCGGCATTCTGCACCGTCGCCAACCTATGAGCCACCACCACCATGGTCCTATTCTTCTTGTTCTTTTCAAAAACGGCCTGAACTGATCTTTCGGTTTCGGCGTCCAGATTCGAGGTGGCTTCATCCAGGAGTAGTAGGCGAGGGTTCCGTATCAGTGCTCTTGCAATTGCGAGGCGCTGCTTCTGTCCGCCGGACAATGTTACCCCTTTTGTACCTACTTGTGTATTGTAGCCGTCTGGAAGTGACGCGATAAAGTCATGAATCTCTGCGTCACGGCACGCTTTCTGGAGTTGTTCTTCACTTGCCGTGTCTTCGTCGACTCCTAAGAGAATGTTTTCTCGGAGGGTTCCGTCAAACAGATTTGGCTCTTGAGAGACGAGCGAAATGTCTTTGCGGTAACTTCTCAGATCAAGGTCGGCAATATCCAAGCCGTTGTAGGCGACTCGGCCGGCGTTGGCGGTGTAGAATCTGGCACCGATTTTTTAGTTCTGTGGACCATAATGTTTGGTGGCATCACGCACCGCTCAAGCAATGAGATAACCGTAGTTTTTCCGGATCCTTGTACTTATTAGCTCCTGGTTGTGATCTTGGGATAGGGATTGGTGTACCTGATGGGCCGACAATGGCTGCAAATTGCCCTTTCTCGATCTTGTACATAGACCGTTAGTTAACATGTTTCGTTGCTGAGAACGCAACTTGCTTACTGTTAAGTTGAGGCCGTTCAAGATGGGCACATCTCGCGTGGGATATCTGAACCACACATTCTGGAATTGGACTTTGACCCCCATGTCCTCCTCTCCAATGTTTCCAACATCAAGAGAGATGAGCTTCCCTTCAACTTGATCAGTGCCCCTCATACCTATGATTCGATTTGCCGAAAGGGAGGCTTTTGCGATGTCTGTTTCTGCCGTCAGTTCTGTATTCAACAAAAGGATAGAAGTGACATACTCGGCGAATGACTCAGCCATCGCCCTGTTCCTAGAGCCCCCTGAAATAGCTTAGTGGTGAGTAAGAAAGGGGCGTGGGATAGTGGACTTACCTGCATGACAGCGATGTAAACGACCATGTATTGAAATGAAGTATATTCGCCCTTCAACATGAGACCGCCTCCGTACCTTGAGAAGGTCAGCCGAAGGTTAAGGATAAGGGTCGATTTGAGCTTACCATAACACAAAAGCCATGCAAAGCAAGACGACGCTGTCTGCTGCGGCGAATACCAACGTTGTCCAACTTGACTTCCAAAATGCCTTTTTGATATGCTCCTGGAGGAGTGTCTTGTATCGCCGAGTGATGGTATCCTCAAGCGTTAAGGCTGAGACAGTCCTGAACGCCCCGATGGATTCGGTAGCGAACTTTGCACTCTCCGCAAAGACTTCGTCGTTCATCTTCTCGAACTGTCTTTCATATCGAATCCTAAAAAATGCCGCGGCAATAATGAGGGGCATCGAGGAGCAGAGAGTTACGATGGTGAGTTTCCAGCCAAAATAGAACGCAATCGCTAAACAACCAACGATGTTGAGAATGGAGATAGCGACAAATGCCATATTTGTACCAAGAAGCTCCTGGAGTTGACTTGGGTCCGTGGCTAGCTGAGCCGTGAGAGCGCCAACGGAGTGGGCATCGGTATCGAAGAAAGCTACCGACTTGGAGAGGATGTTGTTGAAGTATTCGCCGCGGTAGTAGTGGGTGATGTGCTACTTGGATCAGCCAGTGACATCGGGTTAAAATCATAAAGGGGAAACTGGGTCTGCTTACGAAGGCAATGGTGGATGAAGACCACCCCAGTGCAAAGTAGCTGGTCGCCACGAAGATAGCCAGAATGACAAACATCAAACTCCAGAAGTTGGCAGCGGCAGGGAGCCACTTTCCCCAGAACTGGAAGAGTGTAAGTTCGGTTGCGAACAGATATGCCTGTATTGGTTGGCTAGCTAAAAGGCAAGTTGTGTTAGCTTCCTAGCAGATTGGGCCTGGCTAAGGTTAGAATTGGATGAACTTACACCCGCCACCTACGGCACTGAGGAGAAGTATTGTATACCACATCCTTCGGTGCTTTTGCTCGCTAAGAAGCAAAAGGAAGGTCCCCCAGAACCCACGAGCTTTGGACTGGTCTTCCGCATTGCTCTCCACGCTGGAGGCTGACTCAACGAATGTGGTATCCGTAGTGATTGTTGCCATGCTCTTCTTCTCAGTAACCCCAGCATCATCCCCGGTTGACAAAACGTCTCCCTCTTGCCCCTCGGATGCTATCATGAGCTGCTGAGCGGTGGCCAAGGCGAAATACGCACCCCCTGTCTGCGCCATGAGGTCATCATGGGTGCCCTGTTGTACCGCTATGCCCTTCCGCAAGACAATAATATTGTCTGCCTTTCTAATAGTGGCTAGACGGTGTGCAATGACGAGTGTTGTTCTGTTTTTTGAGACCTTGTCTAGAGCAGCTTGGACGACCTGCTCTCCTCGAACGTCAATGCTGCTTGTTGCCTCGTCTAGGATTAAGATCTTTGGCCGCTTGACAATGCTCCTCGCGATGGCTAACCGCTGGCGTTGACCACCACTGAGCTTGATCCCGGCGTCTCCTACTATAGTGGAATATCTCTGTTGTGTGTGAGTACCAGTCGACGTTACAATAGGGGAGGCTTGTAGTCTTACATCAGGCAAACGGTTGATAAATTCGTCCGCGAAGGCCTCAATGCATGCTTGCTTCACAAGCTGTTCCTTCGTTTCCGAATCCGAGTTCTCCCACTCAGTGCCGATGAGCCCAAACTCGACATTAGCGTAAATAGTGTTGTTGAATAGGCATGGCTCTTGTTGCACAAGACCAATCTGATTTCTCCACCACTTCAGATCAATTTCTCTTAGGTGTCGGCCACCGATAGTGATGGAGCCGTTGCGCCAGGATAGGCTCTTTTGTATTGAAGTTCGATGTTAGCTGAGACAAGATGATGGGGTTAGATACAGGCGCATGGGCGTATACCTTGTGGCCACTGTCCGGTGACTCGATCTCATACCAACGTTCCAACAACCCGACGATGGTGCTCTTCCCGGAGCCGGATGGTCCAACAATTGCCGTAACCTTGCCAGCGGGGAAGCGAAGGCACAGCTCATCTAGGACTTTAAGACCTGGCCTGCTCGGGTAGGCAAAGTTGACATGATCGAGGACAACGTCCGCAGATGCAGACACTTCAGGGTGTTTGGCGCCAGACTTGTCAAGCTTCGGCGCGTCAATGATGGTGTAGAATATTGTGGCTGCTCCTGCAGCTCGTGCGGCGGCAGATAATGGAGCTGTTATGCCGCTGATAGCAGTGGTCATGAGCATGACAGACATGAGGACGCTAGCCAGTGACGAGACTCGTTAGTCTTGACCGAGAAGGTGGTCAGTCAGAGGTAAAAATGTTCAAAGCTTACACGATCAAGGTTTCCGCACTGCTAATTTGTAATTCCATGTGCATCTTGAGGGAGTACCAGAACGAAAGCCCAAATGTACTACAGATTATTAGTTCATAAGCTGAGAGTCTTGGGAAGAAAGAAACTCCTATGAGGGTCACCAATACGTAGTGACCATGACTGCGACTTACCTATACACGGCAAATTGAACTGTGATGGAAATCTCGTTAGCATTTGTTTCAACCCCAATCCAAAGTAGTTCGAGTCATGGATCTCACTTGGTGCCTGCTGTATGGCGATTATCGGAGACATCTTCAAACCACGGCGGCGAGATTCAGCCACCCACTTCGCATATCTCCTAGCCATTTTATCTTCTGCCCCGCAAGCGGCAACCATTCTAACGGAACTAAAGACTTCATTTGCCGTGGTGGATGCCTGGATGTCTGCGTGTTGCACCTCGTTCAGTCGCTTGACTAGTGGAGGGGTAGTTATCATGTAGGTTCCGATGATTAAGACCAGACCACTGCTAGTGATCAAGGTCAGCGACCAACTGTAGCACATGGAAATGACAAAAGCAGAGACGACGGTTGATATGGCCTGGAGAAGAGCCGAGAGCTTCTCGGATATGCCAGTTTGTAGTGTGCTTGCGGTGAGGGTGATGATTGCGGCCGTCTGCCCGGGCGGGAGGATGTCGAGCGTGGAAACAGGCTGTGCGAATAGCGATCTCATGTATTCAAGTCTGATGGCCGCCGAAATCCTCATGCTGCACGTCCGGAAGCCGACCTTGAATAATAGATTAGTTAAAATAGTGAAAGTGTGCGACGGTCATACCACTTACATATGCTAGGTAATCGAGAGTGAGTCGGATGCCGAACAGACCAACAAGATATAACCTGCTCAGTTTTAGCTAGGGTGACTTTTGTCTTTGGATGAGACACATTATGCTTACGCGCATGTATTGATGGCGTTATGGAACATTTCATAAGTCGTTGAAGGATCCGTGCTGAAGTATCCGGTGAATGAGCCCACCATACGACCTGCATTATGCTTAGTAGGGCGATATGACTGTTCTTTGCACCGGACCTACCGAAAACGATGTTCATGGCGGGCATGGTGACCCCAACCCCCAAGGAGGACACGAGAGCAACGACGAGGAGTACTTTGTCCAGCCATGTTGAGAATGAGAATATGCGCTTGGTTTACGTAAGTTTATGATCAGTGATGGTGTGAAATACAAACAGGGACTTTACAAAGAAGTCTCTCAATGCCGTTTTTCGCTGAGATTCGAGGAGGGTTGGTCGCTTCTCCTCTGTGGTTGGGGGAGATGGTTGGGCCATTGTTTCGGCGCCTGCGAGGCTTCGAATTTGAGCCAACACTCTCCACGAGTATTGCCTTCGACACTGTATTACATAGGGTTAGGATGTTTCCCTCATAAATCCTAGTTGGGAGTAGGAGCCAAATGTAGAGTCGGCGTTCTTGATGCCGAGCCAAGTGAGTTTCAATATGGCAGCGACGTTGATGGGACAGGGCCTGGGACGAGTTGCTTCGGAGGTGGACCGTGGATAGGGCCCCCAAGCGCCTGGGAAAAACCAAGAAAAATGGGATGGAGCAGACAAGGGCTCAAGATCGTTGCAATGTTCTCATGTGTGTATGAGTGAAAAGATGGAAGTAGAGCGTTGGATTTCAGTACTACGCAGACTTTCATTGCAGCAGTGCCGAGTCTGGAGTATGGCCGGGAGGGCAGCAGCGGGAATGACAGAGGCAAGGATGTAATTCAGAGCACAGTCACCGGTATGGATGCCCTCAAGTCACTTCCTAGACACGCCCGCCAATGGTAGTCGGGGCCCGAGGCTCCGGAGCCGCGGCGAGAAGGAAAAGGGGCAGCGTGACATGATGTGTCCTTGTTGCGGCCAAACCCCCTCCGCCAGACTGGCAGAGAAATAAGCGACTACAATAGCTGGACGGGAGACGTCGACGGGAGTGTGGATATATGGAACTCACTACCGGCTCCGCTTCCATGACGAGGCCAATATGCCGGCAATCAAAGTGTAATTTGGCCGAGGGTTTGGTGCCAAGGGACCCGAGGGAAGAGTACCGATTTGCCAAGCGCATCACCCGCGATAGGAAACGTCCAGCTCACAGGGGGTCGCGAGATTCAGGGGTCGAAATCAATGAAATCAAGAAAAAGGACGGTCAAGGAGCTATGGAGACTTCCCGCTTGACTCAAAGGGCAAATCGATGTGTACGAGCTGATATCGTGCTATCCAAGGACAGATCCGAGCCGTGGCGGCTCGCCCGCCATTACCGTCCTTTGGAGGAGGCGAATTTTAGATTTTGACAACCGGCACCGGAATGGGCTGAGTGCCGTAACTGTCTTTGCTGTGCGTCACCCGCAGGGCCGCAAGAGGCTTCCCTTCATTTGGGTTCAGGATGATCTTTTCCGAGTCAAGATAGACCACCCACTTCCCGATGATCTGGGGTGCATTACGCTTACAATGAACTGTGCTGAACACCCGAACGCGGAAGGTGGAAAGTCACGAAGACGCTGCCATCCCCCAGGTCTGACCTAACAAGCAACGTATAAGATGGAAGATCTGCTCGAGGCGATTCGCTGATCCTCGGCTGAATTGGGAAGCACATGTGTCAGAATAAATGCGGCGGTATGCCCTGGTACCGGCCTTCAAGTGCGTTTCGGCTTTCGGATAATGAACCGGCACTCCCCCTGTGTCTTAAATCATCCCCCGGCCCTATAGCCAGCAGTTCTATAATGACATCCGTTATGGGGTTGATTTAGCCGTGACCTCAAAACCCTTGATACGACGACAACAGCACTCTGGAAGGCTCGCAAGTCTAGACGAGTCTGAAAGATAGGAGAGCGGGTGACGCAATCTTTCTGCCGTTTTCCAATGCCCGCGACGCTTAGAGGGATCTTATCTCAGGGGCCCTCTGCCGCGCCTGTAACCCTCCCTGTCTGCAGGTACGTTGACCTCACGGGTGCGACCAGACTTTATCTGAACCCCCCATTTGTGTATCGTGCACTCGCAATCAAGACGGGCTGCAGTGGGTTACGTACCGCGGATGTCTTGGGGTTAGCCGTATCTCATGAGTAGAGATGGCATCATTGGCAGTATCCCGGATTTTCCGTGCGCGCTGCACAAGATTAAAGTGAACCCGTTCATCTAGACCAGGACAGAACGCCCAATGACGACAGTAGCAATAGCCTTTCATAAATATGCTGTTGCCATCCGGGCCACTGGAGCCAAAGTAACGTTCCAGGCTCGAACTAGAGGCCGCAGTCCGACCTGATCCGTGGCTTGGGTAGTATCTTCGCTTCAGGACCGCCGCGGGCCGCAACTTCAACGTTTCAATCATCAGGTACCTGGTAATTTTATCAAAGTGGAGGACACGCGGCAGCAACTTCAGGCTTGTATCGGCGAGAATCATGGCTTCAATTGTATCTAGTAAAGCGGACTAAAAGCCTGGCAATCGACAATGCATGACCAAGGAAATCAACGTAACAGCGGGTCAGCGGATGCCGATTCCGTACGTCCGGATGGCTTCCCGAACAACATCCCCGAGTTCCTTGACGGTATCCTTATCCCGAGGTAAGGTGTGACCTTTTGCGTGATCGAACATGTAGGCGGTGTCTGGATCGCACACGTTGAAGAGGGCCATGGACCCGTGGACGTAGGGGTCAAGGGAGCCAACTGAAGTCTCGTTAATATGTTATGCCGCTTTTTATGATACGCTCCAGGGGCGGAATAGATAGAGCACCTACTGATGTGGCATGTTGGGATATCGATCATGGCCTCTGACTCGTCGCTCAGGACCATGCTATGGCGGTCCGGGTCCAATGGTGGCCACCCCGCGAAGAAGATGGCGTACTTGAACATTGGCTCGATGTTCTTCTTCTTCAGCCTCCGTTGCTCATGAAGCAGGAGGGTGGCAGCCACTGTTGCGCCTTCGGAGTATCCGATGATGGCATCAAATGGACTCTGTTCGTGCATAATCTGGAGCAGGAACTTAAGCGCGTTGTCCGTACTGCGGTGTGTCGTCGCAATACCATCCCGCATCAGCTCTCGCATGGTATCCTCGGGCGTTTCGCAATCGGGAAAATCCCGAATCCTCGCTAGGATATCATCATCCTGTGTCTTTTCCACGTCCTGGTCTGGCTCGATAAAACGAAAGTACGGTGGGCTGCCAAAATAATCTTCAAACCCCTCCGGGGGGACGGCCTTGCACGGCCCGTTGATGAAGTGAAAGGTCGCCGTCCCGTCTTCCGTCAGTTCCTTGACGAGAGGGGCTTCACATGGTGGTTAGTGACCAAGGAGGAGGAGGGGAGAACTGGTGGTTGTGGACGGGTGGGACTCACCCAACTGCACCTGAAACTTCTATGTGGCTGTCAGCTCATGTCGTCATGGGGGAGATTGAATAGGTGATTATGCTACCTACATCAGAGCTGCCATAGGCACCAGGAAGACACAATATCTTCATGTTGAAGAATAGGACAAGAAGGGCTTCTGGATAAGAAATAAGGGGGGGCTGCGGCGTCGATCGAGCTTATGCTTGGATGTGAAAATGTAAGAAAGGTGATGATGATACTGGGGATAAACCGTGTGGCTCTAAGTGGTAGTTCCTGGATCCGAAGATGTTTGTGTTCGTTTTCCCGGTTGCCACTTGGTACTCGAGCTCGGCAGTTAGACTTCATCATCATGCAACGTAAACTCGGACATGCGTAACCTCGTCATTCCTTTGAGCCGGACACAATAACCCGGGGGACGGTGTTAGCGGGCGGAAACGGGCGCCTGGGTAAGGGTAAAATTGCAGATATTTAACTCGAAACTTGGAAGCAGGCGAAAAGCTACCACGAGACCAGGTTGAGGCAAAATACCAAGACAGGGCTAGATTAAACGTTCTTCTGGAAGCAAAGTCGGATACCAATTGTCGACGTGAGGTTGGGACGCGCAAGCATGTGACAGGAGAGCCTAAGATCGGGTTCGGGATGAAGCTCCGAATCACAAAGTGATGGTCGTAGCCTCTTCGACCTCGAGCCGAGATGACATGCTGAAATGGGAAGTTGGAGGGGGTTGCCATGGAGTTTGGTTGATCAGCTTCCCGTCTGAGATAGATGATAATTACACGTACATGCACCTAATATTTTATCTTTTCTTCAAGGCCATTTCATGTTGATCTAAGTTGATCAGCCGTGCGGGACCGGTGATAGCACCCCTGTATGGGCGGCTACGTGTGTCGGCAGGTGTAACATGTAACATGTGGCTGTGATCCCACATTGTAGGCGGCCGGGACCGGATCTTGCTATTGCCTACTTGGGCTCCTATCCCTCTCGACACCACGGGAAACGGAGGGGGGGGGGGGTCTAGACAGCGGAAAGTGGGGTTGGAGAACCCGATCCCCCAGACCCTAAACCTCGGGGATCAAATGTAAGATGTGCGCGCATTATAATGTACTTGACCTTTACGCGGGGAAGCAATGCGCCCTGGCTGGAAGGCAACAAAGACTCTTTCTCCAGAGGGTAAATCTACCTTGAAAAAAAAAAAAGCTTGATTGTGGGGGACGTGTTCTGTTGCGCCTTCCATCAATGTTTGATTCGTCGAAATGCCCGTGCTTCCCGCTGGATTAAGAATTAGGCGGCTTGCAGTTGACAACGACCTCATGATCTGACTAGGGATGTTTACTTGCTCACCACGAAAAGCAGAAAACTTCATAGCATAGGTCCAAGTATCGATATGGAGAATTGAGTTAGATTAATCGGGACTTTTGCCGTTGTCATGCGTCCTTCCCCACACTGAGTCCCCACACAGTCTGGGGCGGCTCATGGCGGGTACCGGTGCTCGTGGTGGGGATCAGCACCCGGCCCAAGTACCGATAGCTCCCCTGCACCTCTTGCAGGGGTACGGGAAACACGCTCGTTGGCTGGTATCGATAAGGAGCCGCTGAACGTCAACCGTTCTTTCCCAATTATCGGTACTTGTTGTGACCACTGCCACTGCCATTTTCCATCCTCGGCAGGCGCCGATCGATTGCTACATTGACATCCTTCCTTTCCTCTCTTCGCCGCCATCGACTGACCTTACTTCACAACAACGAACCACTATCGACGACATTAGCCGCGGCCGATCCACGTGCCCCAGCTCACTGGCTTGACGCAGTCCATCAGCAGCTGGCCTGGCATGCCTGGCTGACTGGTGAGGCTCCTCTGAACCCAGTGGTTCGGACAATCAAACTCAGATATGTACCGAACCGGCGTCCCCGGATTGCCGCTGTATTTCCCCAATTTGACTGTTCGTGAGTGACGGATCGTCGCTGTACTCCCAAGCCCCTAGCCGCAGGACCCTGACATTGTTGGCGCGGAACCTCGCGCAAGATACGGAAAGGAAGGAGGAGGCGTTGCGCCCGTCCTCCAAAATGGTTTGCCAGAGAGATAGGAACTTACCTCTCCCTACGCCTTTCATGAAGGCCCCAACCGCGCAAATGCATTTTAGCGGAGTGATAGAGGTGTGGCTCCCGTTATCCGAGAATATACTTCCATAATCCCGTGTCAGGGATCCCAATGGAGGTTTTCCTTTCGTGGGGTTAGTGAGGGCAACCTGGAAAAGTCGGAGACCCCATGCCCCATGGCGGCGAAAAGGCGCGCGAGCCGTGACTGTTAGCCGATAGTGTCGTCTAACACGGACCATATTGCCGCGCATTATTGTTGGTGTTGCCGGACCGGACGTTGTAACCCCATATAGCACAATGCGACTGTCTGTCCGTCACCGGGGGGCCGGTGGCTATCAAACCGACACGGTCGGGTGAAGGGCTTGCGCGTAGCCTTCAATATGTCTCTCGAAGCGAGGAGGCGATCAGGCTCGTTGACTTACTCCTTGTTTGGCCACTTTGCTGGTTCGAGTGGCCAGGTCTTTCTCTGGATATCTCTCTCGCATAAAAGGGAGATGTGCTGGCCCGGATCTGCGAAATGCTTCTGGCCCGGTCGATGAGCAAGCCGTCTTCTGCTAGTGTTGGGGTGCTAGTTATTCCATGTGTTACACGACTTCCAGGCACTGAGGCATCCCCGTTGTTGGAATAGTCGTACAAACGCCGTCCGCAGCCTTACTCCCACAAAGGTCTTGGCCATGGCGCCCACCGCCGTCACCACGGACAGTAGCTCCACCGCGAGTCCTTCCGGGGAGAGTGTCAGCGGCTACTTTCACGTAAACGGCCACGACAACGGCGACGGAAACGACTACACCAACAGCCCTCACAACAACGGCCACACCAACGGTCACCTTAACGGCCACCTCAACGGTCACACCAACGGGCATACCAACGGGCATACCAACGGACATACCAACGGACACACCAACGGGCACAACAATGGGCACGCCAATGGGCATACAAATGGATATTCAAATGGAGCGACCAATGGCTTCACCAACGGCGCCAATGGCGCCAATGATGCCCCTGAGGGGTTTTCAAACCCCCTCAAACCGATGCCCGTGGCCATAGTGGGCATGGCTTGCCGCATGCCGGGGAATGTCGCCACTCCTGCCGAGTTCTGGGAACTGTGCACCCGCGCCCGGTCAGGGTGGACCGAGATCCCAAAGAAAAGGTTCGACAACGCTCGGTTCCATCACCCGAACCCGGGCAAGGGCGGTGCCTCGAATCCTGTCGGTGGCAGCTTTCTCAACGTCGACCTCGCCGCATTCGATGCCCCGTTTTTCGGGCTCACGGAAAAAGAAGCCATATCGATGGATCCCCAACAACGCCTCCTTCTCGAGTGTACCTTTGAGGCGCTTGAAAACGCCGGGATTCCGAAACATGACGTCGTTGGAAAGAATGTCGGCGTCTTCGTCGGCGGTTCTTTCCCCGAGTACGAGTCACACCTATTCCGCGATTCCGATACTATCCCTATGCACCAGGCGACCGGTAAGTAGCGCCTCTATGCCTCCAAGCTGTCTAGTAGGATTACTGATGGATTCAACTCGGTAGGATGTGCATATGCCATGCAGTCTAACCGGATCTCACACTTTTTTGATTTACGTGGGCCAAGCTTCACCTCAGACACGGCATGCTCGTCTAGCATGGTTGCCGTACATCTAGCATGCCAGAGTTTACGAGCTGGTGAGACAAATTGCGCTTTGGTCGGCGCCTGTCATTTGAACATGCTGCCCGAGTTTTGGGTTTCGTTTTCCACCTGCAGGTAAGAGACGTGTTTGGTGACATTTTCGCAATTGATTTTGGTGCTAACAGCTGGCCCAGGTTACTCTCAGATACAGGCCGTTCTTTTGCCTTCGACGACAGGGGTACCGGGTTTGGGCGCGGTGAAGGTTGTGGCATGCTTGTGCTGAAGCCGCTGGATCAAGCTATCAGGAACAATGATACCATCCGAGCTGTCATTGCCGGGACCGGTTTGAACCAAGATGGAAAGACGCCCGGCATTACCATGCCCAACGGGGCGGCCCAAGGTAGGTGGTTTCTACCACCCTGGCTGTTTTGAGATATGGGCTAACTTGTTGCGGCAGAGGATCTTATGAGGCAGGTTTACAGGAACGCAGGACTTGACCCTCATGCATGCGGTTTTGTTGAGGCGCATGGAACAGGTACAAGGGTTGGGGATCCGATCGAAGCCACCGCCATCCGTAACGTGCTGGGTCTGAAGAGGACAGTACGTGATCCATTGTGGATTGGTTCTGTAAAGTCTAATATCGGCCATCTTGAGGGTGCTTCGGGTATGAATACAGAGGTCCCTTTTCCCCAAAGTATTCGCTAACATAAGCAAGGAATCGCCGGAATCATCAAAGCGGCATTAATGCTTGAGCGTGGCTTCATCCTGCCCAACTACGACTTCAAGCGACCAAACCCAAAGATCCCCTGGAAGGAGTGGAACCTTAAAGTTCCCATCTCCCAACGGCCGTGGCCAAAGGGTAAGAAGTACATCAGCGTCAACAATTTCGGCTTTGGCGGGACGAATGGGCACGTCGTTCTCGAAGCCCCGCCGTTTCGCAGACCGAGGCCTTCGCCAACTGCTGGCAACGATACTCCCGAGGACCCAGGCCACGGACGAAGGCTCTATGTAATCACGGCCAATGACAAGGCTGCACTCTCGCAAGTGGCCAAGAACATCGTTATCTACCTCGAACAGCGCCCAGAGATCTTCCAGAAGGACCTTACCGCGAATTTGGCTTACACCTTGGGCCAGCGTCGATCTCTACTGCAATGGAGAGTTGCAATACCCGCTCTCAATTCTTTTGAGCTCATTGAAGCAATTAACGGCGAGAAGTTTACCCCTGGAAAGGAAATCGAGCCGTTGAGGATCGGCTTCATTTTCACCGGACAAGGTGCACAGTGGCATGCCATGGGACGAGAGCTCTATGAACAGTACCCGACCTTTTCCAGCAGCATTCACCGAGCTGATCGGTGCTTGGCCGAAAACGGCGCGGAGTGGTCGCTTATAGGTAAGGACTCTGACCTGTTCAATGGACAATTGGCTGACTTTTTCGTAGACGAGTTGGACAGGGACGCAAAGAACAGCCGGGTCAGCGAAGCTCATATCAGCCAGCCGTCGTGTACTGCAATCCAGCTGGCCCTGGTTGATCTGTTGCGGTCTTGGGGTATCCGCCCAACCGCTGTCGCCGGCCACTCGAGCGGCGAGATTGCGGCAGCGTACGCTGCCGAGATCATTGATTTCGAGTCCGCCATGACTATTGCATACCATCGCGGTCGGCTCATTCCGATTCTCAAGTCAAGGCACCCGGACCTTCAGGGTCGCATGATGGCTGTTGGCGGCAGCAAAGAAGAGTTTCAGCCCATTCTCGACAGCCTAAAGGAGAAGGAAGCGCGCATTGCTTGCTACAATAGCCCCTCCAGTCTCACCATCTCTGGAGACGAACCCGCCATTGCCGAGCTTGAGAAGATTTGCCAGGACAAGCAAGTTTTTAACAGGCGCCTCGTGGTCGACGTCGCTTACCATTCACACCACATGGACTTGGTAGCCAAGGAATACCGAGCATCACTCACCCGCGCTAGGTCTCCCGTTCCAACAGACATCAGATTCCATTCGTCCTTGTATGGCCATCTCGTTGACGGCACCGAACTACAGTCCAACTATTGGGTGGACAACTTGACATGCGCCGTGCGTTTCTCGGAGGCACTGCAAAGCATGCTCGAACCAGCTGGCGAGCACAAGCATGGCGTCAACATGCTCGTTGAACTGGGGCCACATTCGGGGCTCCAAGGGCCGATCAAGCAAGTATTGAAGGAAGTCGGCGGCAGCGCCATGAAGATCCCTTACGCTTCCGCCCTCATTCGGAAACGAGATGCGGTAGAAACCGCTCTGGAACTCGCGGCAAGCCTGTTCGCCAAAGGCGCAAACCTTGATTTTGGCGCAATCAACTTTCCCGCTCCAACGAAGGCACCGATGCTACTGACTGACTTGCCTCGGTACCCATGGAATTATTCTTCCAAATACTGGCAGGAGTCTCGCATGACAAAAATACACAAACATGCACCGGGGGGCAGAAGCGACATTCTAGGCGCTCTGGCCAACTACTCCAATGACTTGGAACCTACCTGGCGCAACATTGTCCGGCTTGATGATCTCCCGTGGTTACAGCACCACAAGATTCAGTCTTTGACCATCTTTCCCATGGCCGGGTTTATTGCGATGGCACTCGAAGCGGCGGTCCAGCGAGCGGCCGCAAGAAACACTTCGCTTGACAGGTTCGAGCTGAAAGAGGTTTCCATCACCAAGCCGCTTGTTATCCCGGACAAGGATACTGAGATGACCATCACCTTGAGGCCCCGCCAAGGAACGGCCTCGGACACCTGGGATGAATTCCGGATCTGCTCATGGTCATCCGAACAGGGCTGGACAGAACACTGCATTGGTCTCGTTGCTGCTCTGGGAGCGGACGAGAACAATGTGGACGGCACAAGGCAAGCCCGTGATACCGAATCTCGCCTCAGATCTGCACTTTTTGGCGCCGGACAGCCGGAAGCCGCGTCGGTTACCCCCGATGCCATGTACAACAGCCTGACTGAACTTGGCGTGGCGTATGGGACCCTTTTCCAGGGAATCACCAACTGTAGCGCATGCGACACCCATGCAGTGGGGGATATTGTGGTACCAGATGTCGCAAAGGAGATGCCAAACGGCCATCTAACGGATGCGGTGATCCAGCCTGCATTCTTGGAATCCCTCATCGAGATGTACTGGCCCATCGTGGGCGCCGGTCGACGAATCATCAACACTATTTACCTACCATCTTCGGTTGATCGGATGACAGTCTCGCTCAATGTTGGACGTTTCGCCAAAATACCCGGCAGCGCTGTGCGCGCCATCTGCGAAGGCGAGATGCCCACAGGCGCCCCAAGGCCAACAAAAGTCAGCATGACTGCTGTGGCGGGGGATGAAAACCTTGAGGCAATTATCTCACTTGACGGTCTCACTATTTCTCCGATTCTGGATGGCGAGGCGGAAACAAACATCAACGCCCCGAGAGACCTCTGTTACAAATTGGAATGGGACCCAATTCTCCAGACCAAAGATGAGAGCCCACAATTCTCTGGAGACGCTGAGGTTGTCATTATCCACGAGAACTCCAACTTTCAAACCGTCGTGGCAATGTGTGTGGCCAACTCCTTGGAACGGGCCACCGGAAGACTGCCCAGCTTTGGCACCTTGGGTTCTGTGGACACTGCTGGGAAGATATGTGTCTTCCTGAACGAGCTGCACCAACCGTTCCTCGCGACACTCAACCCTACTCAGTTCGAGAACCTGCAAAAACTTCTGACGTCTGTCGAGGGCGTTCTGTGGGCTGTGCGCGGAGCTTACGACAAGTCCGCGAACCCGGATGCCAACATGGTCACCGGCTTGAGCAGAACCATACGATCGGAGACTGCCATGAAGTTTGCGACTCTTGACTTGGATGCTGAGTCAGATCCGTCCGAGCTGGATACCGTCGATGCCATTATGAATGTGTTCAACTTCGTGTTTGGCCCGGCTTCATCGGCGACCGGAGAGTTGGAGTTCAGGGAGAAGGCTGGGGGCTTTTTCACCCCACGTATCATTCTTGATCCTGACATGAACACATATGTCCACAACCAGACAAACCCCTCGGTACTTGAGATGACTCCGTTTGGGGATGACAACCGAGCTTTGAAGATGGAAATGTCAACACCAGGCGCGTTAGATACCATTCACTTCGTCGATGACTCGTCTATTGACCAACCATTGGGGGCTGATGAGATTGAGCTCGAGGTCAAGGCCATCGGTCTAAACTTCAAGGATGGCATGGCTGCCAAGGGGCTGGTCCCTCTCGCCAACAGCGGCCTTGAGGCAAGCGGAGTTGTCATTGCAGTTGGAGCCAAAGTGTCAGGTTTCCAAGCCGGTGACCGGGTAGCGGCATTTACCCAAGGCGCTTTTGCTACTCGGGCAAGGGCAAAGGCATCGTTTGCTTTCAAAATACCGCGATACATTTCTCTGGAAGCCGCCGCCAGTTTACCCCTCGCATACTCCACGGCATACTACAGCCTAGTTGAGCTTGGCCGCCTCGGGGAGGGCGAAACGGTCCTTATTCACTCCGCCGCCGGTGCCGTTGGTCAAGCAGCCATTTGCGTCGCGCAGATGATCGGCGCCGAGGTGTTTGCTACCGTTGGGAATGCCGAAAAGAAGAGGCTGTTGTTGAGGGAGTATGGGCTGCAGGAGAATCACATCTTTTACAGCCGTAACAACTCCTTCGGCGACGCGATTCGCCATGCTACGGACGGCCAGGGCATAGACGTCATTCTCAACTCCCTTACCGGGGACGGGCTCCGTGAGTCCTGGAACTGCCTCAGCAAGTTCGGCCGCTTCATCGAGATCGGCAAGCGGGAAAGCGGCTCAAAGGCGCGTTTGGACATCGACAGCATGGACAGCAACGCGAGCTTCATGTCCCTTGACATGTTCACTTTGATTGCCGAGAGGCCAAAGACAGTCAAACGCCTCCTTGCAGACGTTGCCCAAGTCTTGAAATATGGGAAGATCCGCCCTGTGACTCCTGTCATGCAGTTTGCGATCTCGGATGTTGAAGCCGCATTGAAGGCGCAACAGACTGGGAACATGATGGGGAAGCTTGTTATTGTGCCGAAGGCGACGGATGTGGTCAAGGTACGTTCATTCCAACCGCTGTTCATGTATATCGGTCACTAACACTCGAATCACAGGCGGCAAAATCGAAGAAGGTCAAGCCCCTTCTCCGCCCTGACGCGACTTATATTCTTGTCGGCGGCACTGGAGGCCTTGGACGAAGCATGGCCCGCTGGATGGTGGCCAAGGGTGCCAGAAATATTGTTTTGGTTTCCAGGAGCGGGTCTGTGACGGGTCGGGTGAAGGAACTTGTTGACGAGCTTGGGGCTGTTGGGGCAAACATCGTCGTACGTCCCTGCAACGTGGTCAACAAAGTCGAAGTGGAGGAGCTCATCGCCTCTGGGCTGGAGGGCCTGCCTCCCATCCGCGGCGTGGTGCACGGCACAATGGTGCTTAGGGTATGAATCACCCTCCAAGTGATAGAGAGTTGATGAGGACAATACTAACAGAGATACAGGATGTGCTGTTCGAAAAGATGACGTGGGAAGAATACAACCAGGTTATCGAGGGCAAGGTGCAGGGTGGATGGAACTTCCACCACGCCCTACAAAACCACCCACTAGATTTCTTCGTTGCCATCTCTTCCGCCGCCGGCGCCGTCGGCAACCGAGGCCAAGCAGCTTACAGCGCAGCGAACTGCTTCCTCAACGCCCTCGTCCAGCACCGCCTTGCCCAAGGTCTACCCGCCTCCTCCCTCGACCTGACCGCGGTGTCCGACTCCGGCTACCTTGCCGAAGACCTCGAAAAGGCGGCCGAAGTCGCGCGGAACCTCGGCAGCGACAGCATCTGCGAGAGCGAAGTGCTCGCGCTGCTCAACGCGGCCATCGACGGCACCATGGCGTCGACCTGCAACAGCCACACCATCACGGGCATGCGCATCACGGCCGGCATGCGGCCGTTCTGGACCGACGACGCCAAGTTCAAGGCGATGCGCCTCGCCGCCGAGGATGCCGCCGCCAAGGACGCCTCGCTGAACGCGGCGGCAGTGTCGTTCAACGCGGCGCTGCGGGCGGCCAAGACGCGTGCCGAGGCCGAGGACGCCGTCTGCAGGGGGTTGGTGGATCGGATTGCCTCGGTGCTGATGATGGATCCCGAGGATTTGGACGTCAACCGCTCGCTGTCGCATTATCCGCTGGACTCGCTGGTGGCGATTGAGATTCGGAATTTCATCACGCGAGAATTTGAGGCGAATCTACAGGTGCTCGAGTTGTTGTCGAGTGGGTCGATTCAGACGTTGGCGAAGGGGGTGTGCGCGAAGAGTAAGCTGGTGCCGGATTCTCTTACTTAGGGGTCGAGTTGGTGATGGATGGGTGTGGGCGGTTGTGGAGTTGTGGTTTTCCCTTTCTTTTGAGTTAGTATGCTGTTCGCTTTTGTTTTTTCCACGTTCTCGGGTGCTTGGGGGTTATGTTTCCGCTCGCTCTCATATGTGACTTGACGTTCTTCTGATTATTTGGACTTGAGCATGATTTGGTTCGGATTGCAGTCCTGTTGTTTTGGGATTCTCCGTAGTTCGTACATACGCTGGAGCTGTTCGCATCTATACGTATTGAGCATTGTCTGACCCAAAGGAAATGATGTTTAGTTGGGTGCCGAGGTGAAATGTTGCATTAAGACCATCCGAACATCATAAGTGGGAATCAGACATGTTCCAGAGCAGATTAACACGAGGGGCCCGATGAATATTTCAATTCCGGATGGGGTATTAACCACAATTGATTTCCAATCTAAGGTTCGAACCACTTGAATTCGCCAAACCTTCCCTCTCCCTTCAAGAAAGCCGTGTATCATGTACCGCAACAATCTCACCAAACCCTCCAGGGCACACTAAGCCGTCGTGGCCGTCGCCTCCTCCTTCTTCTCAGACTCGGTCGTCTGCGGAGGGACTGTGGTCTGACCGCCCACGGGGACAGCAACCTGCACCAGGGTCAGCAAAAAGCGCGCCAACAAAGCCAAATCAAGAACCACGCACCTTCAAGTTACCCGCCTCAATCTCCCTCTCCAACTCCTCCAGCCTGCTCGCCTTCTTATACCGCTTCCACGCGGGCAAGCCCGAGTTAAAGACATCATCCATCTCCTCCAGCGTAAACCCCTTCGTCTCGGGCGCCATCAACAACATGTGGATAAAGGCGGCCGCATTGAACGCCCCAAAGATGTAGTACATCTTGAACGAGATATTCCACAGCAGCGGCGGCACGCCAAAGGCCAGCACCATGTTCCAGAACCAGTTGGTCGCGGTCGACAGCGACACGGCCTTGGCGCGGATCTTGCTGGGGAAGATCTCGGCCGGATAGGTCCACGAGACGGGGCCCCAGGTGGTGGCGAAGGTGGCGACGAAGAGGTAGGAGCACGAGACGATGGCGGAGGAGACCGGGCGGTTGTCGTGCACGATCCAGGTGATGTCGCTGTTTTGGGGCGTCCAGGTCTTCGAGCTGTTGTTGGGCTCGCCGTAGTATTGTTGGAGGGCGCCTGAAGGGAGGGGATGTTAGAGATAGGAGATGTGGAGTGGTTGAGAAGCGGGGGGGGGGGAGGGGGGGACACATACCGGAGATGAAGAGCCAAGTCATCATGCCGAAGGAACCGAGGATCAGAGAGGGACGACGGCCCCATTTGTCGAGGAAGACGATGGCGGGTAGGGTCAACACAACGTTGATCACGTACTGGATGGATGCGGTAGCAAGCGGTGAGGCGATTTGCGCACCCTCCATAATGTAGACGATGTAGTACCTAAAGCAATCAGTGACTGAGATTCTGGGGTGAGATGGCAGTTGCCTTACATCATGATATTCATTCCACAGAGCTGAGACCACCTGTTGAAATCAGAGTTAGTACCACTCCCGAGAAAGAGCTTATGGTTTGTTTTGAACCCACATTTGGATGCTCATGCCCAGGAGCACACGCTTGTACATTCTCGGAGCAATGAGGTCGCGGAAGGACGACGTGGCCTGCTCTCTCTCGAGCCGCAACGCTTCCTCGATTTCCTGGTACTGGGCGAGAACCTTGGGGTGGTTGATATCGCCCTTACCGTGGAGGCGTGCGAGCACCCGGAGGGCTTCGTCCATGCGGTCCTTGGAAGCGAGCCAACGAGGGCTGTAGGGGAAGAAGAACAGGCCGACCAAGAGGATGAAAGCGGGAACCATTTGGACACCCCAGGGGATGCGGAAAGCAGCAGTCGGCTGGTTGGGGTCTTTTGATCCACCACCGGTGCCTTCGGCGGCACCAAATTGAATGAAGTATTGGCTGTGGGCAGGGAAGAGGTTAGTTTAAGCGCGAATGCCCTCGGGCTTCACTAGAAAAAGGGCTGATGGGAATGCGGCACATACATCAGGATTCCCCATGTGATAGCCCATTGTTGCAGAGAAACGACTCTTCCTCGAATTTCCTTGGGCGCGATCTCGGATTGGTAAACGGGCACAATGGACGAGGCAATACCGACACACAGGCCGCAAATGACTCTTCCCACACAGAGCATGGGGATGTTCTGGGCGGCGGTCATGAGGATGGAGCCGATGATCCAGAGGATGCACGAGAATTGGAGGGCGACTTTACGCGAGTACTTGTCGGCGATAAAGGATGACGCCAGCGAGCCAACTAGACTGCCCGCCGGCATCGAAGCCGTGATACCACCTTGGGCATAAGAGACCGGGTTGTTGAAGTAGCGCTTGTATGCCTGGGTGCCGAGGACGCCTGACATGGAGCTGATGTCGAAACCGAAGAGACCGCCGCCTGTGGAGTATCATGAATGTGAGTATGCGATTTTCAACGGGTGAGAGGTGTAGGTTCTGGTGTCTCATCAAGTCAGTTCTGACGTACCAATAGCGGCAAAACCACAAATAAAATAGACGTTGCTAGCTTCGTACATGGTGACGAGCTGTTCCCCGAGGGCCGGTTCACAATGTTAAGGTGGGCAGGTGAGTGATACGAAGGAGCCAGGGGCAACACTAAGGCCCTGGCAAGACAGGATGGCGGTGAAAACTGTCTCTGTAAGAGAAGAGCGTAAGACCAGTAGATTGGTCTCAGGGGGAGACGAGGCACTTCACGAGGCAAGGGATTGGAACATGAGAATGCAACAGGGCTCTGGGCGATATATAAGCTATTCCCAGATCCGACCCTCCAAAGTTCCTCCATTTACTCCAAACCTGCAGCAAGGGTTTCCAGCTTCCAGAGCACAGCGATGCGGCGCTGGGTAACTGGCGAGTAGGATTCGGGATAGGCAAGGTTTACTGGCCATCATTTCCCGACTAAGAGAAGCCAGCCATGGTGGGGTTGCACGACCGAAGGTCACACTACCCAGCCTGGCGCCAGCTCGATGGTTGCATGGGAAGCATGGCTCGCATGGCTCGCAATGGGAAGTAACCATAGCTGTACTGTGTAGTAACGGAGCATTTTCATGCCGACCATCCTGGTTGGCGAGTTTAACACGGTGTGTGTAAGTCTCCTTTGACTGAGACCGTTGATTGGAGCTCGACGGGTTTGACAGTAGGAAGAGTTCCGGGGCACCGGGTTGAGCTAACCACGGGCCGATTCCTTTCGAAGGGAGCGTTGCAAGCCAGAAAAGAGCCTTGGGCAGTTTTGTCGGGCTGCCATCCGCGTACCTCAAGCTCAAGCTCGGGCCGGGGTAATTGATGCATCTGCAGAGGTCGACTCAAAGTTGGGAAAATGGGATTCAGACTCAGACATGCTGGAGTCAAGACTCTGTTTGCGACTGTTTTGAAACACTGTCGGCAATGCAAGTCATGTAGGACAAACTGAGACGACGTATTAGCATCTCGGCTCTGGTTCCCTTTTTTAACCCTTTTTTTGTGTGTTCTTCTCTCTTGACCCCATCTCCATCCTTCGTCCTCCTTCCGCCTTGGCTGCCTGAGACTTGGCACGCAACCACACAACCAACCTTATTGCAGCTCCTGCCTCCAACCTGCACGCTCTGCCTGCCAAGTCCGTTCTAGGAAGGAGAGAGATCGGTGGCGTTTTCTTTTTTTGCTCGGGAAACGAGCCACATGGAACGTCATTGGGCTCTTTCTTCGACCAACCTCCGAGCGATCCAACGGCTCCCCGTGGGGTGAGACGGGAGAACCAGCTTGTTGCGGAAGTTGTTCCTCCTCGTGTCCCCGGCCGAGCAGGGGTGAGAACCCCTCATAATAACCATGCAGAGAGCCGTGATTGTCGAGTCCTCGAGTGAACGATCGGGATCTGCCAGCTCGTCGGCCCCGAAAGTGACACGAATCAGACCAACGGGAATATTCCCTCCTGAACCAACGCGGCGGGCTGCAATCTCATTGCTTGTTCATCTCCGACGTATCGCACGAGCATTCAGCGCAGCCGAGACAAAAACGGATGTTGTGGTTCCAAGCAGCCCAGCACAACATGCTTCGGGTTAATTCCGCCCGGTGTTCGCCCGCCCAGTTTTGAGTCCCGAGTGCGAGGTCGTATTGACCCAGCTTGAGCTGCGTGGTTGCCATGGAGGAACAGCACCAAATGGCATGGCAGCAATGGCAGCAGCATGGCAGCAGCTGACGCGAATCCGGCCAAAGTGCGGCCGAGGCAGCGCCGCTAGGGCCAGTCATCGATCGCCGGCACTTCCCCGCAGCCAAGGCGGGGGAGAAGGGTCGGGGGTGTTAAGCTCATCCCTGCAGGGCGCCCGCCAAGGAGCCTGCGAGCCACAACGGCTGTGTGTGCTGCTTCTGGAAAAAGGGGCCTGTTGGGGAAGACTTTTCTTCCCTCCGAGGTTGATCCCTCGCCGCCGACATGACTTGAGGAGTCCGCCTTTTTGATGTCACTTCAAGAACAAACACCTTATCCCCCGCCTGAAAATCTCCACCCCAGAGACCACCGGCCCGAGTCCGTTGAGTATTTTGTGCACTTTCACCGAGCTCCACAACCATGAAGCCCTCGAACACCCATCGCCGAGATCACTGGTATCCAGGATGACCAGGGGCTAGGCCATTCCTCTCCACAGCTGAACGTAGAAACCCAGCATGCAGTGAGAAAAGGATGGGGTTGTGGGAGGGGTCACTACCATGCTCGACGTCGACAGATGCATCCGCGAGTCCGCATCACCGGCGAGTACCCTGGGATTTTGGGGACCCGAGTATCGGGCCTGCTTCTACCGACAAGATGAGCATGCGTAGCTCGCCATCCCGATCTGTTCGAAAGTCAGCACCCGGCATGGTGACCGGAAAGTTAGAGTTTGCGTCCTCGCAATACTCGGCTGAGTCTGCCATTGTTAGTTCACAAAATATAAGGGCAAGGAAATGGGAGAATGGTCGATTGAACAGCCAACTCGGCCTATGTAACGAGGTGCCTGTCTCCAACAAATAGGAGAGGCCTGGAAACGCTGCTGTGGCTGCCAACGGCGACAACTTCGACATGAGAGCGTCGGGCTGACCGCCGTCGCTCTAAAATTACAAGACCGGGTAAGTATGCCCCGTCGAATAAGAAAGGGGGTGACTGCCCAACGAGATCCTGGGCTGTCGTCACGCCCTCGGATCGTGATAACCCTCACTGGGAGGAAGAAGATACGAAAAAGATGACCAGACGTGGAAAAGGGATATGGTATCGCGATGCATGAGGCATCCACTGCTTCAACTCCGTGTCGCCATTCCGAATCCGCCCATTCGATTACCGCGGGATTGCGTGTGCAATCCCTCAAGTTCGCCCTGGTAAAAAGAAAACGCCGCCCATAGCCTGTATGTCGTTCGTCGAAGCTCGTAAAGTTCGTGGTGCGGTGTTGTGATACATCCGTTTCGAGGGTGAGGATATAAACCCTTCACCTTCTCCTACGGGGCCCACCGTTCCTGCCTGGAGGGGGTCTCTGTGGTGCCGACTGGTTCCTCGACGGTCGGTGGCCTTGGTCCCGGATACGGTCCGACGACCGGTTGCTTTGCGCAGTTGTCGGCCGGTAGCCTTCCTTGGCTAGTAGCTCAAGGTAGTTGCGCTGATTCTCGAAACTGGAGTAGTTCCCGCCCATGATTACCTCCAGGATGCTCTGCCCAGCCCTGTTCGGGTCTTGCGCCAGTTGTGCCATGCGCTTGGTGAGCTCCTGGTGGGCGTTCGCAAAGTGAGCTAGGATATTGCTTGTGTTGCTAGAGCCTCCGGAGATGTCGTTCGCCGGGTTGTTCGGGTCGATAATCGACAGCCGGTTGTGGTTCTTGTAAGCGAACTCTGTCACTTGGTGCTACGGAGTTGTAAGGAGTCACGGTTAGCTTGTGTATACAGAAGACAAGACCCCCAGCGTAGTCACTAACCTTTGGAATCCAACGCGGAGGGTTCAAGCTGACGGCGGTTGTCTGGTAGTTGAATTTATTGCCGTAAAGGTCGAAGAAGTGGAGAAGAAGCTGGCCGAGATGATGTCTCGTGTCTAGGTTCCCGCTCTGGACCTCAGGCATCATTTGCAGCATACTTACTACCAAGCAGATGACTGAAAATCCTCCGATACCTCCGTTGACGGGCTCGTTTAGGCCGCGCATAAGTAGAAAATGCTTGACCAACGTGACCAATGCTGGCATGCCCGGGTACTGTTTTCTCCATTCCTGAAATGTGGCAATAGCCGTCACGCCTGAGTCATTCTCGAAAGAGACATCGACCTTGAGGCCGGTCTTGTGCTCAATGAACTTGACCAGTGGGACCTTGGCACCAATGATGACCTCAATTTCATCCTCCCAAGCCACCCGGTGGTTCATCAATTGCGCCTTGAACCGAAAAAGAGCGCCCTTGGCGGAGTACTTAGCAGGACCGCCCTTCACGTACCCGTCAGACATGAAGGCCATGTCCATATCAGCTGTGGGTAAGTAGAGACCCGAGGGAAATGAGCCAAAGGGATACACTTCAGCGTCCCGAAACACTTTGCGGCAGAACTGCTTCAAATCCCGGACCACTTCGCCACGCAGGCGCTCCTCGAAATCTCTGGGTTTGATGTACTCGTAGAAGTCAACCATTTCCTTGTGCAGCCTGATAGCAGGCGAGTTAGCCAGTGTTAAGAGAGACCGAAGCTGGGTTTGGCTTACCAGACAGACATGTTGGCGGACCCGGAGTGGTCTACTTCCATCCATGGAGTGGACTCTAACTCCGGGTCTGGGACCCATTCTTTCGTAACCCCGCCGCCTGGGGGAGCCTTGGTTACTTTCTTAAGCCTCGTGTGCGGCATCTTGATCTCATCGTCATGAGTCCTTTTCCGACTTCCCAGAGCAGACGGTGTGGGGTCAGGCAGAAGCACTGGGGTCTTTCCAGGCTTGGGAGGCTTCGGCGGTAACTGGAGGTTCAATTCCGAGACAGGCAGGGCGGCAGCGACGGATGAAATCGGCCTCGCTGCGGGCTGCTGCTCCTGATCATCCTCAAGCTCCTCACTTGCATCGCTATCCGAGTCGAAGGAAATGAAGTCAGCTGAACCAGAAGGCAGCGAGCTTCTAACTTCCTTCTCCTGGACGCGGGACTTGCGAATCATCCGCACAACATCTTTCTTTTTCCCCTGCGTTGCAGTCTCGGGAGGCAAGGCCGTGTAAGGGTCGGGATTGGACCATTTTGGCGTGTTGTCAGAAGCAGATTGCTCGATGGTTGAACGAGCGCGTTTGCTCATGGGTTCCTCAGTTGAACCCGCCGCTTCATCTCCGGAGATGTCCATCTCGGCCTCGTCACTATCCGAGAGTTCATTAAGAGGCCGATAAGTTACACCCCCTGCTGTGTTAAAGAAGGCAACCTCTGTGCTGTTGTTGTGGTCAGTCTTCAACAACTCGCGCTCCGCAGGCACAAAGGGCCGCCACGGCCGGTTACCGAAGTTCCGACTATGTTTATCGTTTCGATACGGCCGCGCGCCGTTGGCGCTCCCGAAGGAGCGATCGTGCGGGCCGCGGCTTCGCTTCGAAGGCCGACCGTCGCGATCGGGAGAATGAGGTTCGTGTCGATCATTGCGATATTTTCTATTGCCTTGGGGCCGATAGGTGTCGGCATCTTGGACACCGGCAGGCTTGTCGACCTGGAAGGTAAAATCGCTTTGTGGCAGCTGGTAGTTGTCCCCACCAGGCGGACCGCGATAATTCGCGGATGGAGGAGGTAGGCCATCACGGGGCCACCGTTCGCCGAGATTGTGCTCATACCGGCTGGAATACGAAGGCGCCCGATAGGCGTCTCTGGGGGGCGGGCCATTCCGATTTTTGGAGTCGCGGTCGTTGCGATACTCACGAGGCGGGGGATGGTTCTTCCCCCTTGAGGGATATCGCGCGGTTTGTGACATCCCGATATCCTGTATCTGTGGATAACGCGCGCTTTCCAATTTCGCGTTGTGATGTTGGGGTCTGGAAATCAATCACGTACGATCGATCGCAAGAGCGGCGATATTTTTTTGTGGTTGCTGGTGGTTTGGGTCCCGAGTGCACAGACGGAAAACGCGACGCTATGCTGAATATGGGATAGCGTCTATTTCGGCCCAGCACCATACGCGTTTCGCACGCATGCCTCCGGGTGTAACACGTGAAGCATCATGTGATCTTGTATCTAGAACTTGGAGATGAAGTCTGGAGTTTCCAGATTGTTGTAGCAACGGAAACTCTAGTGCTACATGTAGGCCCGACTTTACAAGGGTTTAGTAGGACGTGATCCCGCCGTGGTAATTATGTAAACCCACGATTCTAGACTTCGGTGCTCTCAATATTGATCCGGCCGTAGGCTCGCTAGCACAAACACCGTTTTTCTGCCCGCCAATCACCAGGGGTGTCGGCTGCCAGGAGCAACTCAGGTGAAATGTAGTCGTGTTAGCAAATGCTTGAATATTTTGAAGATATCGGGATGGATAGTTGACTTGGGAACCTTGAGCTACAGGTTTCTCAGCTGGCAGCGCCCTCACCTGCACCTGGAGTGCAAAGACTCCGTGCATCTCTGTTAATGTCGCCAGCCCGGAAAGTCTTCCGGTCGGTCCTCCGCCAGGTATAGCAACGGTCGGTGGGGCGTCCTTTATGGCAGAGAAGGGACCAGCAGTTTTCATTGCCCTTGCCAACCCAGGAAGGCGAACATACCACTAGTTAGGACGCTGGGGTTGATGGCATCGGCTGATATGCTGCTCCTTTTGTGCGCTGTCAAACCGATCAAGTCTCGACCGGAAGGCCCGCAGCAAACTTTCGAGCAACCCACCCTGCTCCCTGTTCTTCATATTCTTGCTTCGTCACTGTCAATCGCTCAACATGCTCGTGCCGGGCGAAATTAGCGGCACCTAGCCAGGTGCTGATAATAGGATCCTCGGGGCGGGCCACTCTCACAACGCACTCGTCCGGCACGCGTTCCAGTAATTCCATTTGCAGCCGTTGGATGAAGTTGTCCAGCTTAGCGTTGCCCCCCACGACTACAATATTTGCGAGCAGCCCTGGCCACAGGCCAATGGGCAGCTCTGACAGGGACTGCATGACCAGGTCTGCGAGCCCAGGCTGGCGCATGCCAATGTCGGAGGGGTTAAACAGCAGCTCTGGGACCACGAAGCGCTCGTTGCGCAGTGTGAGGATATCTTCGGTCGTCACCGCCGCCTTCCGCGCACGAGTGGAAACGCCCGGCTCGTAATCTCGAACCACACCATGGAAAGTCGTGTGTGAATCTGGAAGAACGTAATCCTTTGCGATCCCACCGCCGCTCAGGTAATCGTCTCGTCGTTCGCCGCGAGTCCCTTTCCACGTCTTTTCGAGGTCGCCCTTGAAATCTAACGAGACATAGCAGACATTTTCCCTCATTTCATTGGCGATAAATGTCTCGTTTCGCATGTCGAAGTGGCGGACCGAGAGCAGACGTGTGAGGTAGTTCGTCATGAGCCGCCCCCCGACGTCTAACCTCCTGATGGCCTGGTGCAGTGGTCTCCCTTGCACAATTGGCGTGACGGTGGTGTGGGAATACCCGGAGTCAACTACAAGTATGACTTCGGCTGGAACGTCTACCGGCGTTTCTGGTGTCCTCGGCGTGTGAAAGATGGCTTGGATATCCTGGTACGCGTTGAAGGCCGGACCTGGGGGTAGGGCGTAAGGTCAGTGAAAGTCCAAGTAGGCAAAGGGTGGAAGAGGGACGGACCAACGCCACGGAAGTAACTGGCAAAGCCAAATTCCTCAAACACCATTTGGTCGCAATGCGTTTGCAAGGCCGGAAGGGCGTTCGGTTGCTCGGTGAGCACAAGGCGGGTCTCAGAAGGGTCGCATTGTTGGGGCGCCTTGTCGTCGAAGAACTCGCGGTCCCATATCTCCTTTTGCGCCTCCCAGCTTACGACGAAGCCCTTCTCAACCGGCCGTCGGAAAGCTATCTCGCCAAAGTCCCTGCATTTTTCCAGTTCGGACCCGACATACGTTTTTCGGTGGCGGTCTCGCGCAAGGCAGTTTGGGATAATTCGCGGCCCGTCGGTTTTGTCGCCGGTCACAAACCCGGCTTTGATAGTGTCGGCTCCATTGTCGAGAACGAGGGTGGTGGATGGTGCCGGCGGACCCGTCGCCCGCGACTTTCGACTCGCTGCCATGGGATGGCCTTCGTTGGTGAGCGTTGCGGTGGTTTTCCAAGATGCAATTGGGTGGGGCTGACCTTCAGCTCTTTCGGCCGGCACTTTGGAGCCGCTTGGTTGAGATGCCAAGCAGGAGAGTGGGGCACAAACCACAACCCCATGCTCCGTTTGACTTCCCAATTTTTAGCATTACCGACGTCCTTCCATTATTCCCAATTTTCTATTCTTAGCCTTCTAATCAGAGTCCATGACAGGCGACATCAGACGTCCCAGGAAGGGTGTACATATTCAGCTCAGGTTAATTCATGCTTCCACAAAAGCCTGGGTCGGCCTTGGGCATTAACTGAACCGTCCTCTCTTTCCTTACGCTATCTGCCGATCCAACACACAAATGTCTATTGAAGCCTAGTAACGCCCAGTTTATCCGCTTCTGTGTTCAGGGCATCGATCTCAGCCTGGACAAAAGGGATTCCTTCTTTGCGCCTGGTTCCCTCAGTCAGCTGCTCAATTTCCCCGGGGAAGTATATTCTCTCCACGCCCGCCATCTTATCCGACCCAGTGACGCGCTGGTACAGCGTATCCATACGCCGTTTAAACTCATCCAGGCTCACAAAAAGGTCCGGCTTTATGGCAATGATGAAGTGACCGACATCACCCGGCTTTGACATATCGTATGGCCCAGTAACGCCGCCAGCAAACGCAGACCCAGACAAAACGCCGGAGAACACGTCCATCATGATAGCCAACGCCGAGCCCTTCGGACCGCCCATTGGCAGCATGACTCCTTTCAGAGCTTTCGCGGGGTCATCTGTCGGCTTTCCATCTTCGTCCAACGCCCAGTCCTGCGGGATCTTCTCACCGCGTCGGAGAGCCTTGTAAATCTTCCCCCGAGCAGCGACCGAGGGCGCCATGTCCAAGATAAAGGGGAGCGAGTTCTCGCCGCCGGGGGCTCCGCAAGCGATAGGGGAAACGCCCATCAACTGGGACTTGCCACCCCAGACCGGCAGGGCGGGAGACGAGTTGGTAAATACGAGGCTCATCATGCCGGCGTCGGCGGCTTGGCGGACGATCCAGGCTGACATGCCGAAGTGGTTGCTGTGCTTGACGCTCACCATGCCGATGCCGAAGGTCTGAGCCATGGTTATGGCTGTTTCCATGGCCAAGTGTGCGGCCGGGAAGCCGAAGCCGTTGTTGCCATTAACCTAACATCATCGTCTGAGTCATCGGTGAAACGAAGACATGTCTGTAAAGGGGCGAGTGAGAGGTACCTGAGCAACTACAGGTGTAACCTGCGTGAGCGCCGGTTCGGCCTTGGGATCTAGCACTCCGTTCCTGATTCGCGACAGATAGGATGGAATGCGGTTGATACCGTGACTCTCAACTCCGCGCAGGTCTGCCTGCACGAGTCCTTGAGCGACGATCTTGGCGTTCTTCCGGGACACTCCGGATGCCTCGAGGAGGGCAATAACGAATTCCTCAGCAGCGGTGTGCGTTACGGTGACTTTGGTCTCCTCTTCAGCCATCTTGGAGATCACGAGTGTCCAAATGTTGAAACTATTGGGTTCTGGTTGGTGCGAGGGGTTCCATTGTGACAGAGAGTTGAGGAGGTAAGCTTTTGATGGGTCAGGGTTAGGGTCTAAGTGACTCTTCTGTGTGACAACCTGGCCGGCTTCAAATTTCTTAGCTTTCATTGGCAAAAGCTTCTTCCAACCACCCCACGGTCTCCATGATCTCCACGATCTTGTCTCCACGATCTTGTCTCCGTTTGCCGAAACCCGATCGCGGTCCTCGTCTCTTAGGCGCCAAAATTCCATCAATCGAAGAGTAACGAACACCTCCTGTTCTTATTCTACTACTATTTTTTCAATTATATTGCTTCTTTCTCGGATGTTTGCCAGGTCTCGTGCCCCCTCCCTCAGAGCCTTTCTCCCCGGCTTTCTCCGGCTTGCTGATTATTGTCAAAACCCACCGACTTTCGGAATTTATTCCCCTTTCTATCCTCGATGTTTCACCACTAGACCTTTTCCGTATCGGCAAGCTGCAGCATCCACCACTGAATGGCTGCCTTTCTGATTCAATGTTGCTGATTGGCACCATCCATGGGTCCACGATGGAGCAAACACGCGACTTGGAGCGGGTTTCTCCAGGTTTGCGGAGGTGCGAAGGCAAACCCCAACCTCTGTCGGTCCGAGTCCGGTTGTTCATCGCGTTCATCCACCAGTGCCGCCGCTTCCCCATGGGATCATGTTAGGTTTGCTGCCACCTGACGGCATAGGGTCTCATCTTCCAAGCCACCTTCCCAAAATGGCGGTGATGTGCGGGACTTGTTGCTACGCTGTAACTCGAGATGCTGTGTTGCCACAAGGGACACACCTGGCACAATAACGTAACCGGTCGCCAATTGAGGAGATATCCCCCATATCGTGAAATATCCAAGCCTTCTCCAGCTGTTCTTGGTGGGCCGTCTACCCCCGAAACCCTAGTCCTGGGCTGGCTTGCATGGGAACTATTCCTTCACGGCAGTCCTCACGGCACTCAACAGCGGCGGTATGTCCGGCCTTGTCTAGTCCGAGCCCGAGATTTCCAAGAAATCTTCTATTTGAGCGTGCCACTTCCGGAGAGTTGATAACGCCCACGACACCCCTCTCCACGAGTCCCAGCTAATACCAACAACTTGTGGCCTTCACACACCCCTGTTGTCTGACCGCCCCTACACAATTGACAAGATGGCTGGAGGGGTGAAGAAACCCGTGAACGTCTTCAAGTTGAAGAACTTGGACGTACCGAAGGAAGTTTTTAACTGGAAGCTTTGGTTTGCGGTTCTCTCCTTTTCTCTCTTGGGCGCCGCCCGTGGCGTCGACGAGGGCCTCATCAGCGGCGCCTTCAACAGCAAGCACTTCCAGCAGACCATCAAATACGACTCGTACACCAAGGTCGAGCAGGCAAACATCAAGGCAAATGTCTCCGCCATGGTTCAGATAGGCTCGGTGGGGGGTGCTCTCATGTCTGTTACCTCAACGCCACCCTTCTACATTTTTGAAACCATGAACTGACTCGGGGATAGTGCGTTCCTTATTTGCGACAAGATTGGCAGAATCTGGGCGACTCGTCAGTTATGTCTCTTGTGGATTGTGGGCATCGCCATCTTCATGGCGTCCAACGGGAATCTCGGTGCCATCTATGCAGGCAGATTCATCGCAGGTCTCGGTGTGGGCCAGACGCCCGTGGTAGGGCCCGTTTACATTGCAGAGATTACACCTGCGAGTATCCGTGGTCTCTGCACTTGCCTCTTCACCGGCTTCGTCTACCTCGGCATTGTCCTTGCCTACTTCACCAACTACGGGTGCCAGATCAACTTGGGCGACACCACCGCCGTGCGATGGCTCGTCCCGACCAGCCTTCACATCATGTTCTCCGGCCTGATCTGCATACTCACTCTCTTCCAGTCCGAATCCCCCCGCTACCTCATCATGAAAGACCAGCACGATAAGGCCCTCAAAACCATGGCCCGTCTGCGCAACCTGCCCCCACAGCACGAGTACGTCGTCACCGAAATCAGCGCCATCACGGCCGCCCACCGCGAGGAGATGGAAGCCACCAAAAACACTGGCTGGCTCGGCATCCTGCGTGAGGCCTTCCTAGATCCGAGCAACTTCTACCGCGTCTCCCTCACCATCGCCGCGCAGATCCTCTCGCAGTGGTCCGGGGCGGGCTCCATCACGCTCTACGCGCCCGACCTGTTCCACCTCCTCGGCATCGCCGACACCAACACCAACCTGCTGGTGACGGCCGTGTTCGGCATCGTCAAGCTCGTCGCCGCCGTCATCTGCGCGCTCTTCCTCGTCGACGTCATCGGCCGCAAGCGCTCGCTCCTGCTGGGAATTACCTTCCAGGCTATCGCCATGGTCTACGTTGCCGGCTTTCTGACAGCTATGCCCGAGTTGAGTGTTCATAAGACGGACAACCCAACGAAGCTCGTCGGGTCCGAGCTGGCGGCTTCTCGAGGTGCGGTGGCTATGATTTACCTGTCGGGCTTTGGTTGGGCTTTGGGGTGGAATAGCAGTAAGTGACTCTTTCAAACGGCGTCTAGTCAGCATGGACGAGGGTGCTGACCACCTTCCCTTTCCCAGTGCAATACCTCATGACGGCAGAGCTGTTCCCTCTGCGGATCAGAGCGTTTTGCACATCACTGGCCATGACATTCCACTTTGCGAATCAGTATGGAAATTCCAGAGCTGTGCCGAACATGCTGCTACATGTCGCCGACGGTGGTATCTCGCCGCAGGGCACATTCTGGTTCTTCGCTGCGGTTACGATCCTCGGCGGATTCTGGGTGTGGTTTGCCATGCCGGAGACGGCGGGGAGGAGCCTGGAGAGCATGGACCGCTTGTTCAGTCTGCCGTGGTACAAGATCGGGAGATACGGCAACCGGGAGGCGGATATTGAGGACGAGAGGGAGAAGCGGAGCGGCAAGCTAGATGAGATGGGAGTGGCCGATGAGGTAGAAATAAGCGCGGTAAGGAGTCAGGGAGATGGACACAGGGTGTGATGTTTACCCAGCTTCATGACGGTGCTAGGACTTTACTTTGAAACCGAACACCCCGCCATACCGGTGGTGCATAGGACCCGAAGATTCAATATCTTTACAAACCTGTTTTACTGATATTCAACAACAACCCCCTGATCTTACTAAGTGATGTCTATCCAGCACCAAGCAAAGATCATAAAGGTCATCCACCTCGTTTCATAATTTAGTGCCTGCCAATTTTCAAATCTTTCAAATGCCTCAGCCTATGTCGGCCGTGACTAAAAGCTTCACATACAAACAACGGGCAGTGGCTGCCTGATAGCACAAGTGCCTCATCCCAAAGCGTCACTTTTGATTCTCAAATCTCTGTCCCTTGCGTCGCCGGCTACAACCTCGGGCTACCCGGGAAGATGTGATTCCGTGGGATGTTCCGCTGGGGGCCGAAACTCGATTGGTTGCCTGTCGCCTAGCTGAGTTGAGTTGCATTCCGGGGCCTTGCAGCTCGCAGCTGAGGGACACAGCCCCGTCTCTTAGGCCTGCAATGTGCCCTGAAATCGGCTGACAAGGCAGAATCTCCACCCATGACTGGAGCTCTCCCCATGCGGGATGGACAGATGCCGGGCTGACTTTACCAACTTCCTTTACAAGCTTCAAGTCACCCCAGTGCCGCCCACCACTTCCCCACACCAAAGGCGGACGCCACAGTCGAACATAAGCCTGTATCGAACACCACATTTGCCGTTTCTTGACGCCGGATGACCCCGCACAACGCCCTTGGCGGCGTCGGAACCTGGCAGTCACAACGCACGCCGTCAATAGTTTGCGGGAAAGGTGGGATAAGGGCGGCTAATGGGGCCGGCATCGCCGTCAGCCCTGTCACACCCCACGCTGTAGTGTAGTATCCGAATCCTCAGCACTCCTAAGAGTCCCTTGCACTACTACGCCAGTGCCGGACCACACCTATTGTTACGAGCCCTGCCGCGCCCGGTATGCTCGCCTCGGTCTACGCGTCGCCCGTATGGGAATAGCAGGGCGACTACTTGGCCGCCGTACGCGCCACCTTGGCATTGAATACTTTGGTCTTTGTGTTCCCATGTGTCATAGTCTCTTTGATAATGTGCATCAGATGGTCCGGCTGACAGGAACGTTACGGCACAGCTCGCACCTTGGCGCGTCCCGCTACCACATTAGACGCCGTGCCTGCGTCAAACGCCGTGCGATGGAAGCAGGAACGAAGGAATAGAATACTCCTGGAACTTGTGGGGGGGAGAGAGGGGGGGGGGTCACCAACATTGAGCTGTTTTTGCCGTAGAGTTCATACTACGTCATGTCACGGTGGGCTCGCCTACCACACCTGTTACCCCGAGGCGTCCGGTGACAATGAATGTCAATGGAATTCAAAGCCACCAGGGATCATGTGTTGCCCGACCCGCCCCTGGACCGCTGGGGGCATCATGGCGGTGCAAGTGGCACGCGCCAACCGCAGTATCCTTTTCTCCTACTCTGACCACCCCTCGCTTTCTTCTTACTCACTCGCGTTGAGTCAACGACAAGCCCGCGCCTCGGGCTCGCGTTCCCATATCACATCAAAAGACCCAGTAGGGCGCGAGTGCGCTCGTGTGATGTGGGGGAGCACAGCATCACTTCTCCCCTCTTGGGCGAGGCCGAGGACAATAGGTCTGAATGGGGAAAGGTTAGCCTAGAGTGCGGCACGCTTTCCCTGATATCTCCGAACGCTTCCTGTTGTGGTGTGGCCCTCACCGGTGAGTATTGGACGTCTCCTGTCCCAAACGGAATGGTTGTGCACCGCCGGGTCTGCCTCCCTCGAGTAACCCTGCCGCGGCTGGTGCGGATGGGGGAGACAGCTCTGAATGTCTCATGGTCGGAAGACTAGATAAATTGAGGCCATCCGATCGTGTGGTTAGCCCGAAGGTAATATCTACTCCTTAGTATTTCAAACTGCATAGCCCGCGCCCCTCATCCTTACTTTTCACTATCTTTAAAGTGCTTAGCCGCTCACGCATAGTGCCTCAGATATTACACCACCAACCTCATCCATTCTAGCTCTCACCATGCGGTGGACCCTTGCGGCACTGTTCGGCTCGGCTCTTGTGGCCAACCAGGCCCTGGCAGAGCTCACCTTCACGGTAGAAGCCACAAAGAACGGCGTCCCCATCCCGCAATCCGAGATTAAGCTGGAGCCGTTTGAGTTTGGCCGTGGCCACATGGGCGGTCCCAGCCCGACCCCAGCCCACCGAAGGATCCGGAGGTCCAACCCTACCGCTAACAGCAACAACTGGTGCGGCTCTGTCAACACAACGCCCTCGACCAACCAAATTCAAACCATCCACGGCACGTTCCAGCACCCCACATGTACCAAAAGAGCCGGCGTGACGACGTACCCCCAGGCGGCCGCAAACTGGGTGGGAATTGACGGCGACTCCTGGAAGACGGCACTGCTGCAAGCAGGGACGGTCTGCAAGGTATGCTTTACGCTAAATGGAAGAGTTGCTTTACGCTAAATGGAAGAGTTGGACTTCATGCTAATAAAAGCTCTAGATTGATAACTCTACCGGCATCGTTAAGTACGAATCTACGGACCCCATGGTACTCCCCAAGCTCCAAGTTCACATCCACTAACCCCTCCCTTAGACACGAAGCCTGGTGGCAATGGGTCCCATCCGCCGCCTTCACGATCACCACAATGCCAGGTACGGCCTCCTACTCCACCCAGCCAACTCCTGCCATTACTGACCCCGAAAAACCCCAGTGTTGCCAGACGACTGGTTTGAAGTCACCATTGAAACGACGTCCGCCACAGCAGCTGAAATGTACGCCCCCTCTCCCCCCTTTCCCTCCCTCCCAAACCCCCTCCCCCTCTCTCTCTCCCCAGCCCCCCCTCCAACCCAGCCAACCACTAACCCACGCCCCCCCCAAACCCAACAGCACGCTCTCCAACATCTCCCAAGGACACACGTACACGATGAAGATCGCGAGCGGCCCCGCGTTGGGGCGCGTGAACGCAGACTGGGTGGTGGAGCGCCCCTACTATGGGTCGACGCTGGCCAGCTTCCCGACCTTCACCGACGTGTGGTTCGACGAGGCATGGGCGACGCTGGCGAGCGGGTCGCTGGGCATCCTGGGCGCCAAGCAGTACCAGATGCCGGGGCTGTGTGCCTCTCAGGAGTGGGATGACTCGCATGAGGTTTCTTGGTCGCTTTGAGGAGTTTTTTTTCTTTTCTTTCCCCCCTCCTTTTTTCGTGTTTTTTTCGTGTTTTTGGCTTGGGTTTAGGGATGGGTGGGTTAGTTGGTGGCGTTGGTTGTGTGGGATGGGGTCCGAGCCTTCTGGGTTATCTTCTATTGTGGGCTTTGTGTAGTGTGGCTGTGGTTTCATTGTGAAGGGTTTCCTTTTGCTAATGGCATTGAACTGGTTCCAGTTTCCTGGAGGAGTTATTGAGGTAGTTGGTTGCGCCTGTCCATTTATTGATGTTGAGCTTGTCACTTTTGTTATGACTCTATTGGTGAAGCAGGACACACACCGCTAGATAGTGGAAAGAAATGTTGCATGCTCGCTTTCGTCGGTTCGATAACCATCTACGTCGATCACAATATTAAGTAGTCAGATATTTAGGTTATTTCCCGCTGTCGTGTTTCGTTCTAGAGTCCTGAGGCTTAAGCAATCGCAGTACCAAAGCTGAGATTCGTCATGGGAAAGGAAGAGTGGTGCAGATGGTTGAAGCGTGCAGTTCTGTATGGGGTTCGGATATATACTATTCTTGAATTGGAGTAGGGGTATCGATGTAGATTCATAGAGCCAAACACGCTCAACCACGCTCAACCAGAACCATTCCAAAAGAAAACACTCGTAAAGGAGACGAAAATAGTCCTGTGCGCGCTACCTAATACCATTGTAGTGGGGATTGACAACCGAGAGAGGAGTTTATGAGGGGTTGTCCAAAGGGTTGAACTTCGGGATGCACAAAGGGGTTAATCGGTGCGTGAGGGGTTTGGAGGCTTGTGTTGATACGAGAGAGCGGAGATTGCTTGGGCGGTCCGAGAATGATACGAGCGCCGCGGCCGTGAGGTGTGCGGATTTGTCAGTAGAAGTCCCGAATATAGCCCCTGCTTCTTCCGGCGCACCCTATCAAGGATGTGTTAGTAACTAACAACGGTACGAGGCATGACGGGTAATATTGGGAGAGATTGAGAAGCTTACAGTCACACTACATTGTCATACTCCATGTTAGTTTGTGGTGTCAAATCCCGGTGCAGATGGTGGAAGACGTACCGCGACCATGGTTGAGCCTTCATTGTGGATTAGGCAGTAACCGCCAGTGCATCTTTTGCATGTGCGTTGAGTACGATCGATGCACTCCTTGCACTGAAAATCGGCGCATATCAGTTCGTGATCGCAACCTCACTACGAGCTGATTAGGACTTACATTCATGCCACACTCCCAGCAGCTCTTGGACACGTGGGCCTAGTAACAGTTCGATCAGCATCCATGTTGCGACGACGTAAAGTATTGCGTATAGCGAACATTCCAAAGCTTTCCCAGTAAGAGGGCAAGCCCATCGAGGGACATGAAGCTTTTGAGCAGATTTAGCGGCAGAGAGATCCGCTAACGACACGGCTCGTTCGGCTTGGTGTATCAAAACCGAGCCCTACGCTTGGGGACGGGGGTCGGCCTTCGCCGGCTCATTTCAAAACTGGCTACAGGGGCTCTACCCCTTTAGTGTTGCGGGAGTGAACTGCCCCCGTCTGTGCAAACTCCGTCTCTAATCCTGCACGCTGATTCTACACCGTCGTTCACGCCAATCTCACTGATACTGGGAATGGAGTTGCTTACAGAGTTAGACCCAGAATGTGATCCTGCATGCTCCCCGGGAGACGACGCCCGGGGTCCGATGTAGCACGACTCACACCACCATTTGTGGCACCCTCCGCAGTAGCGATCTCGGATACAGTCGAAACATCGCGGAATAAAATGCGCCGCCTGCTGTTTCCTGCTCGGGATGAACGGTAGGCGTGACCTCACACTCTGGCCGGCTGGGCACATGGCAACCTGAAGGCTTGCGGAGTGCATCGGCGGAGGAGCCAGCAGGGGGAACCGGGCCAAATCGGCCATGCAGCTCTCACTCGTCCGCCTCCCGTCGGCATCACGCTGGGAGGTAAGCAGCTCCTGGCCCCAGACGGTCCAGCCCTCTGGTGCTGTGCCACATGAGGCGCAGCCGCTCAAGCTGTGGGTTGCAACAGCAAAGTGAGGGATGTTGGGTGCCCCGTTCGAAGCGGCAGCGTCGAGAGCCTGGATGTTGACGGTTCCCCAGCCGGGTGAGTTGAAGTGCCGTGGGCCGGTACAGAGGACAGAGTCGAATGAGATGATACCGGCGCAGTCCTTGAGGGTGTGCGCCCAATCGGCGTGGATACGGCCCGGAAACTGGCCACCACGACGGGCATACCATGCCTCCGGCTCGTCAGCAAGGGCAGCAGTCAAGGCCTCCTGACTCTTTGCATTCCAAGCAGCGGCAACGGCGGCTGGGCTGGTCGGAGAGGAGTTGGGCTTTTCCTCCAGGTGCGTCGAAGTCGGCGTTGTATCCTGTGGTCCAAAAATATATAGGCCTTTCACACGTGGCATCCCTTCGGGTCTTGATGGGCGACAGGCATATTTCAACGCGCCGCGGAGTTGCCGTTCGTTCAGGTTTTTGACGCCGCGGACCGACAGAATACGGACAGAGAAGGAGGGGTCGTTGAGAATGTCATGGATCAACTCGGCCGTGACGGAGAGGCCGTCAAGAGAGAGGACCTGCACGTCCCTTAGGATATCGGCGCGGCGGAGGTTGGAAAATATGCCACGAAGGGGCCCCGAGTAGAAGCTGTTGTGAGACGGACAGGTCAGAGGAATCTAGCAACGATGGGGCTTAGTAGGGCGAGCCTGCTTACTCGTCCTCCGTCAGGTTTTCATCTAATTGGACATTGCGCCAGGTCTCCCCGCCGCGATCGACGGCATGAGTGTCGAACTGTGCAGTCTTGACATTGCCTAATTCGAGGCGTCGGAAGACGTTTGGTGTGTGGTAGACGAGGAAGCGGAAAGCCCGTGCGGTGGCTGCAAGATTCAGGACATCGTAGCAGGAGAGGTAGGGTGCCGTCTGTGACAGCACTAGGGAGTTGGCGAGGAGTTGTAGCAGAGCGGAGTGTTGGATGTTGTCGGGCAAAGCGTTGTGAGACTCAGAGATCTGGGTCATCGTATTGCACAAGGCCTCGAATGGTGCAAGGCGGGGTGCCGTGTGGTCTGTATTTCTCGGAGTGACCTGCCTATGTGAAGGTAGAAGAATAGAGGTGATGCTCGGAGATCGGGGAACGGATGGGTCCGAAGACAATTATATTTGGTGATGAGTTGTCTTGGTGGTACCAGAACGGGAAGTGCGGATACCAAGCCCGGTGTCTGACAGGACGGACCTGACGGGATGTGGGCCAAGCGAGACGGGGGACAGCCGGACTGATCGGCAAGCCGGGGTGTGGTGGTGTTGCAGATTAGGGAAGCTTGGTGCTTGGGCACCTTGGCACCCAAAGAAGCTCTCCTACGCTCTTGGTGGTGGGGATGCTTTGATGGAAGGTTAGGAGGCGATGGGGTTCCGACGTACAAGGATGGAAGTACGGACGAAACACAAATGATACCCGGGATTTTGGTATGGAGCCAGGGACGCCCAAGAGTCTTGCGCTCTACTGGCAACCTTTCTTGACTATCTAGGTATATGTTAGTAATAAAATGGCATGAGGAGGTTCTGCTTGAGCTACCGGACTGGCGGCGCCAGAGGTGACAAGACAATGTTTAACCGGCCTTAGCGATAACGTTATTCGAGAGCTCCTTCGCTCCCCCCCGCTTTTGACCCCAATCTTGCTGTCGACAATGCTGCAGCGTGGGGTAACACCCGACCTCGTTGGCTGGTGGCGAGTCCAGACGGGAGTCGCACAAAACTCTTGGCTGGGCCGGATGGCAGCAATGGCTGCAGCAAGGCGACAAGACGCCTTGAACACGTGTTGCTGTCGCGAAAATGGGCAACCACCAGGTCTTATGTTATCATGGCTTGGTTTGGCGTGTTTGGGAGTTTGGTAACTCCGGCTTGATGCGGGGTGTTTGGTGCCCCCACACATGCCCCGCCACTTCAACGTAAAGTGGGTGGGGTTGTGACTTTGACAATGACACCACAGGAATGAACGGATGGACAAAACACCGCGACGGCGCGGCTTGGCTGTCAAACAGACGTACTAGGCACAACCAGCTGGACGTAACATTGTTTTCTATCTTTCATTCCGTTAAATCTTCATTGCTTCATCCCAGAAGAAAGGCCGAGAATGTCAACGCAGAAGTCCAGCCGAACCCGCGGTGCCCCACCATGTGGCCAGGGGTCTTGGCAGCCGTCAGGCTACCAACGATGATGGCGTGGAAACCGCAAGAAGATTCGCTGACCGATCGGAGCAACCGCTTCGTCCTATGTTGCTGTGCCTTGAAACAACAAATTTGTCTTTCTTTCAGTGATGTTTAAATAATACTTTTGGTAATCGACTCATCTAAAACTTCGATTTTCGTCTTCCCCCCTTTTACCCTCCGTCGGGTGTAACGGACCGAAGATGAGTGACCAACCGGCTCAGATTAGCTGGTCGGCTCTGCTCCGCGTCGCGCACCCATCGCGCGCGGCGGCAAAGGACCTGCGCGGGGACAAGATCCTCTTACCGCAGTCCGCCCTCGAGCAGCTGCTTGCTGCCTCCACGACAACCGGCCCTTCGACGTCCCATACATTCACCGCATTCGATCCTTCCAACCCTTACTCTGTGGCCGATGCGCGACAAGAACGTTCCCAATATCTCGAGACTTACCAACAACTACCACACCCGTTAATGTTCCAGCTGGTCAGCCAAAAGACCGGGAACACCGTCTACGCCGGGATTCGCGAGTTTTCCGCTGGCGAAGGAGAGCTCGCTCTCAGCCCTCATATTCTCGAAGCCCTAGGGATACAAGAGTCGGATATACAGCAGGGTCCACCAGCCGGTGGCGATGTGCTAGAGCTTGGGGCCGACGAAGGTGATGAAAATAGGGACGAGGGGCTTCAAATTACAGTGAAGGCGAAACAGCTTCCTAAAGGGACCTATGTGCGACTACGACCCCTAGAGGCTGGCTACAACCCAGACGATTGGAAACCTTTGTTGGAGAGACAGCTCCGCGGAAACTTTACTACCCTCACAAAAGGCTCCATCCTATCGATCCAGGGCGCGAAAGGGGAGGAATTCCGTTTATTGACGGACAAGTTCCAGCCTGAAGGAGAGGGTATCTGTGTCGTTGATACGGACCTCGAGGTGGACATTGAACCGCTTAATGAAGATCAGGCAAGGGAAACGCTTCGCCAAATCGCCGCCAAAGCACAACGCGCCCCGGGGACCGCGGCGGGGAGCTCGGCTGGTGGTACGATAGATATTTGGAAGGACGTTGAGGGCCAAGTCTTGGAGGGAGAATATGTCGACTATGACTTACCCTCGTGGGACAAGAGTCGCGCCGTTGCCATTGAACTAACAATACACGACGACCGTGAGGTCGACCTCTTCGTGAGCCCTAAAACAAACAGGCAACGAGCAATACCACGAGACACCGAACATGTATTCGACGACTTCTCTTCACCAAAGGATGGGATAAAGCGCATTATCATCCAACCAACAAACGCGGAGCTAGAAGGCGCAGAGAGCTTAATGCTCTCCATTCACGGGTTCTCCGATTCAGAGGGTGGCTCGGCGGGAATAAAACCATGCCGTTACACGCTCCGCGCCAGAGCTGTTGACGTCCAAGGCTCTTCTACCGCCCCAATCGAACTCAGCAGCAGCCCACAACTGTCCGCAGACGAAGAGCAGTGCAAGAACTGCCTGCAGGTAATACCAAAACGGACAATCATACTTCACGAGAATTTCTGCCTCAGAAACAACGTCATCTGCCCACAGTGCAAGAACGTCTTCCAGAAACGATCCGAGGAATGGGAGAGCCACTGGCACTGCCCTACCCACCCGGATGCGTATGGCTCAGACCCGCAAAGCAAGGACAAGCACCACTACGTCCAGCACACACAACATACCTGCCTGTCCTGCGGACCATCCACACCCTTCACATTCCCCTCCCTTCCCGAGCTGGCCCGCCACCGCACGACAGTCTGCCCAGGCAAACTCATCCTCTGCCAGTTCTGCCACCTCGAAGTACCACAGGAAGGCGACCCGCTCGACCTCTCCTCCGAGGCAGAAACCGTCCTCTCGGGCCTGACCGCGCACGAGCGCGCCGACGGGGCGCGCACCACCGACTGCCACCTCTGCGGCGCCATCATCCGGCTACGCGACATGGCCGCGCACTCGGCCAACCACGAGCTCGACAAGGCCGCGCGCGCCCCGCCCGCCGTCTGCCGCGACGACCTCTGCGGCCGCACCCTGCACGGCATCGGCCCGCGCGGCCAGGTCAACGGCGGCACCCGCATGGGCCAGGGCCCCGGCAACGACCTGGGCCTGTGCAGCCTGTGCTTCTCCCCGTTGTATGTTAACATGCACGACCCGGAGGGCAAGGCTCTGCGCCGCCGCATCGAGCGCCGCTATCTCACCCAGCTGATGGCTGGGTGCGGGAAGAAGTGGTGCGTGAACGAGTGGTGCAAGACCGGGCGCGCGAACCAGGGGCTGGAGAAATGGGGGAGCACCGCGGCGGCGGCCCTGCCCCTGGTGAGGCCGCTGCTGGAGGAGCTGGCGGACCGGGGGAAGCCGATGCGGTTCTGTGTGGATGAGGCGTCGCAGCGGAGGAAGAAGACGGCCGAGATGATGGCCGCGGAGGGGGCGTGGGAGCTGGAGTGGTGCGTTGCGGCGCTGGAGGCCGAGGGGGGGAATCTGGCGAGGGCGAGGGGGTGGTTGGGGGATTGGGCGCCTACGAAGGTGGCTGGGAGGTGATCTTATGTTGTGCTGTAGGGTATTACATATTGATAGACTGGTTTGGATGGTTGGGGCGGGCGGGTATGTGGACGATACCCGGTATGATAGGTTATGCTATGCATCATAGACAACATATTCGTCCAAGTGCCGTTAATTGTTTGCTTACTATGTTAACCATCGTATTGTTGTCTTGTTTCCCGAGCTAACGAATCAGGCCAACTCTTCGAGACCGAGTCAGACACATAGTCGAGCTTCAGTGGCCCAGTGCTTCTTTTGTATGAAGGTCTGTATGGTAGACAACCAACCCACTTCTTTATTTCAGGGGGGCTTACGCAGCAGGAGCATCCATCGCAGTTGTCGCAAGAGCAGCTGGTGCAACCCAGGGATTCATGTTCACGGTTTTAAACTTGGGTGGTTGCATATAATCTGGTGATTGTAGCCGCAAGGTTTGCTTTGCTAAAGGGATGAGTATACAGACTGGCCAAACGAACGGAAATGAGTTACCTCCTTATAGACCTTCTTCCAATTCTTCAGAGGACAGCAGTAGATGCCATTGATCAGCAATACTCCCCAGGTTTGAGCCCCTGGGACCCCCGGAGCCGACACTGTGCTTAGTTTCACCGTGTGAAGACTGGCTGGGACTGTTAGACTTCCTTGCTGCAGCCTTGTCTTGCGCCGATGCTACACCTCCACTCATCTGGAAGCATGTTGAAGTGAGGAGGTCGGTGGTTGGATTGCACCGGTTCTGACGTTCACGCGCCGTAAGACGGCGTGGACGGGTACTCGGCAGCCGCAGAATATTGCATGCGTGGGCACGGATGTATGCTGGGATGCCCGGCTAGGACTCAACACAGCGGAGAGCCAAGAATCTGTTGTTCTCAGGACCAAGGGCACTCAAGAAGTGAGCAAGCTGGATGTGTGGTTACTCCGTGTGTTACACAAGAGACTGAGGTCGGCCATCTCGAGCGAGAGCCAGCACGCGGGAAGTAAAGTTATGCAATTACGTTGCTTAACAAGCGGTATAGAGGTTAACGATGCCGCTTACGTTGTCGGTTTGCTTTTGCTGTGTAAGTTGACCGACGAGGCGGTGGTGGTGGGTGTCAAAACGGAGACATCGCTGGCGGTTGAGGTCCAGAACAGTATGCCGGCAACGTCACATCTTCGGGTTTCTTATATGTGACATTTCGAGGATCTTTGGTCAACCGCAGGCGCACGGACCCGGTTCCTGGATGAACCTCTGCAGGTGCTGCTCGATCTGAAGCATGGAGGTGCAGCATCATGAAACTCGAAAATGCTTGGCGCTCAACACCATGTTGTCGGAACCAAGGCAACCCACCGGTTCCAACCTTCTCGTCCATGTTCCTCATCACGGCAATGAAGAGACACGAAACCAAAACGAAAACCTCGATTCCAACGGTTCTCCCCAGGTGGCGCGCAAAAAGGGGACAACGCCTCCCAAAAAGCACAACCCCCAACAACCTACCTACCATGCGCCCTCAACAACCCCTCCTCTCTCTCCTCGCCCTCTTCTTCTCTCCATCCCTCGCCGCCGAAAATCTCCCCGCCGGCGTCGACATAACCGAAGACACGCCCGGCCAAGTCACCATCAACGGCGACCCCACAGGCAACACCACGCTCGGCCCGGACATCCCCATCACCGCCACCATCTTTTCCGGCGTCCCCGGCCCCTCCACCTGCCGCGGCCACATCCTCCTCCAGCTCAACCCTCCCGCACCTCCGCCGCCCCCCACCAACCCCGACGACGCCAACAACCCCATACCGGCATCATCACAACAGCCAGCAGAAACGTGCTACACCCTCCGCCAGCCCGCCGGGTGCGGCGTCTTCACCGCAAGCAAAGCTGCTGGGTGCGAGGCGCGGCTCTTCTCGGAGCCTCTCTGCCGCGCGTACGTGAACACGGCCGTGTTTGTGCCCGAGGAACGGGCGGTTGGCGGGCGCTGGCGCAGTGTCGGGGTGCGGTGTGGCGTGGCGCCGCCGGATCTGGAGGGGGTGCGGCCGCCGTTGTTGGAGGGGTTGGGGGGGTTGGTGAAGAGGCCTGGGAGAGGGTGAGGAGGAGGAGGAGGGGGGGTTAGGATTGGGGAGGGGGGCTTGGGAGGGGAGGTTAGGAGAGCGGAGTGGGTTAGAGGCTGAAGGGGAGGTGAGATTTAGGTTGGTGTGGGGAGGGTGGCCGGGTCTGGGTTGTGTGGATTTAGGTTGGGTGCTGGGAAGAGGTTTAGAGACGAAGAGATGAAGATTAAGAAGATGTAGTGCATGGATTCAGCTTGTTTGGATTCACTGGGGTGGAAACTGCTGCCGTCAAGGCCCGATGCTTGGGGTGTGGTTGCAAGGCTGAGAATGGAGCACCAAGCACCTCTTGAGCCATTAACATGCCGTGGGGTTTGTGTGCCGTGGCATACTTGCATCTGCGTGCATCAACCGCGAAGAACACCGGAGATAAGACGTTAAATATTATTGTTTTTGGCTCTAATCGATGACTTGGTCGGCAGCAGGTATTCGCAACCCCCGATGTGGCGGCACAAGTGCAGTCGGTCGTCTCATGGCGGGCATCACCGACCAGGCAGGAGTTTCCACTTCCCAAAAGCGAGAGCGAGGTTCTGCATTTTGCGAAAGGATATTGCCGTGATTGGCTGGCACTCCCGACTCCTTCCAGAATCAGCTCCGGCAGACGAGATTTGGGGACCGACTGCTCCATTGCGGGATCCGGGTGGCTGCGCTGATTGGGCCTGAGTCAATGGGTTGGGTAAAAATTCCACGCGAAAGGGGGCAGACCCGCCGTAAATCCGGGGCTCCTGCCGCGGAAGCTCGTGGGCCCGGGGCGAGTTATGCACCTTTTATGCAAATTGTGCAAATTCCGCACCCAACGCCTAATTTGACGCCGATGGCCGACACTCGACACGACCACCCGACCCAGATGATTCTCAGGTCTCGCCAGCATTTCTATCCAAGGTCACAGCATCAAGCACTTGGTTTGACATCTCGAACCGCATATGATGTGCTGCCGGGTCCCAGCACCCGGGCTTGGCCTCCGGGTGGCGCCGTTCGTGGCTGACCCCTTCCGTTTGCTCAAGCTTTTCGTCCAGTGCAGGGGGTGGTGCTGATCTGGAAGATGGAACGAAGGTTCCTCGGTTTCGCTCAGTGCCAAGTCCGAAGAATGGGACGCACCTGAACATGGCCCGGGGTTGGCCCCCGGGAAGTCGGGTTGTTAGCTGCCCGGTCGGTCGCGCGTCCCGTCTGGGGGCCACAGTAGAATACAAATAGAAAGAGCACTGCTGTTTCCGAGATGTAGCTGATCTTCCACAGCCAAGAACCGTTCCCAGATCCCCGGTGACTGCCCGACGACACAACGGTCCATCACCATGGCCGATCACTCCTCATCACAGACGGCCTTTACCGACCGGCCAAAGCCCTCCGACGTCGACCTCGAGAAAGGCGTCCACGACTTGAACTCAGACCTTGAAGCCGCTACTATCGTGCTCGAGACTGACTCGGAACCTACCAGCCGAGATGGCGCTGCTGACGAAAAGGGGGATGCGGAGAGCAAAGATCCCAATGTTGTTAGCTGGGATGGCCCCGACGACCCCACGAACCCGATGAACTGGACCATGCGTAAGAAATGGAGCAACGTTGCTGTATTATCCATCCTCACAATCATTACGTGAGTCTCGAACGCCCACTTACACACTCTACTACGCAACACACTAACACCTTCCAGACCCCTCGGCTCATCCATGTTTGCCCCTGGCATTCCCCGAATCTTAGAGGAGTTCCACGAGACATCGTCCGTCACGGCGACCTTCATGTTGTCTGTCTACATCCTCGGCTTCGCCTTCGGCCCCCTCCTCGTCGCCCCGATGAGTGAGATCCACGGCCGATCCCTCCTCTACAACATCGGCAATGTCTTGTTCACCATTTTCACCATCTGCACGGCCCTCAGCAACAGCATCGGCATGTTGATGGCTTTCCGCTTTCTCATGGGCCTCGCCGGTTCCGTGCCCATCACCATCGGCAGCGGCAGCATCGCCGACATGATGCCCGTCGAGATGCGCGGAAGGGCAATGGCCGCCTGGGCCCTCGGTCCCCTGCTCGGCCCCTGTATCGGCCCCGTTGCTGGCGGCTACCTGATCCGTGCAGCAGGGTGGCGATGGGTTTACTGGCTCATTGCCATCATCGCAGGCATCATCACCGTCTTTACCTTCTTCATGCTGAAGGAGTCCTATGCCCCGGTCATCCTGGAGAGGAAGGCGAGGCGCTTGAGGAAGGAGACGGGGAACCAAGAGCTGCGGAGCGCTCTCGCTGGCAATGCTACGACCCCGACCGAGAAGCTCAAGGCGGCCATCGTCCGGCCCTTGAAGCTGCTATTCTTGGCCCCGATCGTCACCGCCATGGCCCTTTATATTGCTGTCACCTGTGAGTTTTCCTGGCGGGTCCTTGTCTGATATTCGAGCTGACAAGTCAATAGACGGCATCTTATACCTTCTCTTTTCCACCTTCAGCATCGTGTTCCCTCGGCACTATGGATTCGGCGAGGGCGAGAGTGGCCTCGTCTTCATCCCCTCCGGTATCGGCATGATGTTGGGCATTGGCGTCTTCGGCGCCCTTTCCGACAGGCTGGTCAAGAGCAAGCTTGACAAAGGCGAGCGCCATCGCCCCGAGACCAGACTTACGCCTTCTTTCACCCTCCCCGCCGGCCTCGCCATCCCCAGCGGCCTGTTCATCTACGGCTGGACAATCCAGTACCACGTGCACTGGATTGTGCCCATGATCGGCGTTGTTATCTTTGCCTTTGGTCTCATGGGTGTCATGGTATGTCGTGTCCGGCCCCCTAACTAGAATCGCACCGCTGACGTCTGTGGCAGATGTGCATCCAGAACTACTTGTTGGACGTCTATCCCCGCGCTGCTGCCTCCGTCACGGCCGCTCTGGCTGTCCTTCGGTCGTTGGCCGGAGCCCTCCTCCCGCTCTGCGCTATCGACATGTATGCCGCCCTCGATATGGGATGGGGCAACTCGCTTTTGGGCTTCTTATCGCTTGCCCTAGTGCCCATCCCATTGCTCTTTTACATTTTCGGGGCGCGTCTTGTTAAGAAGTTTGAGCTGAAGCTTTAATGTCTTTTTTTGGGTGGTCATACCTTTGCATATTATCGCATTAGCGGGTGGAGTTGGTGGTTTGGGAAAAGCAAGAGGACTGTTTTAGAGATACCACGTTATATAAACGGAATAGTAATCACAGTGCAAGCAATCTTTTTTTAACCCCCTTATTTACTATCCCTTTCTCCAGAGTACAACTTCTCTCCCACTCTCCAATCACCTCTTCCCCAGTTCCCCCAGCTTCCTTCCCCTTCTGAACAACACCTCCCCCCCCCCCCCCCACGCCGCCGCAACCCACAATCCCAATCCAGTGACTCAATACCTCAACCCCTCATAAGTTCAGCGCCGAGTACCTTTAGTGGCACTGCCCATCAAACCCGCCCACCGTGCCCCAGCAGCCCAGGTGGCAAAACACCCCCGTGCTCTTGATCTCCACCCACGACGACGGGCCCGACGACCGCGGCAGCACCTCGAACAGCGTGTTCCACTCCTTGCCCTCGCACGTGTCCGCCCGCCCGCACGCCGCCTCTGCGATGTCGCTTTGGGACCACTTGTAATCTGTCGTGGAGGTGGAGGGGGGTGGTGTTAGATACCTATTTGGGTGGTGGAGGGAGGAGGAGGGGGTGGTTTGTTTTGGGTGGTGGAGGGGGGAAGGGGAGGAGGAGGCTTACTGGGGTTGTTGACTAGTTGGTGGCCGCAGGCGAGGAGGCGCTCGGCGGTGGCGCCGAGGGCGGGGAGAAGGAGGGCGAGGGTGAAGGTCTTCATGGTGATTGGTGTTTTGGTGGGGTGTTTGGGTGTTTGGGTGGTGGAGTACTGGTGATTGGCGGTGTTGCTGGTGTGAGGAGTGTGGTGGCTGTTGTTTGAAGCTTGTTGTTGTGATGATGAGCATGGAAGATGAGGATGGGAGTGCTGGCGTTGCCGTATTTATATCTTCAACATCGTCACCAAAACTGGGATGCAGTCGGATATCACCACTTCGGCTGTCGGGAAAACCGAGAGGCTGTTCTGCAGTCATCATCGCCTAACAATGTTCTCTGCTCTTGGCTCAACACCGTGGTAGGTTGGCTGTGTAAGACTCCCTCCATAGCTCGTACGACTCGGGATACGAGTAGCAAAGTGGTCGTTGGTAATTTGTCCGGTTGGGTTGTGGGGATTGGTTACTGCAGCGCTTATTGGAGGGACGAGCACTGAGTAAACACAGCCGAATGCAAGAACACTGGGGTCTGAGTACATATTTGTTTACCCCTAAATGTGAAGCTCCGAGTGCAAGTCTCTATATCACTCAAATAATTACCCGGTGGTCAGGTAATCTAAATTTCAACTCCATCTCTCCTGACCACCGGATATAACTTCCAGCAGTGTTACCCGCGCTTCTTCTCAACCACTCCGATGATGCCTGGGCTGGATGGTTAAGGGGTCGCCATGACCAATACTTCAAGTTGGCACTCCGCCACCCGGCCATGGCTTTTTACAGGAGGTGTGGATGCCCAAATTGCATTCGAAGCTACCGAAATGGACTAAGAGTAAAGGGGGCAGAGGCAAGAAGGGGAGGCCTAGAGTGGGAAGGGCAACTACCATAGGACGAAGTGCTTGTAGATGTTCGAAAGCCCCCCTGGACACAACCCTTGTTTTTATCTTGCGCATGTTAGGTTCACAATAATTTCTGCTAAGGTAGCTTCAACTGACGGTGATGCATGGCCATTCTTAGCAGAATGCACATGCATGGATTCGAGATTTTCGCATGCACGAACTGGCAGCTCCACCATTAGACATCCGTCGCCGTGCAATCAAGGTTCATTAGTAGTCTTTTGTACTTTTTAGCATAGGTACTGTACATACATACCCTATGCTGCGTTTGCCCGCCTGAGAACCCGGGACGCCATGACCATAGCACAACGACTGCTTCTTTTCAGCTCACCAAGCGCTATGCAACGATGCGAATGCGGTAAAGATGACCAACAAACAGTGTACCAGAACCGCCATTAGCTTTGCCTGATATTGGGGGCTCGCGTTTGCCGCGGGTGCGCGGGTGGGTCGGCTGTCAACCCGATGGTGCGTTGGTCGATCGTTTCTGAATTGCCCTTTACCGCTACCGTTTCACACCCGCTGGCCTCTGTGCTGCTTTGATCCACAGGGAGAAGAAGAGGGAAGCAGAATCCGGAATACGAAAATCCTTGCTTCACCAGACTCGGGAGATCGCCCGCAACCCCCAACCCGGGATGGAATCACGATGTGCATAGGAGGGACAGGGAGGCAGCAAACTCATGTGTACCGTGGCATTTCTTACCTACCACCAAGCGCGGTGGCCCGGTCCCTGACGTAGTCCCTAAACAGATCATGAGTTGCCTCGTTTTCGTGCAGCGTAACGGAGAGCTGCTCCGAGACTTGGGCGAGATGACCACAAGTCGCGATATCTAGTTTAGTGGGATTACTAGTACCGCCTTCGGCCAGACGATAACACGGTTGATAGGAGTTAAAAGCAGATGGGAAACAAATCAGCAACGGAAAGGGCCCCAACAAAGTACGATTTCATTACTCTCAAGAGTCAGATTCACGAGAGGCTGCTCCATATCATGCTTGAAGGTATGGGGGTAGACGACGGCCACAAGAAGCAAATGAACATCGAAATCTCAAAGCCTTTCAAGCTCTCTAAGACATCGCCGTCGGCAGTGTAAATAGCACGCTCGGCCTTTCTCTCTACGTCGGCTTTCCCCTCGGTTTTACCTACGTTCCTCCTACAAACAATACTCTGTGGCTATGTCAAGGGCAGGGCGCCCGAGTTCGTCCACGCCCTCGGATGCATCGACCGTGCCGACTTAAACGGGAGTAGCTTGGCAATCCATGACGCCGTGAAGTGTCGGAGAACATGTCCGGTGATATAAACCATAACGCGGAGAGCACGTCCGTCCCAGTGCCGGTAATATAAATACCAACACCAGCGCCAGCGCAACCGGCCCTTCCCACCCAGACACATCCAGCAATCTTGGTCTTATCCAACACATTGACATTACCTCTACCCATACAATCCCAATCGTGTCCATGGCCAGCATCTTCCGGCGAATGCTGAGATTACCGGTACCAGAGGCATCCCCCGCAACCGACGACACCACCACTCCTCTGCCCTCTGTTTCGTTTTCATCTCCTTCCCCTTCCCCCCATTACCAGGGTCGCGGCCAGCTTGTGTGCGTGGCCGACACTGGGTTCGACACGGGCAGCACGACAGATGTACATCAAGCCTTCACCGGCCGGGTCAAGACCTTGCACGGATGGACACGAAATGGTGCCACCGATGATCCTAGCGGCCATGGCACTTACATCTGCGGGTACGGCGCCAACACTTTCTCTCTTTCTATGCTTCTAGGCTAACCATTTGGCACAGCAGATGTGTTCTAGGTCATGGCCAGCACAAGCTTAAAGGCCGGGTAGATGGAACCGCACCGGCCGCCAGTCTTATGGTGCAGTCCTTCTTCACCAGGTTCGGCGAACAAGGGCAGGCCGTGATGGGAGGCTTCCCCAGCGACCTTGGTCTCATTTTCAACGAGGCCTACACGGCTGGAGCGCGCATCCATACCAACTCGTGGAGCACACCGTTGTCAAGCAAAGACGATTTCAAGCAGCAGTCCTACGGTGTCGCCGCCGAGAGTATTGACCGGTTCCTATGGGCCCACCGGGACATGACAGTGGTCTTCTCCGCGGGTAACGACGGGCGAGACACTAACGGGCGTGTCAACGAACGGTCGATCACACCCGAGGCCACGGCCAAAAACTGCATCACCGTCGGCGCCTCAGAGGAACTGCTCCCTACCCGCAAGCCAAGCATGAACCGCACACTACGTATCTACCGGCTCTTTCGACGGCACAAGTTGCTCAACAAGAACCATCAGGCTAATAACGCCGGGCAGGTCGCGGCCTTTAGTAGCAGGGGACCGACGGCCGACGATAGAATCAAACCCGACGTGGTAGCGCCCGGAACGGCCATCCTTTCAGCGCGGTCGCGCTGCCAAAGATCCGCAAATGGGGTGTACTACACAAGCTCGTTGGGGGACGAGAGCTACCAGTGCAGCTCGGGCACGAGCCCGTCCGCGGCCCTGGTGGCCGGCTGTTGCGCCGTCATCCGGGAGGCATTGCTTGCAATCGGTTACTGCGACCTGGCGACGGTTGTGCCCAGCGGTAGGAGTGGCCATGGCTCAAACCCAGCACCCGCCCCCACCAAACCCACTGGCTCCCTGATCAAGGCCCTCCTGATCAACGGCGCCGTGCCCGTCAAGGTGCGGCATGTCCCAAAGCAGCAGGGATTCGAGCCTAACCCTCACTCGGGATATGTAAGTTATTTCCATCGTTCTGTAAATAGAAGACAACAAGGCAAAATTCAGTGCTGACACTGAGCGACGCAGGGACGCGTGCACATCGATAACACCCTTGCCATGATCGAACCCGAGGTCCAAGGAATGGGGGGCTGTGGGATTAGCGCCATCACCCAGGCAAAGGAGCTGTTTGTGGTGCGTATAACGGTCCCAAGCCTACCGCCCCATCGCAAGGCTGCGGGCGCCAGGGGCCTAACCTTCAAGGTCACCATGGCGTACGCCGATCGCCCAGGCCCGTCGCTCGTTGACGACCTTAACCTCGTGGCGGTCTCGGGGGACGGCACGAAGGAGCGGCACGGGAACCAAGGCGACCAGGAGTTCCCCGTTGGCTCGGAAACGATCTTCGACCACAGGAACAACGTCGAGCAGATTGTTTGGCCACGGGTACCTGCGGGAAGCGTTGAGGTTTTGGTCAAGCCCTACCGCAGGAGGTCCGCCATGATCCCGTTTGGGTACGCTTGGAGGTTCTGGCAGGGGTGAGGTCGACTTAGGTAGCGTGGTGTTAGTTCGAGCCAATCCATTTCTTGAAATGGGCTCGGTAATCCCAAAATGTCGCGGGTGATTCCAAACTGCCTTTGTGAGAGGACCACAAAATGCTCGCATAGTGACTTGAGAACCTGTGCAAACCCTTGAAATTCCGTCAGCACTTGTGCTCCGCCACCGGAGCATCATCCGTTCGTTGTTGACCAGCTGTATAGCCAAATACCACACTTGCCTATTCCGGACGATGAACTCGAACCCAACTGGTTGGCCAAATGAGACAGCTACGCTCGCTGAGTAACGGGCTTGCATATCGGCTCGCTTATCACCAGGCACCACTCAGCCTCATTATTCCCGTTCTTTACCGGCGATGAGGGATGATGTCAATGATCATGCCGAACTTTGATCAAGAGGGAAAAAGTATATAAATGTATCTTACACCAAAGTCATCTCCCAAGTCCTGAAGCCCTCTCACTCACCTCCACACCCCAGTCCCTATATATACCTCTCCACCGAACCAAGCCAACAACATCAACACCAACAACAAACATCATGCGTCTCCCAACCCTCCTCACCCTACTCTCATCAGCCGCAACCCCTGCCCTCGGCAGCATCATTCTCCCCCCAACCGGCAACTCCACCCTCCCCACCCCCCGCCTCACCCCCCTCAAGCACCTGAACACCACGCGCCTCCGCATAAGCTACCACGAGACCGGCCCCGCCGCCGGCCGGCCCGTCCTCCTCCTCCACGGCTGGCCCTACTCGATCGACAGCTACTCCGCCGTCGCCCCGCCGCTCGCCGCCGCCGGCTACCGCGTCATCACGCCCTACCTGCGCGGGCAGGGGCCGACAACCTTCCTGCGGCGGGACACCCCGCGCTCCGGGGAGCAGGCGGCGCTCGGGGAGGACGTGGTGGAGCTGATGGATGGGCTGGGGATTGGGAAGGCGATTCTGGCGGGGTATGACTGGGGCGGTCGGGCGGCGAACGTGGTTTGTGCGCTGTACCCCGCCAGGTGCGAGGGGTTGGTGTCGGTGAATGGGTATTTGGTGCAGGATTTGGATAGGGCGTGGGTGCCGCTAGATGTGAAGATTGAGGCGGGGTTTTGGTATTTTTATTATTTCTTGACGCCGAGGGGGGAGGCGGCGCTGGCGGAGAAGCCGAAGGAGATTGCGCGGTTGGTGTGGGAGCGGAATTCGCCGGAGTGGAGATTTACGGAGGAGGATTTGGATAGGGCGGCGGAGACGTTTGAGAACCCGGATTATGTGTCGGTGGTGACGCATGTGTATCGGCATCGGCTGTTTTATGCGCCGGGGGATCCGGACTATGCGGAGGCGGAGAAGAAGCTGAGGAAGCTGCCGCCGATTACTGTCCCGGCGGTGACGTTGGATGGGCTGGCTGATGGGAATTTTCCAGCTACGGATGGGACGTCGAGCGCAAAGTATTTCACCGGCCCGAGGGTGCATCATCAGGTTGAGGGTGCGGGCCATAATCTGCCGCAGGAAAAGCCGCAAGCTTTTGTAGATGCTGTCTTAGAGGTTGCCAAGCTGGCGAGGGACTCTTCCTAGATGAGAAGTTGGGTACCAAGATGCCAAGGGTTGTCTAGGTATCTTTTGGTAATAGACGACTGGAAACGTTCAGAAAAAGATGATGTCAAGCTTGGTTGCCTTCGTGAAGCAATGTCTGCAACATGTATATGCGTGTGTACTATTGATACTAGTATATGTTGGGCAACTAGGTCCTCACTTTTTTCGGCCCATCTATCACAACTATTCAAGTCAGTCTCATACTGGGGGCTCACTTGCGATAGTGAGGTGGTCTAAAGGTAAGAGCGGCACATCATGTGGCAGAGTCAGTGAGTTGAACACTACCTTTACAAACCCTAACATTAAACCTAGCACTTTACCTTTGCATATCAAGTCTCAGTATACGTAGCGCTATTTCACTTATACGACCTTGAAAATAAAAAGAAGATAGAGGAAATGATAAATAAAAATGACAAATAGCTAGCTACTATACCTAAGTATTACAATGTTTAACATTGCAAGAGCTTGATACGTAGCTTTTCATAACTTTCATATGCTCGTCATCCATGCTAGGAGTATTCTCTGCTCCGTTTTCGTTAATATCGGTTCGAGGGATCCGACGTGAAGGCTCTAAAGTCTTGCTTTTTTGCCTGAGGGAAGTATGAAGATGCGCATGTGCCGCCAACTTGAAGCCCGTGCGCCCCCGATCGCTCGAAGGCGTTGGCTGCGACAACCCTTCCTAGATCATTAGCTCTTGGGCCCCTCGGTATCGTTTTCGGTATTGTTTTGGGCGACACCGGAATCGACGGAGGTATCGGATAGCGCGGTGGATCGGTCCAAATATTTCCAGGTCGGAGGTTTTTCTGCCAAAAGTCAGGTTCAAAATCATCATCAAGCCAAAAGTCGGACGAGTTTTCCCGCCCTCTCCTGTATGATAGTTCCACTCCATAAAGGGGCGGGAGAGGGGGAACGGCTTGGTGATGCTGGCGACTCTGGGCTTGTCTTACCTGTTCAGTAAAGGACTGGGGGTACGTCGCTGCGGGCGCAGGCGCGTATGTAGGCGCACGAGGTGGCGGCGCCGGAGGTGGCGGCGCATATGTTCGGCTAAATTGAACGGCATTAGCAGAGTTCTCAAGCCGAGTTTGTTCGGAAGGTTGGCGCAAGCCGTGGTGGTTTCTGTCTTGCACCCACGATGCCACCCCCCGAGGCGGATATCTTGTTGTGAAACCGGGGCCCGTTTGTGCCTCGGTGTAGATGCCCCACGGTTGTGTATACCGGGCCACCGAACCTACTTCCGGATCCGCCAAGCTTGGTATGTTTTGTTGCGGGCGACGTGGGAGCTTGAATTCTTGGACGGGTGGTTCCAGTGATTCCGGTTCCAGATCCGGTTCAGGAAGTCGAGGCCACGACAACTCCTCTCGATCTTTTTGATTCAGGGGCAGCTGGCCCCAGAGAGCAATAGCTCGACCTAGGCGAGCATTTAAATTGTCTAAGACGCCATGAGCGATTTCCAATTGCCCAGACTCCTCCTCCAGGGTGACACCAGTGAGCCGAGGGACGTCTATAAAGACGTTAGCTTCTTGCATGAACTCTAGGCTATCTCTCTGGGTTTCTACGACTTTGCGTTGCTGGCTTACCGAGCGATAGAGGCTTTTTATCCGGCCCAGTAAAGCCGTAGCCATCTGTAAACCCACACTGCCTGCCCGTTCCGAACACTCCATTTCCGTAAGACGTCCGAAAAACAACCACCAACACCCCTGACCGTACCGCGTAACCCAAACCAAAAGCACACCCTGAACCGCCCGAACTCCTTTGTCCGCTTACAAACCCTGGAAGAGGAACCGAGCCAGACCAAGCAGGAAGATTACCATTCGGTAACCAAATCGGTATGGAAATGTGAGTTCTCCTAGGGAAGCTGGGGGTGTTATATGGTCGAACAGTACTGGTCATTGCTTTCAAGCTGTTTCGTGGACAACGGGCTAGGAGCTGGGACGCTCCGGCCCAAAGAGCTACTTTTGAACAACGCCCTTGTTCTCCTCCTTCACGTTACATCGAGCCAAGACTCTTTCGAAAGGCGTCGAGCAAAGAGGTTTTGAGCGGAGGCTTCTCCCGACCAAGGCCTCCTCGTCACATTGAATTTAATCTGTGCTGTGCACAGGTGGCTTTTATAACTCCACTTCCGAGAATGGAACGCGGCACACAACCCAGCCAGGAATGAGATCTTGACTGGTTTGGGGTTCATAAGACGAGATTTGCTACCAAAATTCAATCTTAGCTCCTTAAAACAGACGAGAAGACACCGGAACCCGCAGAGTTGGATCTTGGTTGGATCTTGGTTATGGACTTGTGGTGAGGGTTGTGGTTCGGCCAAGATGGTTATTGTCGACCAATTCGAGACTTGTGAAGATCGGCCCGGCAGCTGATCGGCGATCCTTCCTTCGTGCTGCGGTTTCAGGGTTGCCTGGAGCCATTTAGCTCTTTGGCGCAAAGACGTCAAGAACGAGTCGCAAGTCGCAAGTCGCGGCCAAAGGGTGTGGCGTTGTCACCTGCCGGCTTCTGATTTGCTCCTCAGTTCCAAATTTGGAAGGAAGCAAGGGCGCGGATTTCTGTCTCAGCACTCCTCCAAGAATGCCTGGCCATGATTGGAGAGCGACTCGCCCTGACAGTGATGAGTCCAGCCAAGTCTTCCCCACAGCTGCTGCAGATGCACTGTGTGCCTGGCATGTGAAGGAACCTCGCCGCACCGGAGCCCCTCATCCAACAGCAACCTAGAAGTGCCGTCGCGGCACAACCTCTGTAAGTCGGGCATGTCTGATGAAAATAGAATAGTTTGTGTGGATGCCGAGTGTGGTCGGCCAAACCACAACCTTTGGAATGCCACCTGGAGCAGTGCCCCCTGCCCAGACCGCACAGGTCACTTCAAATATCATCGACGCGCCCCAGCTTGCATCTCGCGTGCTCGCCCACCGCTCTTCCCGACTTCCAGATTACCCCTTTCAAACTCGGTGTGCAAAACGTTGTTCAAAAGGCTCCACCATCGCCCCCGGAACACTTCCCTTGCTTGTCGGCCCGCCTTGCCCGCCCCTGTCCGAGTCCACATTTTGACAGCGGCTTGTCCCGCCTTTCACGAAACCAGCGACATCGGGCTGAAGTGCAACCCACCACTTTACTCAAAATCAGAGAATTCTTGAAAATTCCAATCAAGTCTAGCTTTTCGGACGTTTCTTCAACGCGTTCATCTCTAATTTATATCTCTCTTCTTTTCCCTTGCGCCTTGGATATATCTTCCCTTCTCGCCGACCTTGGTCTCTTATAACCCCTCATTGTGACTGGCTTGGGAAAAAAAGGTCGATCTCGACCATCCCGACGCCCCACGTGGGGTCAAAGGTGGGGTCAGTCTGGGAACCGTCTCAACACACCGCTTGGCCTTTCCACCATCCCCTGTCTGGAATTTAAACTGACCGCCTGTTCAACAAGTTTTAGACAAATCTGGGGAGCAGCGATCGTGGAGAAATTACCGCTGCAAAATCCTGGAATTTTATCCCTCGCTGGGTCAATAGCGGAGCCAAAGAGGCCTCCTCTTCTCTTGAACCGGTTTCGAGAGACGATCGAAGTTTTTGGTCAGCGTCCGGGTTCCCGGTTGACGAGAAGTTTATTTCGCGGCTCTGTGCGCGGCTTCTTATTCCCGCCGTTTCATCGGGAACCAGACCTCGATTTCATGCCTGATGAGGGGCCTGCAGCAACCCAAGGTCACCTGCATGCTTTGAAAAGACGGACCTGCAGGTGCAGCATGGTGGCCCATTAGGGTTGTCCCCCGACTGTGATACGTGCGAATAGGAGACTGGCTCGCGGTCCCTCGTCCCCCAATTAGCGCATGCTATTTGCTGGGCTGCAGCACGGCCGCTTGCAAGCGTCTTGGAGATCACAGAACCCCTCCGGGGATACCCACCTGGTTGTTTACTTCCGATCGAGCGGTTAACTGACCGCAACTTTGGCTCTGGACCGGGAGGACCCTCGCTGCAGCAACCATAGACCTGGGTGCTTGCATTCGGGCTCCCGTGGCCCCCACACACCGAAATATTAAGAATCTCGCTTCCTCCCATCCTTCTGGACTGTTCCTTTCTTTTCCTGGTTGGCGTTTCGAGACACTCCGCCGAGCTGTGCCGGTTGTGATGCTTCCAGTTCCGGGCCCCGTCGCACAACCATGGCCGCCACGTCCCATCTGAGTCACCTTACTGCCCTCGACCGCCCAGACTCACGGGTGAGCCTGGCGCGGTCTGATTCGACGTACCATAGCTTCCAGGACATCGATCTGCCCGAGCCCGAGGTCCCATCTCACCCCGTCCAGCGGCCGATTGTCTGCCCACCGCCGGCGTCGCCAAGTTCAAAGGAGGAGCCAAGGCCCATGGCTCGAGAAATGCGCCGGCAGGACTCGGGCTACGAGTCGATAGCCCCTCAGGAATCTCTGTCATCCCGCCAACGGACCTCTTCCTCAAATTCCCTATCCTCCTCTACACGCCAACGACGCACAAGGCCGCCCAACCACCGGTCCCCAAAGTCCGGTCCAGTATCACACCGGCCAAGAAACGGCCGCCACTCCGTGTCCCCACCGGGAAGCTCCCGCTCTCTCGCTTCCCAGCCGCAACAACAACACCACCAACAACCAGTCACCTACTTCCACTTCCCTCACTTCACCTCCTCCGACCCGACCCTCGTCGAAACCGACGCCGCCGCCGCCACCAGACAGCAGCAGCAGCAGCAGCAGCAGCAACAACAACACCAAAAAACCGCCGGCAAGACGGATTTCGCCTCGACCCCCAGCTTCGCCCTCGCCCTCGAGGCGCCGGCCTACCCAGCCTACCCGCTCCCGCCGCAGACGACGCACTACTGGACCAGCGACCGGACGCGCCGGCTCGAGTACGCGGCCATCGACGCGGCCAGCAACGGCGTGCGCGGCTGGGTGATGCGCCACGTCGTGCCCGACTGCTTCGTCCCGCAGAGCAAGCGCCGCGTCGGGTTTGAGGACGATCGTGGGAGTGTCGTGCGCTATCGGCTCGAGCTGGATGATTCTCCGAGGGAGGAGGGGGGTGCTGTTGTGGGTGGTGGTGGTGGTGGTGAGAAGTTGGATGAGGTGAGAGGGAGGGGGTGGAGGGGCTGGTGGTTTAGTGTTCGCCGCCGTTGAGTTGGGTCACTCCCCCCTCAAAGGCTAGCCATGATGCTTTGTCATGGATGGGGAGCAGCGCTCTGAAGGAGGTTTTGGGGTGGGGATTTCTTCGCATCTTGCACAGGTCGGCGCTATCATTTTTTTTCGGCAGCATTGGCGGCATCACGGCAGCATCTCGAACACATCGGCATTATACCCCACATGGGACGGGCGTTCTATACCCCTGTATTGCGGCTTTTTGTCTCTCGCCCACAGAACAGACTGGAATCTGGTGGAGGGACACTTGCATTTTCGGTGTTTACATCCTTTTAATCGGGCGATCGCATTGATCTTGAAGAGGCGGGTTCATTTTGGTGCGAGATGATGGAGGGCAGAAACGGATCAAAGAAGACACGCCTGACGAGGACTTTTGGCATGAACTGGCCAAAATGGATGAAAGAGAGAACCACAGAATTCGGTATATAAAGTAATTCCACGAATATATTTCCTTTGTCATTCAAGGTTTGCCATTTATGCTTTTGTAACTATCCTTCACGTGGGGTGACTCGGGCCGCTTCATCAACACACCGTGGTACAAGAAACAACATCCCACACAACCATCCCTCGGCCCGTCTGACATGCATGACGCCAGTCTGTGCTTTCTTCTTCCTTCCCGACTTCGTGTGACGCATGCGTAAGCGCCTTATCGAGATTCCTCCTCTCCTCCAGTCTTTAGGACGAAGAATTGAGTTCCCTCGGCTAAACGAAACGTGAATCGGTGGCCTTTGAACCTGCAGTACATATTTTGCGAGAGTCCAGCGCAAACATTGAGTCCCACCCCTAGGTGGTTCAGGCCTACTACAAGCACAACGAATTATTCAAAGTTGTCAATAGTAACTATGACTCGAATTAACCCACAGACGAAGTCAAGGTTCCCCATCACCGAATTTACAGGTTGTTGCCAGCCTAGAAACAGATGTTTCTCATTCACCAATCAGTTGAATTCGAGATTTCCGGGGTCGTCAAGTGTTCGCCGGTGGCGCGCCAGTCTCGTTCGTGGCTCGCTCTTTCCTTCCCGTTTGACCAACACGCAAGTTGCTGCCTTTGTGGGCTCACTCTCCCTCGTTCATTTTTCCCTATTCTTCTCGACTCGCAGATTTGTACCTGCTGGGAAAGTTTGTTCTTCTCCAAGTCCGACCCTCCCTCCCAACTTCCCAACTGCCTCCGAAAAAACTACCACGGCCGCCGTTCTTTCTTCTAGTTGTGCCAACTACTTTCTTCTGCTACATTCCCTTTTCAACAAACTCGGGAACTACAATGGAAACAGCAATCATGACGCGGCCAGAGGCCGAAAGGCCTACTATGCCGGTTGTGACCTCCCCGCTACCCGAACAGGTGGCCTCGGCGACTTCCACCACGCTTGATGTCGAAGTGGTTGACGTAACGGATGGATCGGACCATGTGGAAGCTGCCTCCTCCATCAAGCCGGAAACCAAAACCGACGGCCAGAATTGCGACGTGGCGAAGTTGTCACTCGACAAAGAAGAGCCCTCTTCGGTCGTGTCGTACCATCAAAACGCGGAGCTATACCTCCAGGTCCGCGACTCGGTGGGCACTTCTATTCAATGCAAGGTTGTATCCGCCCTCATTGTCGCGGCATCCCCCAAGCTCAGCGATCTTCTCGATGGGTTCAAGCCTACCAGGACCCACGACGGCAAGCTGATCGTCCAACTCACCGACCCGGCTGACAACTTTTACGGCGTTGATGTTGTCCTCTCGCTCATCCATTACAAGTTCCACGAGATTCCGGAACGCCCAGACGTCGAGCAACTCTACTCTATCGCCCAAGTCGTCGAAAAGTATGACTGCGCTCATCTCCTCGTTCCCTACATGGAGAAATGGTACGTCCCAAGCAACTACTAGCTTCTTCAAGTTGGAACACACTAACGGATTCTAGGGTGGCTGGTCTGGACTGGCATCTCGTAATGAAGAGTGATGTGAACGACGACGACAAGACTCTATTTCTTACTTGGGCAATTGGCGAAGGCCGCTGGTTTGCCCGCATGTTGTCCAAAGCCGCACACAAAGCCACTCTTTCCCAGGATGGAAAGCTGCTTGATGCTTCTGGTCAACCTTGGGAGAACCAAGGACTTCCTCCAAACATTCTCGGTGAGTCCGTACCGGTGGCTAAAGGTTAACGTTTCTAACCCGCTTGATCTCGTTCTTAGAGTTGGTCAAACAGACCCGGTATGACTGCCTGACTAAGATTGTGCGCGCTATCGACGAGCCTCTCCGGGGGCTCATGAGTGGGGAAAAGGGGGCAATGGACTATTGTCGCGCCAAAGACGCAGACATGGAGCTGAAACAGTCTTGTCAGCATCTGCAACTGGGCTCGCTGATGACCAGCCTCTCGACCGCCCGCCTCCTGCCGTTTCCGATAGCCAAGGAGTATAAAGGCAGTGTTGCCGACTTGGCCAAGATGGTGCGAGCCATCAAGGTAGCTCGATTCAAGCTTCCTGGTACCCCGCCTCACCTTGACAGCCATAGCAACTGCGGCATCGACTATGAGGAGATGGTTGACAGCGTGATGCGCGAGAAGGCTCAACTTCCTGTTGGTGTCATCAACCAACTCAAGTTCCACGCCCAGAAGTCTGGCGCTTTCCGCCCTGAACTTTTCCAGGACCTCGAAGATCCGAACGTCCGAGAGGCCAGCCCAGAGCGAATTCTGAAGGAACTGCGTCTGAGCCCTGTTCATTTTAAGCAGGTTTTCGACATAGAGTTTTCTCTAGAGTCGGGCAAAGAGAGCAACTTTGCGAATACCACTGCCGAGTGTGAGGAGGACTAAGCAGCTGCAGGGTAATTGAGAAGGGGTGGGTTTCTTGTTTTGTGTGGGGGACCGCCTGTGGCATTAGTCTCGGTACTGATTTGGGGGACGTCTGGTGGTTTAGTGGATGTTGCAACCATGCAGTGCAACCCCCGGGAACGATTGTTGGGTGCCGATGACGGCGGTGTACAGCAGGGATTGCCTATATCGTGTGTATTTACTGGGAACAACCCGTCATAGACCAAATTCAAGGTCCAGTCATATGCGGCCCCATAGGCCTTGCGCACCCCTTTATCAAGGCTACCCTGCGGTGATACGCTGGAAGCCTTTCTATTCCCCGGCGCCGTTGGACAAGAATCAGCAAAGATAATTCTAAGAGGCTCCAGCTGGCATGGCGCAGTGTGCGACGAGCCAAGTTGTTACAGGCATGCCGCCAACCGCAGTAGGCTGCTGGTTCGCCCGGACTCGAAAAAGGGGTAGGGAACTCGCGGCGGTGAACGATATCGGTGTTTTATGTTGATGTCTATACCACGCCACATCCATGTCTCCCACTCAAGGGAACCCGTTCCCCTTGCCACTCTCCGTTTCAGTTTGTTCTCGCTTTATTAACATGTTCGCTCCAAGACACACATTATCAGCATCTGACCCAGACCCGCACCTTATTTTACGCCTGTAGTCTATCTTTCGACCTGCTCCCGATTTTGTTACGATCGGCAAGACTGGACTGGGGCTTGCCGTATCCGGTTATCCGACCTACGTCTTTCTCAACCTCAACAGCAACAATACGATGACGTACCGACCACAGGCCCCCATCCCCGCCTCTTTCACACCCACCGCATCAATATCAACATCAATACCGACATCAACAACCACAGCAACAACCCGAACATCCCGCCTGCCCTCCCCAACCGTCACCACCACCACAACCACCGCCGCCGCCACCGCCATCAACACCATCACCACATTCCCAATGATCGCCACCACCACATTCCCAACTACCGCACCACCACCACCACCACAACCACCACAACCACCACAACCCTTCTCCCCCTACCCCTTCCCCTACCCCTCCCAAGAGACAGAGACAGAGACAGAAACGCGCACATTACTCACCTTCCCCACGCACGGCCTGCCATCCCCGCGCATCTGCGCCCAGCACGAGCTGCGCGCGTTCCCTGTGCGCTGGCCCTCTTCCTCTTCCTCTGGCGGTGGTGGTGGTAGCCGTGGTAGGAGTGGTGGTGGTAGTGGTAGTGGTAGTAGTGGTGGTAGTGGTGGTGGTGGTGGTGGCCCGGCGGCCCAGGCCCAGATTAATCGCTGGTTGTGCTGTCAGTGTGCGGAGGCGGGGTATTTGGATCCGGTGGGGATGGTGCATTTTCCGGATTCTGCTGTTTCGAGGGATGGGAGAGGGGGGTGGGAACGGCGGGTGGAAGGGGTGCGGGACGGGGAGGTGGGGGTGGAGAGGTTGGTTGGAGGGCCGTTCCTGAGTGATCGGGGAGGTCGTGGTAGTGGAGGGTATGGGTCGGAAAGGGGGAGAGGGAGGCGGGGAGGGGCTGGGGCGGATGCGTGTCAGGGTCGAGAAGTAGGTGGGGGTAGGGATCTGGATGGGGGTGAACAAGACTATGGCGCTTGCTGGCGGGAGACCTGTCGGCATCGGAAGTGTGTTAATTGTGCGCTGTATGCGGGGCCGCTCGGTCGTGACCCCAAGGCTAAGCTACTCATCAGAACGGTCGGGGGGTTGTATGCGTCGCCGCGGTTTGTGGACCCCGTGTACTGGGAGTGTGCTGGGTGTGGGGAGTGGATGCGGAACCGGTTTGACTCGCGGTGCACGCTTGGTCTGACGGGGTGCCGGAATGGGGGCTGTATTTTTTCGTGGCGGGCGGGGAGGGCTCAGCTGGGGCCGGGAGTAAGCGAAAGGGGGGACGGGGATAGCGCGGCGGGTGCTGGAGTCCTAATGGCCGCAAGCGTGGTGATGAATCGGTATGGGCAGAGATTGGGCACGGCAAATCAGAGGGTAGCTGTGGCGGACGGGCCGTGGGACTGGCAACGGAGAGCGTTAGGGGATGTGCGATGTGCGATTGTTGCCGGGCTGAGAGCGGCGATGAAGAGAACAGCGGAGGGTACGCAGCTTGACAGTAGCGTTGATGGTAGCCGTATCGGAAAACTGTGGATCGACGGAGAGCCGGTACCACACTATCCATACCGAAGGCCGCCACCGCTGGACGAGAACGATGTCGAGGAGAACAACGAGTACGAGGGCTTATATCTGGCCGGGATACCCGCGGAGCCGTCGGATAAGGGGAGGGGTCTTGAGCAACAAACGGCTACTTCCAGCAGCCCACGGCTCTATTCGGCCCCGACCGGTCCGGTTGCTGTCAAGTCGGCCGCAGTTAACTCATTATCGCCGTCATCAACCTTTTTCCCGGGATGGAATCACTTGCAGACGTAACAATCAAGATTTCGTGGCGAATTACTCTCTCAACGGTCCTTCATGACCAGTACGAGCGCTTCCTATCGGCCCATGCCAGTGGTCCAAAATTAACGGTTGCCTAAGCCCAATTGTGTTTACAAGAGTAGGCCGACGTATTAAATTACTAAAGCTGCTAGGCAGTGTGCTTGGTTAGCCAGTTATGGGTGGGTTGGAGGATGACCGTGACCAAGAAGAGGCCGCTCCACCTTTAACACTGAGCCGAAGGGTCCTTTGGATCCATCTATTGCTGGCTATCGAGCCTACCTAACGTCCATACCGGCGAGACGACGAGCGCTAACCCCAACTTGAAACGCTCCCAAAAACTCAAAATGACAACCCTCCATGTTCGGCCGGTCGAAGTGTATTCGATGGAAACGCGATCAGCGTTCAATGACCTTGATATATCGATAGAAGCCTTAGCAAGTTAAGTAGCCTGAGCTGCGGTCCGTAGCCCGACTAGGCAAAGTCTCAAGCTCTCAATAACAGGGTGTGAAGGCGACTTGGAAGCGCAAGGGGCACCTTCGGACTGGCTGAGAGGGCGTGAGGGCCATCTCGAGGTGCTAGGTTCAGGCCGTGCTTAGTCGCAGCTGTGAGGCACATGCGCTGATTGGCAGGAGACCATGGTGTGGCACCTGTGGCCCCCGTGGTTAGCCTCGGTGCCTTCTTGCCGTGGGCTTGAAACATAAAGCCGAAAGGTACGATATATTCTGGTCGAGCCGAAACGAGCTTGAGAGTACCAGGCGATGGCGGATAGCCAGCGTGGGGCGTGGGGTGCCGTCTAAATGGCTACACAGTAGAAGGGCGGGAGGGCGCTGGGGGTTGTTTTCGATGATCGACTTGAGACGAATTGTCCTTGGAAAGGCGTACTTTGACTGGCTGAGGGCTCTTAAGAGCTCCAAAGGTCTGGATGCTCTGCAAACGCGCTCTGAGAATGGCTGGTAGTGTGTGCTGGAGGTTTGACGCAGCAAATGTCCGATAAGGAGTTCCCACCCCTTAAGTTGGAGGGCACACCGAGTGATCTGGGCGGTTGGACCGGTTGAAGAGGGACTATTAATGGCTGCAGGTCGATGGCAATTGCTGGAGACGGCGATCCCGTGATTCTGAGAGCTGGCTGACGAACCGATCTTGCCGTATAAATACATTTACCTTTCAAGGTTGAGAAACGCCATTATCAGTATTAGTACAGTAAAGATATATAATAGCTCTCATGTCCGGGAGCTGTTGGCACCGTCTCCCGCGGGAGCGGAAGTGGATCATCTGGTCTCTGGCTAGGTCCCTCCCACTCACGCCCAAACCTTAGACGATTTGTCTTTACCGCCTCGAGACGTCATGACTCTATTACCAGGGATAATAACTCCTCGCCTGCTTCCTCGTTTCTCCTCCCTTCCATCCTTAACACCTCTGCATCCAGGACACTTGATGTTTCAGATTCAGCTCACATACCATCAACGACGGACAGTAACGGCATTGTCCCAATCAACACGGTAAGTCTATCGTATAGAAATCCTCTTGTCCCTTTACATTATGTCTAATGGTAGCTCAGGCATGGGTGTAGTCGCCAACGTTATTTTGCGATTGGTTTCCCCCGTACGCCAGACGTGGGAAGATTACAGAGTCGGTCGCATGATGCGCATCAATGGCAAAAATGAAGAAAAGGAGCCGGAACAGTTTGAATGCAAAGAGGACGAAGCAAATGACAGAGAGGAGCCGGAACAGTTGGGATGCAAAAGGAACGAAATAGGTGGCAGGAAGGAGTCGGAACAGTCGGGATGCAGAGGGAACGAAGTAAATGGCAGAAAGGAGTCGGAACAGCCGGGATGCAAAAGGAACGAAACCCAGCCTCGCCCGACCAAGTCTTTGCCTTCGAGAGGATGGAAATTCGACAAAACGGCCCAGTTTCCCTGGCGCCTCCGACAGGTAGTCCAAGAGGAGAGCAACTGGCGTGGGACGTGGGTACTGGAAGTGAAAGACATGGTAGCCATGGATTGGGGGACGGTGGAGATGCCCGAAGAGAGCGGAGGCGGTATTGAATACCCGCGGAGGCCGACGAGGCAGTTGCCATTTACACCCGAGATGCAACAAGACGGCTCGTTTGTTTACCCCGACGGAGGGCAGGATGATTTGATGGTTTGGTTAGGGAAGCCGTAAAATAGCACATTCATCGAGCACCACAGCGGCGACTAGGGCACCCATCGGACAAGGATCCATGATGTAAAGGCACCTCTCCGGTCCGCATCGCCTCATAAAACCATCATTACATCATGATGGCTACGAGGATTAGAGGACTCGTTTGTTGAGGGTGGTCAAGGTGAAATTTCAAGTTGGATTGGTTAGGGGCTTCCATGTCAGTATGCGATGGGTCGTGACTGTCCGTCGCAAGGTGGTAACCTACCGTATATACCTTAGGCTCAGCGACGGAGATAATGATTCTTCCCTACCTACATACCTGGTACCTACCTACCTTAGGTACATAGGTAGGTAGGTAGCTAGGCCCTGATCAAGCTCAGCGTACCATATTTCCTACCTGCCTGTACCATGCATCCACAGCTGGACTTCGGCGGCGAAGGCCCTGGCCTGTTAGATACTAGTACATAGAGCTATCAGACCCGCTGAGAATTAAAGATGGTGGCTCTTCATCTGTTCCTGACCCGGAAATTATAGGCGCCCCATCGGGAGGTGCAATGGAAGTGTCACCGTGACATGTTCAACGTTAGGTTGCTACAGATTAGTTAGGGTCATGATGTTCCTTCGCCTACAGGGTTAGGCCCTGCAGTGGTCTGTGCTCGGCGCGCAGGGAATCGACCCCGCGCCATCGACCCCACCATCTTGGCTCTATTCTAGAGGTATGGACAAGCAACCACTCTTCAATGTTATGCCCAATGCTTGCGTCGCAAGTTGGTTACTTCTCTTGTTTGTGTGCCCAGCATTTGCCTCATTACAATTCAACCGATTCAGCGGAGGTCAGTGATTTTTCCCGGGCGCCAGGGACCAAGTTTCAGCAAGACTGCGTCGCGCAGGCCAATCAGTTCGACAACGCCATCCCGAACAGGCAGTTTGAGGGCTCACTGGTACTATGTATTGCCAAGGCCGGCAGTTACCGCCATCGCCAGCGGCTAGACCTATGACCGGCGCGTCAACCGGTGAACCCATGGGCAAAACAGTCCGCTCCGGGCGACCAGTGTGATATTAGAGGTTAAGCAACGGCATGTTTCAACAAAGACCAGTACCGTACCCCCCCATTTTAAGGACCTCTTCACAACGTACCCCAATCCGATCATGGGCGCGAACCAGTCTGCATCGCAGGGTCACGTGGTGGGGTGAAAGGGTTCAGGCCTTCAAAGTCCGGACAGGCCGGCCAGCAAACGGCTGGGTAGAGTAGACGCGATGGGGGACCACAAGGAAACCGCGGTTCGGGCAGCGAAATTTTCTACAAGTCGTGTATCGGTCATCGGACGAACCATGCGTGGTCTCGGAGCAACGGGAGGTACGAAGTACCTGGGCTGAAACAAACTGCCCGGAAGATACCAACAACCGTATATCTGTAATGCAGGATTGTAAAACAAAACTAAATACGAATGCCAGTGTTAGCTTGTGGTTGTGAATTTTCTGAGCTGTTGTTGATACGGAATTATAAGTCTGTTTGCTTTGTGTCGCGCGCGTTGCAGTTGTTGATTCTTGTTTTGGCAGCTGTGGCCAGGCAGCTCTCTGCACGGACCAGGCTCCCGGCTCGCCTTCCCCACAAGGGGCACTGTCCAATCAGACTTTAGCACTATTTTTTTCGGCGGGGAAAGTCAAAAATTTGGCATCATCGCTGGGTCCAATTCGGGCCAGAGCCAAAGTCTCTCGTTCTCTGATTGCGCTCAAGGAGGTCGTCGCAGCTTTCGCTTTGCTCAACGTCAAACGCAACCTGGACCAGAGCGGAACCTTGTGCACGCCGCTCGTGGACTCCCTTGCTCGACGCCGCCAATTTGCAGCAACCAAAACGTACTAGTTGCACCCTGCAGCTGCCAATTGCCACTCTTTGCTGACCCGTTGTCGCAAACAGAGGGCCAGGCTGCGCGTCGCACAGGTCCAAAGTTCTACGAACGCCGCCAAGTGTTCGGGCTTTTTGATTCCACCTCACCACCTCTTTTCTCCCCTCGGCCTCTTCCTCCGACTCTTGCTTCCGCCGCCTCCGGCCTTCTCCATCTCGACCGCGCTCGTCTCACCCTTCTCGATCACCGCAATCTCGCTTCCGGTAGCCAACTTCTACCATAATCATGGCGCCCATCAATGGAACCGCGGGCAAGCCCGCCAAGCCCGCTGCTCGGCCCCTCCACCGACCCGTCGTGCCTGTTCTTCCCCTCAACTACCCTCAGCGCCCAGCGGGCAAGCAAGCTACCGCCCCGGCAGTTCCATCGTCGTCTCCGAACAAGGCACAAATCGCTACACGACCGGCTGAGGAAAAGACGGGTTCCCATGTGCCCAAAGAAGGCAATGGTCAGGTGAACGGGAACACAACTGGGCATGGCCCAAGCTCCAAAAGCGGCCTCGATGCTGCAACCCCCTCTGCGGCTCCCACTCAAGCTGCCACCAGAACAGAGCCAGTCGCGCCCGTAACGACGCCGGGCGAATACGACAAAGGTATGCGCCATCTACCTTCACCCTTCCAGTTTGCTTTTGCCCTGGGCCCACTCGCGTCGTTTCTCTGGCCTCGCCCTTCTCCCCGTCGGCCCTCCTTTCGCTTGTCCCCGCGCACAGCTTCGACCCTTGCAGGCGGGAATGTTGGCTGACAAACCAAACACGATTACAGATACGCCGACACTTTCCTCCACTGTTCCCGACCGCCGCATGCTCTCACCTACCCGCCATCGTCCGCCGGGGCTCCCTAACCCCGCACCCGAGCCTATGGGCACCTCCGGTCCGGCCCCCGAAGTCCCCATCATGGCTCCACACCCTGCTCTCATGAACCGGCCGGGTTTCCACCAACATCATCCCAGTAACGGGAGCCTAGTTTTCAACGGTTTCCACGATTCCAACGCATCCTCGCCTGCTCCTCGCCTGGGCGGCGGCTTTGCCCCTCCACCGGGCCTTCACCCGTATCCGCCCCCTGTGGATGGGTATGGGCGGGCACTACTTGTCTCTGCCGTCGATGGTTACCCCCCCAACCTCATCAATCACCATGCGCCTCCCACACCTCATAGCTTCCACGGATCGCAATCGTCTGCGCAGGCCGAGGAACATGTTCTCAACCAATACCCCGCTGCGAACGGTAGCGGCGCCCGCCCGCTCGCAACCGCAGGACAAGGCACGAGGCCTCCCCCGGGAATGGACGCGCCCATGAATGGCGCCGGGCATCCTGCCCCAGGATCCGTGTCTGCCTACCAGACCCTACGCGACCAGGACGAGGCCCTGTCTTTCCTCCGACATGGCGTTTCGGACAACACCTTCAACGACTGCATGATTGAGGTCCGCTTTCCCGATAGCCCAGAATATCAGGACCATCCCGGCTACCGCCAACTGCACCCTGTGCTCAGGACTCCCGGTCACCGCTTCATCTTCTCCCGAAGCCCCGTGCTTGCCGGGATAATGAAATCCCAGGGCATCGCCCCGGGCGGCGTTATCCTGCTTGAGGCCAACGATGAGTATATGCGGTCAGACATATTCTGGTACTCTCTCCGTTCGCTGTACGGCTGGAGCCTTGCCGACGGCATTCTTCCGACCGAACTACGTTTCCGCGATGTTGCCGACGATCTAAAGACTGCGCTCGGCTACATTGCCACTGCACGGTATTTGCAGCTACCCTGGGTGCACTCCGTTGCCGTTCATCGCGCCAGCAGCCTCCTTATGTGGAGCACGATTGAATTGGCAGTCAAGTTCGTTTCGCAGATCACGGCTGTATCACCGCGAAATGATGGCTTCAACGTCTCGGCGCTCCTGGACCAAGTCCTTGCCTTTATCGTCCATAACTTCCCGGCCGGTTTTACCCTCGACGTCAATGCAGGTGATTACGGCTTCCCTCGTTTCCCCCCTTCGAGCCCTCCGACGCGCAACCCGAATGCGCCCCCGATTGCCAATGGCACGTCTGGTGGACTCCATAGCCGCCAGGCCTCCATGACGCAGGCCCAGATGCCGCGGAATCCGCGCGTGTCCTCAAACCTTCGTCTATCCCAGATCAAGTTTGGAGATATCTCGCCGTCCAAGAATGGATACCCTCCACGCGACCCGACGCCTAACGAGACCATTCTTTCCCGGATCTTACTCAACTTGCCGTTCGAGCCCCTGAAGCAGATCCTGGAGCACCCGCACCTGGCCAAGGCATCTGGGGAGTTCACTCCCGCATCCCGGCAGTCCATGATCAACGACGTGATTGTCGAGCGTGAGTTGAGGCGCCAGCGGATACTGGAGAAGGTGGACCCCCAGCTCCGCGGCTACCAGGAGCGCGTAGAGAACGCGACAGCGCCCTTGGTTGTGAGGCATATGGACGATTTCTGGGTCAACAACATGGGATTCAAGGAAGAGGTATTCCCTGGCGACCTCCCCTACCTTGTCCATACGTGGTCGCAACCGACTTCGTCCAGTGTCAGCACCTGAGGCTCCCATCACTGCCTTTGGCTGGCTGGTTACTTCTCACGACTTGATGATTTTGGGGAGTTGGGTTCGGGGTATCTGGGTTTTCCGCTTGCATCTGCATTTACCGGCTCGTGTGGTTTCCTTTTATCCTGCTTCGTTGGCTGATCCGCTTTTCTTACATCCTGCTTGGCATTCTTTGCATCGCGCCTGGAGTCATGGTTACATAAAAAATCGCTTGCCCTCGTTTGTCGGGCAGGCTAGAGGGAATGGGGGCATGCTATGGTTGTTTTCCTTTTTCTACTTGGAGGAGGGAGTTTTCCTTCTGAGCGCGGGGCGACCAGCTCCCGCTTTCTTTCGGGCGGCCGATGCGGAGGTCATGTTGATTGACCTGGCGTATTGGAAGTAGTTCATGCGTTTACTACCAAAAGCTCGGTCCCATTTCTGAGGGCAACTGAGTACACCAGGCTCCCGAGGCTGGTTGGCACCTGCTTGGTGGCTGACCCCTCGTTTGGGGGCGAAGCAGCATATCCGTCTTTTCAACGGTCTGCGTGCGGGTGCTTGAGATTGGGCTAGGAAAAAAGGAGTTGGCTTGTTAATGATAGAATCTCGCCGAGGGTATTTGGTACGGAGGTGAAAAAAAGACAGGACAATGGTTATACCAGAAGGGGACAGAGGCATATATCTTTGGTGAGAAGTGCTCAGGGTGAGATGTAAAGGTAATGGAATTACGATGCTAATAGTTATGGGGTGTTTTCCCGGACGTCGGTGGTCGTTTGCATTGGCTTTACCACTAATGTACTTTGTACTGCTTTATGAAACACGCCGTCGTGTGCTCAACCCCGTCGCATGTTGCATGTGAAGCTGCTGGAAAAGCGGATGCCATGACGAAGGGAATGTGGGGTGTGGGGAAGCCCCAATCCAATGTCTTGGCTCAGCCCAGAACCGAGGCTTCCTTTGCTGCACATGAATGGGGAATGTGGAGGTAATTCCATGTAATCCCGTCAATGCACGACATCCCCCTGGCTTCCTGGCCTTCCACTCCTCACTCCCTTCCGAGTTGCGAGACGACAAAATATCGAAGCAACCCACAACAGCGACTCTAGTTTCTGTTGTTATAGCTACCAGGACCTAACAATACGCGACGGGACGCGCACCTCGATTGTCGGCGGGCTAGGGAGATTGCTAGGCTCAATCTTCATCCCTTTCTACGACCGGGCTGTTAGTAAGGGGCTCCGATAACCGTGACGGCTCGACCGACAATCGCGATTTGAACCAATTGCCGCAACAACAACCACCATACGCCAACACAGCCCAAGATGGCTTCGAGGGCGGGGGCGCCTGGCTCTAGAAGCTCCGGATCAAGCGGCCATTCATCGGCCGTCACAGCACGGTCCACGACGGACCCCATCCTGCGCAACGCGCTCCGCTACACCATTTCGACGCGCGAATATGCGACCCTCCACAAATACGTCATCTCGCGATCGCGCGCCCTGAAGAAGCACGCGCCCGCCGTCGGCACCGTGCAGAGGATCATAGACGGTCCTAGTCCTCGAGGGGGGCGCACCCAGCCGGCGCCGGCGAACAAAGGCGGCCAAGGGACGGGGGGGAAAGAGGGGGATCGCGAAGAGGAGAGGGCGGCTGCCGTGCGCGTCGCCAAGGAGTACAATGCGCGTGCCGTCCGACACTCTATTCGCGTGTTTGTTGCCACGGGCGCGTTGATGAAACTCTGGGAGGTGGTGTCGGCAACGGTGTTGGGGAAGAAAGAGTATGTTGAATTCATCTGCTGTCATCTTTGCTTTGCGCCTTGGAATTAAGAATACAAGCTAACACAGCCGTCCCCGCAGCGCATCCGCCACTAACAAGAAGCAACCCCTCCACAAATCACCCACCCTCCGCCTCTCCCTCTCTCTCAGCACCATCCTCCTGCTGTACCGCATCCTCTTCCGCTTCTTCAACCGCATGCGCGCGCACATCCTCGACCCGACCGCCGCCCCCTTCCGGCTGCGCAACCCCGCCACGGCCCGCGCGCTGTCCTCCCCCTACGCGCCCGCCGTGGGCGCCTCCCTAGCCGGCCTGGCCCTGGGCGTCTACCCGAGCAAGCAGCTGCGCGTGACGGCGGCCTTATACACCGCCTTCCGCGCGCTCGAGTTTGGGTGGAACTGTGCCGAGGATAACGGCATGCTGTGGGGGTGGGAGAAGGGGGTCAATGGCAAGCCGGATAAGGCGCGGCCAAGGCCGTGGTGGTGGGGCAGCTGGATGCTGCAGCCGTTTGCGTTTGGGCAGCTGTTCCATGCGCTGGTGTTTGATAGGGACTGCTTCCCTTCGGTGAGTGGCCTGATTGTGCGTAAAGAAAGAGTGGTTGCTGACTTGATGTTTGTTTTAGTTCTGGGGCAAGTTCATCTTCAAGAACTCGACTGTCTATCTCCGCCCTAAACCGGAGGACTACCCCGCCGGTCTGAGGTGGCCGCAAGCCGGCGAAATTGCTGATAGCCTCGCGCAGATGGCGCGGCTGAACTGGCCGTGAGTCCTTTACCCCGGTCCCTCCCCCCTCTCAAACCCGGCGCCAGCTAACTAACCCCCCACCCAGCGCTTTCATCTCCCCCACCATGTTCCCCACCAAAGAGGACGTCCTGCCGCCCTCCCTCGCCGCCATCTCCCCCCTCACCTCGGGCGCCCACCCGCTCATCACCTCGCTCTCCTGCGCCACGCTGCACCCCTCCGACCCCTCCTGCACCCGCACCCACCTCGACTTCTGGCTGCGCTCCTTCCCCCCGCTCACCCAGCTGCTCTTCGTCGTCTACTCCGCCCTGCTCCTCCCGCGCGCCTCCGCCCTCTACCACTTCCCGCTGTCCACCCTGCGCACCCTCCTCACCAACGCCCTGCGCACCGCCGGCTTCCTCACCGGCTCCCTCGCCACCGCCTGGTCCTCCGTCTGCTTCTTCCACGCCTGGCTGCCGCGCACTTTCCTGCCCACGCAGCGGTTTTTCCTCGGCGGGTTTGTCGCCGGCTTCTGGGCCCTGCTGCACCGCGGCGGGGCCGGCGGGCCGCGCGGGGTTTTCTTGTCGAGCGCGAAGACGAGTGTGGAGAGTCTGTGGAAGGTTGGGGTGAAGCGTAGGTGGTGGCGCGCTATGCGCGGCGGGGATGTGTGGGTGTTTGTGGCCGCGCTGATGCTGACGGGGGTGGTGTACGAGCGGGATGCGAAGGCGGTTAGGGAGGGCGCGTGGAGGAAGGGGATTAGTTGGGTTAGGGGGGAGGGGTGGAAGGATTGGGGGGTTGAGGAGGAGGAGGGGGTTGATGGGAGGGAGGGGGATGGGGATAGGGATGGGGATGGGGAGGATTTTGGTGGGAGGGGGATCGATGGACGGGTGAAGGGGGAGTAACTGGCCGGGTGGTGTAGGTGGCTGAGAGGATGTTGTTCTAGTATTATATTGGTAGCTCAGCTAGCCGGTGAGCAGGGGCCCTGGATGATACGATGATGCATGAATAATTGCTAATCTGTGTTTACACATCTCTGTGGGTGCCAGTGAGTTAAGCAATGGCCGGGATAGGAGGACTGCCGAGTATAAGCGTGCGTCGAGAGGCGTCAGGAGGCAGACACCACAGCTGGCCTGAGTCCATATTGGGTGGTTCTATGTATGTACTGCATAGGCAGTCCAACAGTAAATAGATAGTAGGTAGTAATGGACCCGCAAAGTCAAAAGCTAACCATCTTACAGGCGGCTATCACGCATTTCTATCATCTCACTACCTGCCAGCAAGCGCCTCTCTGTCATTTACCATCTCTTTTTGTACCGGCGAGGGGGCGGTTCCCGCAGATCTATCATTCGCTCAGCTGCTCGCTCAGCTGCTCGCTCAGCTGCTCGCTCAGCAGCTCGCTCAGCAGCTCGCTCTGCAGCATGCTGCTTTTTCCTCTCACGACGTGCCAGCGAGAGCGCCATCTTGGTCTCTACAACATCCAGAGTATCAGCGCCATGCTCGGTTAGCACACGGGCGATAGCGGTGCCGGTCGGGTTGGCAGTGGCCCAAAAGAGAGGCGTCCTTCCCTGATTGTCTTTGGAGTGTATATCGGCACCCTGTTTCAGCAGCATACCGACGACGGTCTCCGCCGACTCCCCCCCGCGGCTAGCAGCGTGCGAAAGAGCTGTCCTCCCCTGGTTATCTTTGTGTTCGATATTTACCCCACGCCCGAGCAGCGACTCAACGAAGTCGGGCCGTTCAAAGCATACGATAATCAGTTGCAGGACTGACCTCCCATCTCGTGCGGTAACGTTGACCTTAGCGCCGGCCTCGAGTAGTGCCAAAGCCGCGTCGCCGAGGCTGGGTGACTTTGCAGCTAGCACTAACGGTGTTTCACCATGGGATTTTGCGACTCGATATCGGCGCTGTGTTTGAGCAGCCATTTAACAACCTCCTCATGTTGATAATGATCGCCCCTCGCGGCAACGGCCGCGAGAATCGATACGCCCTCCGCATCCCTTGCCTCGAGATCTGCACCAATGTTAAGCAAGAACGTGCCACCAATGTAACTAGCCTCCCTTGCTAGACCACTACCGTAGTGGCCCGTTATGCAATAATACAACGGAGTCCGTCCGTCGTCGCATTTTGACTCGATGTCTAAGCCTTGTTCGACCAAAAATTTCATCACAAGGTTATGCCCACCCAGACAGGCATAAGTGAGAGCAGACATCCCCCTCTTGCCTTTGTGTTTGATATTGACGCCCCTTTTCAGCAAAGTCTTAGCGGTGTCCAACATGCCCTTACCGCAGGCCAAGGTGAAGGGCGTGTGATTCTCCGTGCTTTTCGCCTCGATGTCGGCCCCATTTTCTATCAAAAAGATGGCTTTTTCTTCGTGTCGGTTGTCTATGGCGGACATCAGTGGCGTCATGCCTCTCTGTGATTCCCGCCCGTCCACGTCGGCCCCAAACTGGAGCAAAAGCCGCATGGTGTCCACGGCCAGGCCGGTCCGGTGATCAGTAGCTCTCACCAACGCCGTTTGTCCCTTCCAGTCCCTCGCTTCTACCTGAGCACCCCTTTCAATCAATAGTTGGGCAACGTCTGTCTTTTGCTTTTCACACGCCAATAGCAGCGGGGTCTCGCCTCGGTCATTCCGCATCTCTAGCCCAGCGCCGTTGTCAAGGAGCACCCTCACGACGGCCACCCAACCGGCCTCAGCAGCCCAAAGAAGCGGTGTCAGCCGGCGACTCCACCCGTCTGTGACACTGGGTTCCCAAGCCCCCGACCACCTGAGGCTCCGGAGCACTTTTGGCTGTCCGTCAATGAGGACGCGGACTATATCGGCGTGGCCGCACGCCGCGGCCAACGCCAACGCCGTTCTTTCCTGAGAGTCCCAAGCGGACAATCGCCGACCCCTTGCTTTGACAAGTGCCTGGACGGCTGGGGCAAACCCAAGAAAGGAAGCAACCATCAGGGGAGGTGTGAAATTCCTACTGATGTGTGACCCGAATGCTGGGGCTGCAGGGTCCCTTGTCTGCACCATGGCTTGGAACCACCACTGGCGACTTTCATGGCAGAGCTCCAGCATTGTCTGTGTTGTTTTCTCGTCGGCTTCCCCATGCAGCTCCCTCAAATGAACAGCCCAAAAATAGGCCGAGTATTCAAGAAACTCATATTCCCGCAGACAAGAGCGAAGTTTAGCGGGATAGGGGTGCTGGTGGTTATGATGACCTTTGAGGAGTTCGGGGGTGCCTTTGTATAGGTCGGAGAACCGCAGATTCCAAACGCAAATCTCTCCAAGAATTTGGTGTGATTCAGTTCGTTTCAAGGAGTGTTTCCATCTTGACTTTGTTGGGTGTTGTCTGGGTGTCTTGGGAGGTCGGTCATCACCAGAAATTCCTTGGCGGTCTGATGAAGCAGATATATTTTTGAATCGATGATAATGACGAAGAGGCCGCACATATTTCTCAACCGCTCTCGGAATCGCTGATCCGAATCCAGGTCAACATCCTGGTAAGACTGGTGTGAAGGGCGTATCGCTAGCGCAAAGTTCATCTCGCGGACCGTCAAGGGCCTCTCCGCAGCCACAATGACGTGCAAGGCTCTCCGAGCCTCGATTGGCTCAGGGCTCGCAAGGAGAATCTTTTCGTATGCTTCCTCTACTGAATTCGGGAGATGTAAAAGCTCCTCTCTGATCTTGCGTTTGTCGATGTTCACATTGCGCTCGACGTAGTCGAGGGTGAGATACACCCATAAATATGTCCGGTTCTGTACACGCAGCAAATCGCGGAGCAACGTGTCTTGTTCCTTCTCGTTGAGCTTCAACTTCGCCCCCACTCCCCGAACCCGGGCTTCGATGAAGATGTCAATTTCTGTGGATATCTTCTTCATTTCCTCTTCGTTCTCCCCGCTTAGATGGACGACGGCGAGTTCTGCGGTGTCGGACGGCTGAAGATCACGTCGGATGGACTCAAAGGGCCTGCTCGTCAGAAGAAACTTCAAATTTGGCGCCTTCTTTGTGCGATGTTGGTCAAGCAGCTCCCCGGCGAGTAGCTGGCGGCCGTTTTCTGCACATTCATCGAGGGCGTCAAGGATGCAGATAATCTCTCCGGCGTTCTTTTCTCTTGCTACCTCGAGCAAAAGTTCCCAAAGGCTTCGGACTGAAACAGTAAGCATTTCGCCCTCGGCCACAAGTTTGGCAAGAACCGTGTCGGAGAAGAGAACGGGGTTCTGAGTGAAGAGCTGGTGGAGGATGCAACATATGGCGTTAGCCGCGCTCTTCTGGTCCTCGAAGTCGTCCTTGAAGAAAAAGTAGCACGTTGTCCTAGACTGGGTACTGGGGAGAACATTGTCAATCAGGTGCCTGGCCAGCACCGACTTGCCGCATCCAGGGTCCGCGGATACCCAGAGTGCCTGGCAGTCTTTGCCTTGGGAGCCCGTTAGCCAGCCGTTGAAAAGCCTGTGGCTTACAAACCACTCGCAAGTGCCGGGTACTCGAGGCGGATTCCGATCTTTCCGATCTAGGTATGACACCGTTTTGAGCTTTCCCAGCAGCTTCGCTTTCTCAACACTGAAATCTGGCCGGTTGTTTTTCAGAAAAGTTTGTTCAGAGGGCAGGGACTTCAGAGAGTCCGGCATGTCTTTTTGTTGCACACCGAGCGTTAGCGTTGTTGGGCTCGTTGACCAGAAACACGGTTCACTCACGAGCATCCCAACTCTCGAGCATGGCTTTGGCTGTGGCCGCTGCTACTACGGCAGCATAGTCTTGGAATGTCTTGTTCTTGTGGCTATCGGCGTAGTCGCAAACGCTCTTGATAATCAGGCAAGAGGATTCACGCAGTATTTCCCAACACCCCGCAGCTTCCATTTCAAAGGCAATGACGCCATCCTGGTAGGCAATTTTGTCCCGGGCTCTGGCAGAACGCATAACAGTGTCTCCAGAGGCGAAGAGGCCAAAGTAAACGGTTGGTTGTAGCCTCTGTTCCGGCAGCGAGCGAGATACTAGGCTAGACACCTGTTGACTGCATCCGAACATTTCACAGCTCTCCTCGGAAGCCTGTTTGCAGATAGCGTCCGCATCCTCAGCACATATCACACACTCCTCGGGCCGGTGGTGTTTATGAAGGTAATCCGGTTGAAATAGCAGATCCCCGGCCCGACCCGGGTAGGCTTTCTCAAGGCCAAGCTGGCTCTGAAGAGCGTCGAGATGGCGAGACACACTAAGGGAGAACTCTCTGGTGCGGCCGGCCTCAGCCGCCTTTAGCTTTGCCAACAAACCCGCTGCTGCGATGGATATCCCGGACAGATTGTCATGTGGAGTGTCTTTGCGAACGAAGCCGCCAGGGAGGCGTCTTCCGTAGTCGTACTGGATGACTCCGGTGCTCACAACCACGTCACCAAGAAACAAGCCATCCGACGGTCCCTTGGATGAATTGGGGGCGCCACCGCAGATGCCCACAAGCAAAACGAGTTTAAGATGGCGGAAGCTGGCGCGGAGATTCCCCGCTACGGTCGCGGCGGCCACTTTGCCCATGCGGGGCATGTACACGAGAACGACGGCATGGGAGGCGATGGAACCGACCGAGTACGAGTTCCTGTCGCTGGGCGCCCTGTCCAAGCCCGCATCATCCCATCGTTCCTCAAACAGCGCACGAACGGCAGCGGCCTCGAGGGGCAGAGCACAAATGATAGCAACCCCGAAGTTGTCGCATTGTGGCGGAGGTGGTAAGTTGCTCTGTCGTTGTCCTGAGTAATTAGAAACGGAACTGAGAGGGTCGTTTATTGAGGAAGCCGTGGCAGTCGATGAGGATGGACCGCTGGCTGTTGAGCATCGTGGTCTGCTTCCTTCGCGCATTGGAAAATCGGGTTGAGCGTGGGCCTTTCAGCGTGCTAGTTATGGGCCGCACTTTGAACTTGTGAAAGCCGATGGAGTAGTCAGAGTTGTGTGTACTTTGATGAGTATGCTTTGTTTCAGTGTCATGGAGTCGAACCACAACGTCGACTCAACTGGACACTTGTTGAACTGAAATCGGGCTGATAAGTCGCGCCACGTCAGGCCGCAGAAAAAGCACGGTATGTGCATGTGCACAGAAAGCCACAAGGCTTTGGGCATAAATCAGGCGCTAATCACACATTCCGAGGTTTGAAGCCCCCAGCCCCCTGCTCCCCACCTTTGAGTCCGTTGATTAATCCTAATTCGGTGATTACCGGTGCCTGTGGCATGGGATAGGTAAGTGGCCAGCGCTTGTAATGGGGGACTTTGGTAGGATTCGCAGTGGCACGACCATTCAAGCGGTTCAGATTTGTCCCCCGAAGGGCTTCCACGGGGGCCAGTTGGGAGTACAATAGGGGCCCAAGTACTTGCTTGGCCAGCCAGTTCATTGTTTATTTTGCCCATCGGCAGCCCGAAGATCTCGAGACTCTGCAATCTCTAGCTTCATTGCCCCTCACGTCTCTGACGAACCTCGAGGACATCTTAGTTAGGCCGCCTGTCACTAGAACAAGCCCAAGCTTCAACAGTGCTGTTACATCAAGTCCTTGACCGGGCCGGTGCATCGTGGGCTTACCCTGTTTCTGATCTGCCGAACTCTATCCAACATCCAACCCTCCAACAATGCCGAGCTCGTCTTCCTCTCGGGTAGCCATCCCCATGTTCCACGACGACACGCCAGACACACCCCAACAACAACCCCTCTAACCCCCCTCGAACCCACCCCCCAAACTCAACCCCGTCACACGCAAACCCCTCACCCAACCACCACCTCCCCACCACCCTCAAATCCCGACTACTCGCCCCCACCCACAACTTATACCCCCCCCTCCTCAACCGCCACCCCTGCGCCTCCACATCCCACACACTCAAATCCCTCCTCGTCAGCTCAAACACCGCCTCCCGCGCCTGGCCGGGGACCAACGGCCCGACCCTCACAAACCCGCGCAGCTGCCTCACCGGCGCGCGCGCATCGCCCCCCTCGCTCTCAGGCACCCCCGCCCCGGGAACCCCGACATACAGCTGGGCGACCTCGGCGCCCTCGACGGCGCCCGCGTTGGCGACGGCGCAGCGCGCGACGAAGAGCACATCCCAGAGGGCGGGGTGGCCGCCTTGGCGCGGGGGGGTTTGGGCGGGGGGGTATTCGGACCAGTTTGTTGATGGGGTGGTGGAGGGGGTGATGGAGAGGTTGGTGTAGATGAAGGTGGTGTAGGAGAGGCCGAAGCCGAACTCGAACTGAGGGGGGGTTTGTTTGGGGTTGGTGGCGTTGGGGTGGTCGAAGTGGCGGTAGTCGAGGAAGAGGCCTTCGGTGAAGTTGGATTCGGGGAAGGGGGCGTCGGAGAGGGAGGGGTTGAGGAGAGGGTCGGGGAGGTCGTGCTCGGAGCGGGGGATGGTGTAGGGGAGGCGGCCGGATGGGTTGGTGGCGCCGTAGAGGATCGAGGTTAGGGCGTGCCCGGATTCTTGGCCGGGGAGGCCGGCGAAGAGGGTGGCGGTCACGTTGGGGTGTGAGATCCATGCCGAGACGGTGCGTATTCCTAGGAGGGCAAAGAAGTCAGAAAAGGGCCGTGGGGGAGGAGTGGAAGGGAAGGGAAAGGCTTACCGGCAGAGTGGACGACGACGATGGTGTTCGAACACCACGAGGCGACGTTCAACACCAGCCTGTCGCTAAACTCATCCGTCAAGCTGGGGCGGTCGAAGCTCTCCGAGGCGTACGCGTTGATGAACACCAGACATGCGTCGGTGTTGACGTAGGGCGTGGGGTTGTCCGAGTAAAAGTCCCAGCGCAGGATGCCCTTGTCCTTGGCGATGCGATCCTGCAGAGCCTGGAAGGGAGAGATGACGTACGGCGGCGTGTTCCCCCCTGAACCGCCCGCAGTGACGAGCGTGCCGTTGAAGGTGTTCCAGCCAAAGTTCTCATCGTAACCGCCGCTGTAACGGTCGCGGTTGTGCCAGGGCCCAGCCTTGACGGTGGCGTCGTAGCCGTAGATGCAGAGAAACTTGGGCTTCTTGAACGGCAGGGTGTTGTTGACGTTCTTCACGAGGACTGTGCCAGCTGCGCCAATCTCTTCGACCAGGTTGGCGTGGTCTCCACGGACGTCGACGGGAAAGTGCTCTTGCAGGTTGTCATAAATGGCCGGCGGCGGGTAGGCATTCTCTTGACCGAGATAGTACCAGGGAGCCAGGATACGAGTAGCCATGTCGTTGATGCGCTCGTCGCTCACAGACCCATTGTTCACGGCTTCCACCAGACTGTCGCCCCAGAAACCGGCCCCAGGCATAACAAGGTCCAAACCCGCGTTGGCCGAGGCTACGCCAGACATCTGGCCATCCCAGTCACTGACGACGAACCCCTCAAAGCCAAGCTCCGTCTTGAGTATCCCATTCAACAGCTTTGAGTTCTGGCAGGCGTACGAGTGGTTGGCCCGCTGGTAGCTGCACATGATAGCACCGGCCCCCTCGCGCAAGGCATCCATAAATGGAAACACATACAGCTCGTGCAGCGTCCGATCGTCCACGTTGGCACTGATGGCATCGCCCAGGGGACCCCACCTGCGGCGGAACTCTTGCTCGTTCAGCAGCCAGTGCTTGGGGGTGGCAATGACGCCGGCCTCCTGGATGCCGCGGGTGATGGCGCCCATGCCGGCGCCGGCCAGATAGGGGTCGTTGCTGAGGCCCTCCCAGTTCCGCCCCCCTTTCGCGACGCGGCCGAGCGGGCCGGCGACGGGGCCCAGGGCGACGTTGATGCCCTTTCCGTGGTACTCGTTGCCCAGTGCCTGGCCGTAGCGGTACATGAGATCTCGGTCGAAGGTGGCGGCCAGATGGATGCCGGCGGGGAAGGCCGACACGAACTCTTGTCCGCGAATGCCTGAGGGTCCGTCGGCGAAGCAGAGCGAGGGGATGCCGAGCCGGGGTACCTCGCCTGTGTTGCCTACGCAGGGGCCGGGCCAGCCCCGGGTAATGTTCACTTTCTCCTCGACGGTCATGCGCGACACCAGATCCCGTGCATGGCCGTAAGCGAGGGACCACCGGACATTTGTGGAGCCATCGCCGGGTGCTTCGGTGTTCGGGGCCGAGTTAGCATGCCGGCACATACATGTAAATTTACCGAGCAATTGATGCTTAGGATGGATGAACCTTACGGGACGGATACACCGGCGGACTCCGGCCGTAATACGGAAGCTCTGATACTCCAGAGCCCGTTTGCAGCGAGCAGGCGGCGCAAAGAAGTGTGGCCGCCGTAGCCTTCTTGGTGCTGAGAACTGCCTGCTCTGAACCTGGGCCCGGGGAACGCCGGAACTTCCGGGGCAGCAGGTCCAAGGCGCTTTTGAGAAGCTCCATAGCGGTGTGGGTGTCTTTTATTCACATGTGCCGGGTCGGCAGAGCAGTGGCAATTTCCCGATCAAAATACAGATTATAATAATAATAATATTCCCGCTCGTTATTAACAGGATGTTGTTGGTTTCCGGGTCGCGGGAACCCGACAGCTTGGATGCGTCGTGGGCCTATTACCGCCTGTTTGGTTCTTTCCCGGAATTGTTGGGGGAGCATGGGGGTTAGTTAACGTTAGTTAGGTCCCTACCAGTTGACGTGGTGCGGTTGGGGCCAACTTTGCCCCCGCCATTTCTGAGACGAGGCAACAAGATGCATCGCTGTTCACCTGACCCCAGATGTTCGTCCGACTCACTGTCACAAAAACAGACTTGGGACGAACTTGTGGATGCTGTGTTATGCAAACCATATTTTTGAGCCACAGCGGTTGCTCCCGCGTCAGGCTGTCTGACTCGTCGGTCCGGGGCTCGATTGAACCAAACAGCACCGAACATCAAAATCTCGCCGATAGAAAGCCGTACCACCGCCGTTGGATTGCCAATGAGAGGCCAAAAAGCGTTGAAACGATCGGAAAATATTGTGCGGGATGATGGTCTGCCGTGCGCCTCATCCAGGAGAGGAAAATGCTGGGCATCTGTGGGCGGCTTGCTTTTCGCGTCTCATCTTCCCAGCCGCGCCGCCAAATCCAGCTTGCGCCAAAGCCAAAAGTGCCCCCCTTTCACTGGACTTGGTGAGACAAGCGGCGTCGAATCGCGTGTTTTGTTATGGAAGGGGGCAAAACGAGACGTCAGCTGCGTTGTTGATCTGCACCTGCAAGTCCAATATCGAACGCGAAGTGTTTGGTTCGACACACAAATCGACTCCCTTGCGTTCCGTTCTCACGTTCCTCTTTTCCTTCCGTTCGGATGTTTCGGCCAGCACCGTAAGTGCAACGGAGCGTCGGCGGCAGCAAACGGTGGGACGAGGTTGCACCGGATGAACTTCTCGAACAACGGCCCGGCGCCCTTGTTTCCGTGATCAGCAATCCGGCCGCCCAACTTCAACAAATTTTCGCAGGCATGCCAGGCCATCAACATCCAGACCGCGAAGAGGTGATGATCCATCCCTTGTTCGTCTCTTCCGCTGCCATCTGCCCCGCCAGCCATCCCGCTAATTACCAAAGAGACGGAAATTGCCCAGGATATTGCCACGAGGCGGGGATCCATCGCCAGGCTTTCAGCCCTGAGGGAAAGTCCAGCCTAACATCTCCGATTGCGCATGACAACCTGGAATGGCTTGCGCTCGAAGACTTGCAGTGCAGAGGGCTTCCTTGTTCAGCTGAGCTAGGGAGAGTGATGCCTTGGATGCGGGACCTGCATTGGCCCAAAACCACAAAGCCAAGCCGTCAAGACTGGGTGCGGTCAATTCCATCTCCACGCGCAGGAGAGAATAACAAAAGACTCTACTATGCGCTGACAAGCAATAGCAAATTTGAACTCACTCGTCTCGCTTGCTTTTCCTGCAATCGTGAAAGTTGGATCTGTGTCTTGCTGCGTCCATGAGGGGGTCACGCTTTTGCGGGTGGACTCGTTCAGATCTCTCATCTCGGGTGCTAGTCCACAAACGGTTAAGCTTCAGGAACAGCTGCCTGATTGGCTCGCGGAACCCATTATCGACCCGTGTGGGTGGGAAGGAGCCCGGGACATGGGTGCATGGAGGGGGGGATGAGGGGTGTGACTAATGCCAGGGCCAGCGGATATCGACCGGGATAGCGGTCCGTTCCCACGAGCCACAGTTCCGAGGGGGAATTTGCCCAGTAGCCTGCGAATAGATTCGCAATCAGCTAGAGAATGGTGCTTTTTGATTGCTGAATGTGGGCGCTTCAAGTCTTGAGGTATGTAATAGCTCTTCCTTTTGGCTTGTCAGGGGCTCCATGAACTTTTTGGAGCTCGAGGCTCGGACAGCGTTCCTGTCGGGGGGCCCAATCGGATGTGCAGCTCAACCCGAAAATTAAGAGCACAATTCGTCCAGGCCACTCGCGCCATGGCCACCAAATGCAACCGCCCACCGGTCGCCTGCGTTCGTAGTGTACATACCGTGACATACATATATGCGTGTGAAAACCGCCGTTCAGTGTACATGACCTTTCAGGGGGCAAACGCGCAAAGCGCTGGCTTGATGTCGACTTCCCCGCCACATTCAAGAAGAACCCCGCGGCTGGCGGGGAAAGAAGCATCCATGCGGGCGGCGCAGCTAAAGGGGATGCGTCAGAGCCGAATCCTCCAGCCTGTGACACTTGGACACATCATAGGGGCGATTCCAGGTGACAAAGCCCCCGTTCCTTCTTTGTGGGGGCCTCGGTGCCCTCCAACCCGACCACCACACCTCATGGGCAAAAGAACCTGGACTCCCAAGTGCAAAATCTCGAGTTGTAGAAACGAAACAAAGTCATCCGGAAGTAATTTTACTTTATTTACAGGTCTTTTACTCTATTTCCATTATTCTTAACCTTTTCCTCCATCTCTCATTCCTTTGTTGTTTTTCTCCTTTCTTCTACATCGTTACACGGACTTATTTTCTTTTTGAGTTCGGCTTTTTTGGCCAGAGGGTACCGACCCGGAAGGCCGTCAAGACTCGGCCCATTGAGCAAACGCCAGCCGGAGCGAGGACGAAAGGGGAAGCGAGCACAGGCGAGCCATGCAGGTACCAGATGCAGCATGTCAGGGCGGGAAACTCGGTGCCGCCAGACCTGCATCTGCAGGTTGAATCTGACGCTGGCACTTTCACGACTGCCGAAGCAGCCAAAAAATAGTTACCTTACAAGTAGGTAGGTAGTTACAGTAAAAAATGACAATGCTCAAAAACAATCGAACAGCTTGCGAGGAAATTCGATGTGCTAATTTGGAGGCCGTGAGCACATTTCGAAGCTGCAGTTGCGTCCGAAACGACCGACACGGGCTGCTGGCCACTCGGCTTCCCCTCCGTTTCCGCAACTTTTCTTCTTTTCCCCCCTTCCCCTTCCCCTGTCTAGGTGCCGCGTTTTGGTCTCCATTCCAAACACCACCCCACTGCCGTTATTGGACAAGCATTAGCCAATCCGGGGGCCCATGGCCAGGAATTCGCTGCAACCCCTTTGATCCTAGTTCGGCCTCCACTCTTTTGCGGGCGTGCGCGCCTGGCCTGAGAAAGAGAGAGTTGCCCTCTCTCCATTTCCTTCCCCAGGCCCAAAATCTCATGCCATTCGCATCCCAAGGCCGTCTTCTCGCTTCTCGATTCTACTCTCCGCCCTCCAACCGGCCTTGTCGTTCTTTTCGTCGTTCTCCATATCATTCACTTCGTACACTCGTTTTCCGTTTTCGGATTTGTTCACCGTGACCACAGCTCCCGAAGCAAATCGAGATTCCACAAGCCGACCAACGAAGTCGGCCAACGTCCGCCCGACGCACTCCCCGAGTTCGCAGGAAAAAGCCGCGCCGATATCCTCCCCGAACCCCCGAGCCTACAGCCAGGCTATCGGTGGAACGACATATACAAGCGACTCGGTGCCGCCATCGGTTCCCAGGTTTCTTCGCAGGAAGCCATTCGCGGGAGCGTGCAGCATCACAGTGTGGCAGTTGGCGGGGCCCATATCGGTCTCAGACCACCATCCGAAGCCACCGTAATCATATGCACCGAGCGTCTCTGGGGAACCTTTTGAGACGAACTCCTGGCCTCTGCTTCGCGGGATAAGGTGGATACCGGTTCCTCGTCGAATCCTAGAAATTCGCCTCTGGTAGGTCTTCCTGACTCGACCTATTTTCGCAAGTTCCACCACCATGTCTGATCTCGTGGTGTTGCCCTTCATGTTGATATCACAAGTCATGCCGTGGGCGTGCTCGGCGCATGCGAGAGCTCAGCTTGCGTCACGCCAGCACGGCCGAGAGCTCGTGTTCCGGCGTTGAGCCTCGCTGCCCCGTTACACAACTTCACAATGGCATTCCAAAACATGACGCTGCGGCGCCCCATGTACGTTGAATGGGTTCTGATTTCTGTCACAGACCAATTTGCTGGGAACCCTCTTTTCCTCTCCGGCACGGATGCCGAGGTGAATCTTGTACGGTACCCCACCCGGCACCCTACCCATGACATCGCCGCGAGCTTGATCTCGACACGACGACTTGCTGAATAGCCCACCTCGGCAACTCTGCTCAGCCCGGGATTAGTCGATTCTGTCGCAGTTAGACAAAGCTTAATCCCCAAAATGAACCGGTTCAGAACGAAGAAGCGGGCGAAGGACGACCTTGCCGCCGGTCGCTCAAGCGAAGATTCGGAGCAATCCTCACTCTCATTTTTTCGCAAAGGCAAGAAGGCCCAGCAGGAGGAAGTGAAGAAGGAAATCGACCTGTCCACCGCTCTCCCAACCAATGACGACTTCCGCACCAGCTTATTGATGAACAACTTGTCCGCGCGGTTTTCCATGTTGAGGGAGCAGGATGACCCCAATACCAAGATCGGCAAGGCTAGCGACGACAGCGTTCTCTTTACAAAACGCCAGTCAAGATTGGCCGACTTCGGCTTTGGTTCCGGCGCTGGATTGTCCGACATCGCCGAGGTCGAGTCTGTTAGGGGCCCCAATCTCCTTCGCACGACTTCGGTGGGCTCTGACGAGCCTGATTCTGCGAATGGCGGGAGCGTCCTGACTCGTTCCCGGCCAACCGAGGGCAACGTGCTCTTCGGTGGGAGACAAAAGATCTACAAGATTCCAGCGGCTTCTGGGGGTGGAATGAGTGGTCGAGCAGTTTATGAGGAGGATGTCGCCATGTCGGCGTTCCAGCGTTGGAGGCAGACAGAGAGGGATCGGACATTGGATGGTTTGACCGGTACCCGATCAGATGAGGCCGAGGAGGAGCCGCAGACTCGGTCCGAGTCCCCGCCCCCGATGAGTTACCGTCGTAAGCGTGAAACAGCATCGACCACCTCTTCCAACTCCATCATGGCTCGGAACTCCACGGCAGCCACGTCCGTCACTTCGCAAGCGGCCAGTGCCGCTAAGGACTCGCAGGCGGCGCCGAGCGTGTCGTCGTCAGGCGTCACATCAGCCATTCCAGAGCGCAACTTTACTCGAACTCGCAGGCTCTACGAACAGGGGTTTAACCAAGACTCTAGCGAGCACCAGGGCACAGTATTATCGCGGATCGAAGCTTTGACACGCCCGCGCCCGTTCGGCACGAAGACGGCAGACAACCATGCGTCCCAAGCCGAGGGCACCCGGACGATTCTGGCAAAAACGAGTGCCCCAAGCTTGAGGTCGTTGAGCCCGTCAGCCGGCACCCGGCCAATTGGCGCGTTAGATCTCAGCGCCAGGGCGCAAACTGGTACCAAACACACCAATCTCGGCGGCTTACCGCCCCTGAGCCCGCCTGTAAGCGAGACTGGCGAGCAGCCTGTGTTGCCCATTCTTCCGAAGGACGTGGGCAGCGCAACGCCGATGGGCATCTTCCAGAAGCCATCACAACCGTACGACGAGTCCCAGTACGTCCAGCGGCAGCTCCAGCTTCAGCAGGGCCGAGAGACGCCAACTCAGCGGCATAGGACGGATACGAGCGGCAGGAATACCCCTATCTCTGGAGACAACGAAACAAAACTGCCCGCTATCGGAGGCCGACCGCCCGCGCCGAATGCAGCTCTCCCCCCAACCCCCGTTGCAGAGACCGAATCTTCGCCGTCAAGCGCACTCAATCCACCAGGACTCAACTTGCCAGCGGAGTCTCACATCGAGCGCCCCTCGGACAAAGACCACCCAGCGTTCAGGCAATCTGCGCTGCCCATTCCTCTCATTGTGAATGACAAGGCTAGCAGAGAACCCTCGCCTGCCCGGAAAGCGGAGGTCCCGGCCATAAACGCCCAGAAGTCATCCGCACAAGATTCCCCGACGCTAGGCCCAGCCTCGGGTCTTAGTGGTCTAGTTCGTCAACATCTTCGCACAGAAAGCGTGGAATCCTCACTAGACACCGGGTTTGATACCTCCAACGCTGGGTTCCGTTATAACCTCGATGCGAAGTCGCCTTCGCTCCTGAGCGAATCCGGCCCCGCGTTGAGCCCGTGGCCTTCCTCGGATCAGGATTGGCTCGGCTCACACTCTGGAAAGGGCCCAGAAACAGCGCCAGAAGGGTCGGGGGGCGAGAACCAGTCTATCCATGAGAGCTCAGACTCTAAGACGACTGACCGAGCCAGTACGGCGACGGAGGATGAGACGGACGGCTTCGCTAACCAACTTGCCAACGCGCGCCGCCGTGTGAGAGAGAAGCTGACATCGTATGTCGAGTCGGACAGCAGCAGGGCCACATCTCCTCTACTACTCCCGGTCGATGCACCAAGCTTGTCCGCACAGTCCCAGAACCCCCTAGGCATTATCAAGCCGAAGTCGAGTCGCGGCTCACTAATGGACCGCTCACGCAACGCGGTAACGGGCCAATCTAAGGGCCTTAAAATACTAGGGCTCGGAGCCGCGACCATGAGCACTTCACCGCAGCCCGGCAAACAATCATTCGAAGAAAAGGAGTTCCCTTCCTTAGAGACGATGAAGGAAGAGGTTTCGAGAGGCAACATGCCACCACGGGGCCACAAAGTTTCGGATGCCGAGTCATACAACGAATCGGACACCAAGGACAAGGACGAGGATAGCAACACGCATCCGGGCTTGCGAGCCTTCAGGCAGGCACGGCGAGACCTGCAAAGGCGGAAGGAGCTAGAAACGCTTGCCCGACACCAAGCTTCGCAAACGTCGCAGGCACCGGAAGAAGCACAGGAACAGCGTAACGGCATGCACTCGGGACCCAAAGTCCCCCGACAGCGGACACCAAGCAGGGAGCGAAGGCCCCCTCCCGTTACGTACAGACAACGGCCCCCTAGCGAGGACCAAAGCTACAGCTCGCCAGGTGGAATGAGGCCTTCGGGCGAGCGTTCGAGGAGTGGTTCAGAAACTAGTGCTGGTCGTTCCAACAGCCGCCCTCCTCGCTTGCGGACCAATACCAACAACGGGCCACATGACCAGCTTGGAGCTCCGAGTCCCGTGCGACCGATGATGCGCTCCCCCGGGTTGCCCGGGACAGACATCAAAAATTCCCCTGCGATGCCGCCGTACCCGTACCCCGGCCGTGGAGCACCTTCGCCCGCACATTCACCGCATCCCGACCGGTCGCGGTCGGGCGCCAACCTCGCCTTGCACACCGGACGGCCGGGCTTGGATCCCCATTCGGGTCAGCCGTCTCCCATCTCGCCTATGGGGCTGCCCTCGCCAAACCCTTATGCCGTGGGACTGCCCGGGTCTCCGGTCGGTACTCCCACTTCGTTTGGCCCGCGCCCACGACTCCCGTCGGCTTCGCAATCACCAGCTTTGGGTCCTGTGAATGGCCCCATGCCCCACCAGATGAGGCGACCGGTCGACAAGCGGGAGATCTCGGAGCCGACGTTCGTCATGTCAACCAGCCGAGTTCCCACAACAACCCTGCCACATCATCCGCAGCAGCACCCGGTGCACCCACAATACCCTCCACCCCCGAACCAACCCCCTCCTATGGTCCCGGGCAGGGGTACTAGGTCTCGGTCGAACAGTCGTGCGGCCGGCGCTGCGCCACCACTACCGCCCATCAACCCTCGCCGCAGACGTGAAGATTCTCGTCCACGAGCCCCTTACGAGGACAACGAGGCGGCGGCACCTCCACTGCCATACGGCACCCGGGGAGATAACAACACTTCAACCTTCGACCATGGAGCCAGCGGTGATGAAGGCGATGACAAGACAGACCAGCGGCGGCGACTACGGAAACCGCACCCGGATATGCAAGGCCCCAGCTCGAGGCCTTTCCCCGGAGGGTCGAGAGAAAACAGCCCGCCCTCCGCGCGCCGGCCCGTAGCGAACCAGGGCGCCAGCAATGGCATGCCTGTCCCCGGTGGGATGATCTAAAGGTCTTTTGGGCAAGCTGATCCATCGCCATCTACTTTCTCGGTATACCTCTTCACCATTTCTATTTTTTTTTCTCTTGTTTTCCTTTTGTCTCTTTCTCGGGTTTACTTGGTCGGACTGAAAGGGATGACCGGCGCAGCGCGTGAGGACCAGGCGCGGTTCATCGATACCATATGAGGGTTATGAAATTGAGATACCTCTTTGCAAACTAGACTCCTCCTTGGCGCGGATTGGGGAGTTTTCTGTTGTCCTTCCCTTTTTCTCGTTTCCATCGATCTGTACTACTTCTTGCTTGTAATGGGAGCTTGTAATGGGATTTCAGGCTATTTGCGTTTGGCTTTATTCTGTTTGGCATATCTTCCAAAAGCGGGGAGATAACATCCCGCCAGGTTTCGATTCTGAGGGCTGCTGTAGGCAGCCTGGGTGGAGTACGCATGGAGACGGGATGGCGAGAGAATTCGGAGAGCTGCCTTGGTAGCTGGGCTGCTGCTGGCATCGCGGTGTTGGATTTCAGGGCCGGATCGCTAGGCGCATAATCTGAAACGTCATTTTGATAAACTGGGAGGGTATCCCCACTGTGCCTCGGAGTTAACACAGGTTTCCGTGACGGTCAGCAGGCCGGTTGAACTTGGACACGGGCTGACTGCATTGCATCCCTGAGCTTGGAAAGTATTGGGGCGTGTCGAAAGGAGTTCCCAGCGCGACGGCCGGGGCTCACGGCCCGGGTGACCGAGGCGAGCCGAAGTTCAGCCAGAGAAACACGGCACGACATTGGCGATGAGGGGAGGGGGGGCGATCCGCTTTTGTTCAAGAGTAAGACATCGACGTGTAACTTTCCCCTTCCGGCAACAGACGTGTAAGTGCAAGTGGAAGTGAGTGCGTCCGACTGAGGTTTGAGATATTTAAATCTGAAGGTGCTTGTTTATACGCGGGGACTGACGAAGGGATTGTTTCTAGTGCAACGAAGGCATTGAACCTTGGAAGCTCGCTCCTCCCTTCACGCTTGTAGTGACTCACTCCTGTCAAGAAACAGTACTTCAATTCCCAATCGTCAACATGGCCTTCATCCGCCCGTTCAGGCCCGAGGATACGGAGAATGCGAAGCATATCGTACGTTTAACCAACCAACTCCCCACTCCTCTCTTCGCCAACCTCTGCCATACTCCAGTCCATCTCCCACCCAAACCTTCCCCATCACCACTTCAACCCCCTCCATCGTCCAATCCCCCACCCCTCCCCCTTCCCAAACTCCCCCCTACCCCCACCAACCACACCACACAACATATACTAACCCCCAAAAAACCAACAGTGCCGCGCCACCCTCCCCCCCTCGCTCCGGCATATCCCCGCCGCCGTGCGCATGGCCCCCTACCTCTGGACCCTGCAGTTCACGCACCTCTTCCCGGCGCACTGCCTCGTGCTGGACGACGGCGCCGGCACCGCGGTGGGGTATGTCGTTGGCACGCCCGACGTGTTTGCCCTCGCGCAGCGGTATCCGAGGTATGTGGATGAGGTTTTGGGGGGGGAGGAGGGGAGGGCGGAGGTGCCGCAGCCGAGGCAGTTGGTGGAGAAGGAGGCTTGGGTTGTTGGTGAGGAGGGGGAGGTGAATCCGGAGTGTTTGGCGCAGTTGGCGTATAAGGTGGAGTGGTTGGTGCTGGAGGGGGTGGAGGGCAAGAGGGATTTGGTGGAGGGGTGGCGGGCGATGCTGCATATTGATCTGTTGGAGGGGTGGCAGGGGCAGGGGTGGGGGAGGAAGTTAATTGAGAGGTTTGTGGAGGGGGTGAGGGGGAGTGGAGAGGACTATGGGAAGGGGGTGCATTTGGGCGTGGCGGGGGATAATAGGAAGGTGGTGGCGTTTTATGAGAAACTTGGGTTTAGGGTGTATCCGGGCGGGGAGAAGGAAGGAGGGAATGTGTGGATGGTGAGGGATCTGTAGGCTGGGATGGGAAAGGGAATGAATGTGCGGAGGTTGGGATAGGTGGGAGTGCTGCTTGAAGTGCGCGGATGGTTATCTGAAGTGGGTGTTATTGAACATGGCGGCGATGTAGGAAACAAGAAGTTGTTGCTGCCAGTTCCTCTACCACCCACATCCCGGTTCTGATTCAAATTTCCACCATCAAGTAAACAAGCAACGCGGAAGCTGAGGTCACATTACGTTTCGTGGAATCTCTTTCTCCGCCGATTAAACTGATTAACTACGACTAAAGTTAAGCGGCCAGTTCATTAGATGATCATCAACGGCAGCGTCCTGGCCATTACGGAGACGTTCCAACTTGGCTGCCATCTTTTCAGATATTCAACCCTCTAACCTCTCAATCGGGTATCTCAGCATCGCCATTTCACTCCACTCCCTCCTCGTCCCTCTTCATAAACTGCGGCGACGACCCCAGCGATGCCGCAGCAGCCAGGTCCCGCTCAGGCGACATCTGCGGCAAATAAGACTTCAAGAAACAATTCGCGTTATGCATGGGCAGACTGGTCGTCAAGTTCGCGCTGAAAAACACGCCCAGACAAGTGTTGTTGCGGGCAAACTTGTTGAACATGGCGCAGGCCCTGATGCAGTCGCCGAATGTGTAGGCCGTCATCCCCGCAAGGTCGACACCGGGGCCGATGTAGTCCATCATGCAGTTCACGTCGAAGCCCCAGGAGGCGGTGCCCAGCGTCACGACCTGGCGGTTCATGGAAATCCTCCCGCAGTCGAAGTCGATTACGCCTCGGGTGGGAACTCGGATGGTGGCGTCGGATGCTATGTTTTGGTCTTCGGACGTTGGCGTGGAGCTTGGCTCTGCGATTGTCGCTGTTGGCATCATGGTGATGGTTGTCGGCATCATGAGGATCATGGGGTTGGAGTTGGAGGCTCTGTCGATAGGGCGCCAGTTAGCCCGTCTGAATAGTACCTTTGGCGTTCTTATTAACCGTGCCCTTACCTTCGCGCATTTGCGGCGGCTATCCCTCCCCCGACACCTCCACCGATGGTTGCAAGTAAAATGACAATGATTAAAGATAAACACAATATGACCCTCTTGCGGCGGTATCCCCATATTGTTGACTTTGGCCGAGCAGAAGCCGTCTCCTTTTCATCTTCGGTTTTCGATATGTAAAATTCATACATGCTCCCGCCCGCAGTCCCAGACGAACCAGACCTCTCAACTGGCGAGTGGACTGGTGGCGGTATCTGCAGCTTGGGTTGGCGGCGGAGCATGTACGATAGCGACCGCTCTGGCCCTGACACAACCTCTGGGGCGTCCATTGTGCGGGACCGTGGAACGGGTGGCAGGAGGCGACGGTGTCCGTCAACCTCCCGCGTGTGGAGTGTTCAGCAGCCGATATCGTGCCGGCCAGGGCTACGGTTGTATGATGAGGTCATAAACTCGTACGAGGGTCATGATGGTGTGGTGGGATGGAAGTGTGTAGGAAAGAAACAGGAGAAGGAAAGGCTTCCAGCCATGGTGTAAACCCTTGGATAGCCTACAGGGTGCGGGGGAGGTGAGACTGCGAGTCCGAGGCGCGGGAACACGGGAAAATCATGCCGTAGATTTGAGACCAGGAGCTTTCTGGCTGATGCATTCAACGGAGCAATGAATCCTCCCAAAGCCAGAGAGAGTTGCGATAGGCTGGGTTGCAAGCATTCTGCCGGTAACGATGCGACCGGGGTGCCGCATGAGAGTCGCAGATCTGTCTCGTTTGATCGAAGCCGACCCGATCGAGTGGTTGGTCTCGGCTATCGTGTGCATGGCAAGCAATGCTTGCACAGCTAAGTAGGGTTTTATGTTACACCCCTGTCTGGCCCCTAGAATCGTCGCAGCCTGGCTGTCTGGTTACATTTGTTTACCTTGGTCAGCCCCCTTGGTGGGCCTCAAAAGGAAAAATGCGTAGCGGCCTCTCGGGCGGCCCACGCCCTGCATCGATTTCCTGAATACATCAAGCGCATTAAAGTTAGGATCATATTTTGTCATATGCGCTCTAGCTACAAGCGTTCATCTACACTTCCGTACCTAGGGTACATGGGCAGTAGCTTGGCAATACGCAAGTTGGGAATATCCTCGCCGTTACCCTGCCATAGCTGTGGCCGCAAAAAGAAAAGGGGATAGTTCAAGAATGGGGAGAAAGACATATATATATATATATATATAAACGGATCCGGAAAATTTACGGAGTTCCAAGAGTATGGTGTGGATGATGCTATCAACCGGCTGACATGGTTTGCCGTAACAAAGGGCGCACTACCAGTGCCTGTTCGGCGGGATTTTATTTGGGAATTAGTTGCGTTGGCAGAAAGCCATTAGTGAATGAAAATCAAGGACGGCTGGCTCTTCCGTGTTGGCGTGTGTGTGTGCCCTTACAAGGTGCGTCAGCGTTCATGAGGTGCGCGGCCTCATATTGTTCTTGCGTGCCGCCACTGCTGTCATTCTCCTACAGCCTAGTCCCTTGTGTGCCCCGACGTGCGTGAAGCACAGTTTCCCCCAACAACCTCACCGCCTCTCCCACTCATGCCCCCGCTTTCGTATATTGAACAGACATGGGCGACTGGGCGGGTAGTCTTATGCGGTGATAGGTTTAGGCATCTACCGGAGGCTCCAAAGGTTTGTTGGCACTGCATGCACTGCCAGAATTGCCCAGGTCGCTGGGGGCAAAGTCTGGCTTTCCACCGAGAGACCCAAAATGTCGCCGACATAGCTGTCTGGCTTGATGCCCTCCTCGAACCTCAAAGACCAGTCGGCCAAGATGCCGTCAACGATCTTGACACCGGCGGTGTACAGGTTACGCAACGCTGGCACTAGCCCCCCACTGTTCATGGCCCAGGGCAGCTGAGGCGGCCCATCAGTCGCGGGCTCACGGTCAAAGTTGGACGCAGCCCGCATGAGCAAGATGCGCGAAAAGTTTACTTTTCCCACAAGCGCTGCTCTTAGCAGTGCAGTCAGGATTGCCGTGTCCTCCTGAGCCGTCATGGCGTAGCTGCCCTTGCCGGCCGTGTAGACTCTTGTGACATTGTCCATGGCTTTGGAGAGGTAGAAGCCGTGCTAGAAGGTGTTGGATGAGAGCACGTCCCCCTCTAGAATGCTCGGGGAGAGGGTGGCGGCCTCGTACATATCATCGGGGGACCCGGAATGCTTGGCTCGGGTGGCAGCAGCCCTCTTCGAGTCCTCCAGGTTCGCCTGCTGGGCGAACCCGATGGATATCTGCCGAAGGTTGTTGTTGAGCTCGTAGACCTCGGAGCCGTGAACGCCGAGCGGGAAGGAGTTGGGGGCGTGGGCACCCATGGGAACGTATCCGGCCTTCCATGACGATGGGATCTCTCTCAAATCCCATTCCATCTGCGTGTCCACTTGAACGGCAAACCGGGCAAAGGCCACTCCACCAAGCGCGGTCACCCTGGGATTTCCGCCTGCGATGCCGCTGAGAATGAAGTAGGTTTTGGTGAGGTCAAATGAACCCGACAAGACGAGGGTATTGACCGACAGGGCGGCGTTGATTACTGCGTAGTGTAATTATTCCCGCTAGCGAGGGTACGAAATGTCGATCGATAAAATCATGAAGAGGTAAGGTAAGGGGGAATGACTGGTGAATGAAAAGACCACCCACAGGCCGTGCCCACGATAAGTAGGCAAACAGAGCCGTCCTTTGTGGCGTGCACATAGCCAAACCCCCGAGAAAGCCCTGGTACGAATATCTTGCGGGTGAATCGGATTGCGCTGTTATCAGAGAGCCAGTTGTCGGCCTCTTCCTGGTACTACATGACAGTAACTTGTAAGCAATCAAGCACTCATGCCGGGGAACATGGGCTGGGGCATACCATGGCAAAAATAAAAACCTTGGGAGCTTCCCCAGGAACTGGCAAGTTGGCCGCTTGTGGCAGGCTGACGAGTGGACGAACTGTCATGGTTAATGGAGGCTTACACCAAGAGGCTAAGGTACCTAAGGTTATAGGGACAGACGATTGAGGAAAGTCGACCGATTGGTGGTGTCGGTGTGGTGAAGCGGAGTAAGGATTCCAAGGAAGAATTAAACAGAGATAGGGAGGAGGCCATGACACGAGAAGGAGTGGTGTGCGGCATGCCACCTTGGGCTTCTGGAAGAGAAAGAAAGCCAAGGTAGTACATACCTTATCTGCCCAAGTGGCTGTGAGGTAAGGGCCTTCAAAGCCGGGCTTGTTTCACCCCAAGTTTTCACCCAAAGTGAAACTATGAAAGTCCAGTCCCAAATCCAATGCCACCTAACACAGTAATGGAAATAAGTAATACTGCGTAAATTGCAGGATACAGGTACATACACAGCATGCCAGTGGCCTTCCCAACTATCACCTCCAAGTCAGCCTACTAGATAAGTACCTTACCTTACCTTACCTACCAGTCATGGCCCATTCATGCCGATACCGAAGTGTGTACATCTACTTTCGTGGCGCGGGGCATTTTTGGCCAGCGACCAACCCAATAACTCCCTATCCCACCAACGAAACCCATCCTCCTGCCACTGAAGATACTACAGTATTAGATGTGCTACCATACCTTCTTTCTTCCACTACGGGCTTACTCTGCGCTGCTCTTCATTCATGCATTGGAGGCTCCAGGACATCTGGACTGGGTTTGCCCGTTTCTCAGTGTTAGCCACCGCCGCCTTCCTTCTTACCACTGTGTTCTACGTCAGTCGGGCGCCTTCTGGTGCCGCTACACCCACAATGACCATCACGCACATTCTCCTCGTCTCCTTCAAGCCCTCCGCTTCGCAGGATACGATTGACGCAGTGAGTAACCCGACGCGTCGGGGTAAATTCTTGCATTGACTGGAAAACAACAGATCTGCAAGCGCATTATTGCCTTCAAAGAGACTTGCCTCGATGCCCAGGGCAAGCATACGTCCTCGCGACGAGCGGTGGTATCAACAACAACCCGGAGAACAGCAATGTGAGTCGTGCCTGCAGCCAGCCCCCCTCATCTCTCGAGACAGTTCGGTCCTCCTGCCTGGGATCGCTGCCAATTGCTCTTCCCGCTCGCAGAAAAACATGGCTCACGGCTTCCTCATTGACTTCAAAAACGATGCTGACCGCCGGTATTTCCTCGATGTCGATCAGGCCCACAAGGACTTCGTCGCCCACATCGACCCAAACAACAACGACTTTCTTACACTGGATTTCACCCCTGGTGTGTACCGGGCCTAGGTTCCGGAAGGATTATGAAGCCCGGCTCTTGATCTGATAACAGTTGTGGATGTAGGGGGAATATTGACGGTGGTTCAAAACAGTGGTTGCGGCAAAGGGTGGATGCTCTGTAGCTACCTAGCTAGTACTTCGTAGCTTTACCGCTCTGCTTATTGTCTTCGGTTTCAGGCCTTCTTCCCCCCCAACACTGTCCCCCCGCTTCACAAGCCGCTGAGTGATTGTGGCTGCATCAAGAAGTGTGCCCAACCCCGCTTTTGTATCACAATGTTTGTCCAACTCCACAGAGGCAGCATCTTATCTTCCAAAGGCTTCGGTCAGTAACAGAGTCAATTACTAGTTTGACACAGCCCCCTCCCCGGCCCTTTCAGCTGGATCTAGTAATCGACATGCAGCAGATGGCGAAGCCCATTAGAGTTGTAGTTTCGTCCACTCCCAGACAGGATCCAGTAAGCTCTTGTCAAGGAGGTGGGTAACACGCAGCTTACCCTTCCACCCCTTCAATCGATCCGTCAGCTTAGGCTACAGACAACTAACATACGACGCATACGTCCCAAGCTTCCCCATTACGAAATCGAAGACAGCCGCAACCCAGGCAAAACATCTCTGGCATCTTTTAACCCTTCGAGGCTACGGGCTAGGATTCATACACCACTTAACGATAGCATCAACAATGCCACCCCGGGGCTACAAATCTACTATTTCCAGCACAACTCCAGCCAGTGCTTCACCGGGCGCGGGGGGGGGCGCCATGGGGACCAGCGAGCAGCGCTTCCTCCCGCGGCACCCGGAGAATCCCGAGGTGGCAGTCTCTCGTGCGGCCTTGGCAGCATTGGTAAGGCGCAGAGTTCCTTGCCCTAGGTACCCTTTGAAAAGCATAGAAATAGTTACTACTAAAGCGCTTATTTTCGTCCAGTGCCAACAGAGAGCAAGAGAAGAGGCCACTGCTGCCTACCTTCGCTTCGCTGGCTTGGTGTTTGGTGAAGGGGCTGTGAATCGGGGTGTGGGCATACCCACGAGGCTCGACCCCGGGCAGCTTTACTACGTGCACTGCCTCTCCGCGACGAGAGGATGATGCGGTTGTTAGGGGTGGAAGGAGGGTGGATTTCAGGAGCTACACGTCTTCAATGGCTTTGGATTGTGGCGAGGATGCCTGTTATGGTTCGACGGTTTTGGCGGGTGGAGAGTTGCCGTTGGAGGTGATGGCGTTGGATGTGAAGGCTCTAAGGGATGATGAGACTTATATGATGACATGAAAAGCAAGTGTGCCGGAGGGTCTTGCGAACCGAATGGGGCAGCGGGCAAGGTTCTGTGTTGGGCGAGCCATGGCTTGGTGGTATTATAGAAGCGAACGGGACTACTGTGGCAGAGTCCTGGTATCAACGCGAGACCCCAACGTAGTGGGGTAGTGTTGAGGATACCTTGTGTTGATATTGTAGATACCTATTATAATAGTTAAATGAAAAATAAAAATGACCATTTCATCCTCCTCTCAGGCCGCCCTTTGCCAACCCCTCCTATGTCATCCCGCCGTCTTCACTTCCACCCTGACCTACGACCGCCAGGCCATGGGCTAACGGACACGGGACTACGGTCGGAGGTCGGGAGAGTGGATTCTCTGCGGTGGGTGGGTAACCGTACTTCTCGTGGAAGGTCAACACGTCAGTTATTTTTGCATCAGCTTGTTGAGGGAGAGAAAAAACAGTTCAAGGTTGCCCTCACGAGTTATGGTGAAACTGCGCCCCAGTACCCAATACGGCATGGCTTGTCTTGGTGCTGATTTTCTTGTTGCTGGACGATCCTCCCTCGGAAGGCGAAAAGGGGCAAGGAGGAGGCGCCGCTGAGCCCTGACTCGCGGCCGTGCTCCAGTGAACAGAGGTGCGTCTGGTTATGGACAATTCATCAGATGGGCTGAATAATTGTGATGCGAAGTGAAAAGTATTCACTGCATCTTAAGACGTATTGCTTTCCACTGGCCAGTCGGGGAAGAAGTGAACGGGATAAAGAGTATAGAGTTCTAGCGCGAGGAAGAGGACTGGTTGTAATGGGGAAACAGCTCAGCTAGTTCGTATCGCCTCGGCGACGATAGAGAGAGGCCTGCACAACGTGGGCTACTAGCACCCGATGTGCAATGGCTACCAGGGGAGATTAAACACCAACCGACGGATAAGCGATGGATGAGAGTAGAATTGGGAAGCATTGAAAAATGAGACACGACTTTTGGGGAAAATGGAAAGATATCCATCCGAGGGTTGGGAGGTCATCCCGGCTGGGCAGTTGCAAGGAGAAGAATGGGGGGACGAGCGACCACACACCCTGACCTGAGAAGGACTGGGCGCCGGCCGAAACATGACAGACTCACTGGGTAGACATGGCTGCTGAGTGCTCAAAGTTGAGAAGGGTATAAAATCCGACAAGTTGGAGCTGCGGGTGGGTGATGATGGTGCGAATGGACTGGATCAGGAACGGGGTGTCCTCGAGGGGATGCTCGGGACCTTTATACCCAAGTGAGTCTATATTTCACAGAGCAGCAAAAAATAAAGAGACGGGGGAATACGCTGGCTGTTACTTGTCTTCCCTGACAGACTGACCGACAGCACCTACTGCTTGGACAGCTCCTGATCTGACACCACCGCCTTTTCAAATGTACCCTGACTTGGCCATTTGCGGGACTGGCATGCGATTTTCACCCGCAACCCCGTCTCGGTACATTCGGGGCCATTGCGCGGGGGGGATATCGGGGCTCGACCGTTAACAGAAACCCAATAATAGGTCGGGTAGCCCAGCTGCCCAGTGGCCCAGAGACGCAGGAAACGAGGGGCGGTGCGAGGAGAGACCCGAGAGGGTCAGCTGGAGAGAGCGGACGGCATGTCGAAGGCGAATTGGACACGTCAAGCGTCGACCAAATACTTACCTACGCTTCATCTTGCAAGTTGCGACGTGCCCGATGAGGACGAGGAAAGCCATGCAGGTCCATCCCCCCGGCTTTGTGCTACATAGTTGCTTGTTCAAGATTGAGCCTCGCTGCCTCTCCACTATCTGCGCAGAGATGCCTTCCCATTGGGCCATAACCTTTTGTTCAGTCGGGGGGCGTGTACATTGCGGCGAGGGCTCTCCACTATATGCGCAGAGATGCCCGCTCATTGGGCCACAAGCTTTTGTTCAGTCAGGGGCGTGCGGCCCGGGGCGGTGATCGAGGGTCGCCTTATAATAAGATATTCATGTCACCTTAACTTTGATTGGGTGGCTGCGTTTTGTTTGGCGGGTCGAGCTTAGTTTCAGGGCCATGATCGCGCGTCTGCTGCATCTTCCGATGTCTTGGCAGATGCTTGGCTGCTGATATGCCGCACGGGCTTGCATAGGTGGCATGCATCATTTCACCACAAGGCAGATGTGCATTTTGAGCGCCGCAGTTGCCTTATCCCAGCGTGAACGCCATTGGAAGATGGTCCGCGCCGGCTCTAGGTGCGGTAGCTGCCATGCGCGACTCAAAAAGGCGACGGAGGGTGTCTTGCGTGACGCGTCCCCCGCCAATTTTCCTCCTGTGCTTTTCGACATCCTAGTGTCAGACTCTCAGTTCCGCTCCGAATCATCATGGACATCACAGAGCTGTTTCCCTCCTCCAACGATGCGAAATGCCTTCACGTCCCCTACGAGCAGCGATGGGAGCACTTGAAACCCGTCATTGTCAAGCTTTACATGGGCAAGTACGGCCCGAACGGCAAATCGATGACGACTCCCCAGGTTGCCAACTTCATGAAGGTTCGATACTCCTTCCACGCTTCGTAAGTTGACCGCTATCTGTCGCGTCTATTGCTCTAAGCCTCTAACTTCTTCTCCGGTTTAGTGTGTCACAGTACCGATATCATTTTCATCAGTGGGACGTTCGCAAACGGATTGTCAAGAAGGAGAAAGACGACATCGTTGCCGCCCTGGGTAGACGGTCTCATCCGGGGACCAGCACTTCCAATGTCACGCTTGGCTCGGACAAAAGGATAGACAAGAAGCAATTGAAGAGATACTTGTCGGGTGAGATTCGTCACCACGCAACCGTGGGGATGTTGCCAGGCGTGTAAGTCTTCTCAAAGCTGCGAAGTGTGACGGGTTCTCCCCCATTAACCGTGACAAGGTTAACCTCGTTCAATCTCCCATACGCGGCATACGTGAAGGCGTTGGGCAACAGGAATGACCACTCCTCACCTTTCGGAGAGAACGGCGCCACTCCATCTTACATGAACATCGACGATCCCAAGACGCCTACACCGGGACGCGCAGCGGCCATCCCGTCGCCTTCGATGCAATTGACCCGGCAAAAGCTCGCTCAGGATCGGGCAAGCCTCTTCTTGCAGGGGCGCCACATTGACCTTTTGTCGAGCTGTGGCAAGGAAGATCGCACGTAAGCGCTCCCGTTTAGTTTGGGTTTGCAATTTAGACAACTGACTTATTGGGGCGTCGTCAGAACGATCACCAACTATCTCCACGACTTCTACCTCTTTACATTCGTCGTCGCCAAGCACTGGGGTCGCGGCCCACGAATGACAGAGTGGACTCCTAACATGGTCGCTCGCATGACCACCGGCGCACGGGACGGTGTCAGTCCAACAAGCCCCTCGAATGTGCCATCACCTCTGCATCGCGAACGCGCTGAGAGACTCGAAGCCCCCACACAACTGTGCCGGTGGTGTATCCATGTTCCCGAAATGGAGTATACACCACTACCCGATGCCGATGTCGACATTATTTGTGAAAACGACGACGTGAACCCTAGTTCATTCAGCGAGTGGTCGTCTGCCGAACACTCTGCTTCCATTCCATTGGCAGATTGGATGCAAGATTCCATCAAGCAGGGCATATTCTCGGCTACTCCACCCGAAAATTTGCCAATCTCGACCGAAGCGTTATCGTTGTCTCTCCAACAGGATCCAGAACTGGTAGAAGTGGATGCGTGGAAGGTTGCCATCATGGCAGGCAACGTCGATCTGATTTTGAAAATGAGTTTTGACACAGACGGACCACCCAGCGGAATTGATGATATACATCCCATGCATCTCGCAGCTTCCTTCCTCGACGGAGGACATGCATGCTGCGACACACTCACCACACTCTCTCGACTCCTCGGGTATACCTACGTCTTTTTCCACCAGCGCGATCAGTTAGGCCACACCGTGCTGGATACTCTGATGGTCAACATTCTACGCTCGCATACCACTGTCACTCCGGAGCAGATCAACCCGCACTTCAACCCCCCACACCGTTTTCCAGGGGAAGAAAAGGATATCTGTGGAAGGTGGGACGCCGATTCTCCAGAGGTTCGTGCTTTATTCCAGCATGGCTACGCTCGGATTCCAACGAAGTGGAAGCATGCCTTTTGCCATTCCTCCGCGCAGGCGATATGCCACAGCATTCTTGTTGTCATCGCATCGCCTGCATCCCCACCGGTCGATTCCCTGAGTGGACTGTTCATCCGGCGTTGCACGGAGCCCGACTGTGGGCAAGAGCTGAGACTCGGACCACTGCATGTGGCGGTTGCTGTGGCTTTCTATCTTGCCCATCGCGGTATGATCGGGGAAACTTTATTTGGAGCACTGGCTGTCATAGTTTGTCTACGGCGCCTTGGTGCTGACCCTTCTTTGAAGGTTGAAGTTTCGGTGCCCGCTCTACTTGGACAATCAGAACCCGGGGGTTGCTCTCATCATCCCTTGAGCGCATACGAGTTGATGCAGGCAGTCCCACAGGAGATCGTCAGTACCTGGACCCTTGAATGCCAGGAAGGATGGTCGTGTATCTCGCAAGTCCTGCTATTGTCCGATTCTCCCAAACAAGATGGTCCTTCCGAAGAGGGCAATACTTCCGACAACAGCGATACCTCCATGGATGACGACAATACCTCCGTAGATGGCGACGATACCTCCATGGATGACGACGATACCTCCAAGAATGGGAACTGTGGCTGGTATCATGAGGGGGCATTCGATATACATGAGGAGTGGCTTCGACTGCCTTGTGGCAGTTCAAAACTAGGGCTGCTTTGGGCCACAATCCAAGTCGAATTGCTCACATATCGTAGGATCAAACTTCTGGATCCTTGGGTATCCAAGAACTTCTCAATGGCGGCCCTCCGCGCGTGGTTGGGAGGAAAGGCGTCGGAATTTGACACCCCACTGATTACCGACAGCCGAATCAAGAAACACACACGTTGTGGATGGTTTGACCAAGCAACAGATTTTGTCGTGCCTATCGCTGCGGAAGTATGCACTGAGCACTTCATGAACATGGAAGATTATGGGAGAGCTTCTTTTACATTGCGGCCAACACTCTGCGATTATTGGTTCGACAACTTGGGAACGGAGCTATCGGAGGAGTGAGCTCTGTGTAGGATTTTGTTTTCCAGTGATTCTTTTGTCGTTAGGGTTCCTCAAGATATCTGTTTCTGTTCTCGGCCGGGGCTACTAGATATTGCAAAAGTACTACAACACTCACTGTTTACTTACTGGCTTCCCTCTACCACCTGCTTCCCCTCCATGGCAACATATCTCGTCAACCAACTAATCTCATGCCCCTTGTGGCCATCACAGTTCTTGCATCCCTTGCGCGCCATCTCGAGCGCCACCATTCCGGCATTCATGCCATTCCTCTGCCCGGCCATGGTGGCAAGCCCAGTCCAGCTTAGCCGCTTCCCTCCCTTCTTGGTCTGCGATGCCGCATGGTAGTTGCTCATGGCCGCAATCTCGCGCTTCTCGGCGCAGTCTCTGTCGATGGTCATGACGCTGTCGAGGACGCTGCGCATTGTGGCGGGGCTATTCGGGGTCATTTGTGTCGGGAAGAGAGCCATGAGGTACTCCTCCATTGTCAACCCGGAGAAGGCCGGCATGAGTTTGCGGGCGGTCATCTGGCTGCTAGGGGCCGTGTTGTTCATGATGAAGACGCTGCCACAGAACCGGGCCTCCATGTTTTGTCTGACGCTTTGCAGCACACCCATTTGGGCGAAGGGATCGTTTGTCATGGCGAAGTGCTCCATATGAATGCCACGGTGCTCGTTTGTGTGGTCTCCATTCTGATGTCCCGGCTCTGGCTCCATGCTCATGTCTCCGAGCGGCATCATGAACTCGTTGGCGGCAGCACCGAAGGTGTAAATCTCCAACTTGCGCAGCTTCTGCAAGGGCAAGTCGGCACACAGCTGTGCCACAGCCTGGGAGACGGTGACAGTGCTGTCGTTGTGGCAGAAAACGACACAGCGGTTCATGGAATCGTCGAGCAGGGCACTCCGCATCTGAGCGTACAGGTTCCTCCGGGTCCGGCTGGGCACCGGAACACACCGCCGAAGCATCATGACCAGCACGTCGAAGGGCATCCCATAAGTAGGCCTGCAGATGCAGGCCACTGGCCTGTTAAAAAGCCGCGACAACATCGGAAGCGTCTCCTTATGACAACGACGACAACTAAACCACCACCCCGTTAGTCCGCGACACCACAAACACCCACAAACCAGACAACAACACCCCAAAAAAACAAAAAAAACACCAGAACATACCTCATCCCCATCCCCCCCAAAAACAACCACTTCTCATCCTCCGCCTCCGCCTCCATCTCCTGCCCCATCATCCACCCCCCATCCGCCCCCACACTACCACCACCACCACCACCACCATCAACCGCATCACACCCATACATCCATTGCTCCCCCCTCCCCCGATTCAGCACCTTACACCCCGCCGCCACCACCCCCGCACACCCCCCACCCACACCGCAAACCCCACCCCCGGCAGCACAAGCCACAACGGCACCGCCGCCAGCAGTACCCCGACCTCGAAGCAGGCCAGCAGGAAGTGCAGTGCCGTTTCGGCTGTGTCGGTCCAGGGTATCTGTAGCCTGGACATCTGGTGGTGGTTGTGGCGGTGGTGGTGAGGCTGGTGGTGGGGGTGGTGGGTGCCGCGGTGTCGTTGGAAGAGTAGAGCCCAGCAGAGGGTTGGGAGCAGGCGGAGGGTGTGGGTTAGTTCGTGGTGTATGGTGGCTAGCAGGGGGTGTTGGGCGCGCGGGGTGGTGCCGCTAGCGCCGTCGCGGAGGGGGGGATGTATGTTAGGGTTGGGGGTGGGGAGGGCATGGTGGTGGAGTTGTTGTTGTTGTTGTTGTTGTTGTTGTTGTTGTTGTTGTTGTTGTTGTTGTTGTTGTTGTTGTTGTTGTTGTTGTTGTTGTTGTTGTTGTTGTTGTTGTTGTTGTTGTTGTTGTTGTTGTTGACGGTGATGTTAGGTTTGGGTTTGGCTGGGGGGTGGTTGGGGAGGGGGTTCGGGGGAGTCGAGGCATCATTGGGTAGGTAGGTGCGTAGGAGGGTGGTTTGGACGTGGGTGGGCGCAGAGGTTTGACGACGGTGGGTGGTAAGGGAAGCTTGACGTGGTGGATGTGTTGGGGGGCATGGTCGGGCCCATTATATCGTCGATAGGACGCGTGGTGGTGATTTGGATCTTTTTCAGATGCCCCATTCCAATGCTCCTGGGTCGCGTTCTGAACATTCTTTCGGGCATGGCGGCTTATTCTACTTAGCAGATCGGAATACTAACCACGGGTAGATGACCCGAGAAGACGCTTAAGCTGTGAAAACCATCAGCGGATGCAAGGGAGACCCGCCTTACTTTCTCTCCGGTGTATGAGCCAAAAGGCAGGGCGGGTTTGAGGGCATTCCAGTAAAGCAGAATAATTTCGAACTCCTGAACAAGCATTCCTTGAATGCTTAGTGCAATAACATCAGCATGCTAGTCGCTTGTTTGATTGTAATTTGTAGTGCATTCCACAGGATACTAATCTCGGCCTGTCGATGCCACCGCAGCAGCTCAGGTTGAAACGAATATCCTCCCAACCGTGATGACGCGACCATCTGTCTATTTTTGATAAGCGTAACTTCGTGTTGGAGTCTCTCGGGAAAGGCGACTAGAAACTCCCAGAGACAACGTGTCACCGAAAGCACACCGTTGGAGCCGAGGGCTCGAAAATCAGTGAATTAGGGACCACAAGGAACAAAGGTTGCATCTAATGTACCACGACGTCTACGCCGGAGGTCTTTCTCTTTCACTGTGGCGTAGCAACCGGTAGGCGAGACTCCATCAGCAATATGCCCATGGCGGGCGGTATACCAAGCATCCAAACAAACCCTTGATTACTTGAAGCATCTTTAGTTACACAGCTTTGCCCCTCAATTCCCTTCCTGATTGGACAACATCTCCCTTTGACCCCGCTTAATCGCTCTACGGCCTGGAGCTGGCGTCTTCCTAACCATGCCCAACCTGGCTGGGTCTTAAGCTCGGACTTTGGCTGACATGATGGCAGATAAACAAGTACTTTGTACCGGGGAGCCTTGCCCCCTATGTTCCGGCATCTTCTCATCGCCGGCTTCCCTCCAGGCTCTCGCCTCGAAAGAGGGATACGCATATGTCAGCATCGCAGAAGCAAGGCAGTCGGCGGCTCGAGGATGTCCCATCTGTCAAATGATTGCTAACATATACGCCAACCATATACCAGGCGACTTTGACAGGTTTGTGTTGTGGGCAAGCATCGATGGTAAGCGGTGCCAGACTACAATTGACGATAACTCCGTGTCGGATGCGGTGCGAGTCTCGTGCCCGTACGTGTTTGATGAGCTCACATGTTGGGCGCATAAGGATGGGGTCAGCCTGAATTGGGGGACCCGGTTTACCTTGTTCGCTGAGAACGGTAAGAATTCGAACTTGAATCTCGAAGACTTTGGTGGGGAAGGGTACCCAGCTCATTATTTATAATTACCATGCAATAGGTAATGACGCCGCCGAGTGGATTCCGAAGAGACCGGTTGTCACCGCGGTGGGAAGCGATTTCGCCCTCGACACCGCCCGGGGGTGGCTGGACACTTGCCTCCAAGCTCACCCGCTTTGTCGTCGGCGGGAGACGCCTCTCCTTCCCACCCGAGCTATTGACGTCGGCCTTGGGGGGGCCGATGACGACGACAGAGGAGTCAAGCTTCGGATCTCAGGACCCTCTGATCGCTACGAGTACGCTATACTGAGCTATTGCTGGGGTGGTCCACAGCCGGTCCTGCTGACGGCCACCAATATGAAGGATATGGTCTATGGCATCCCCATCGGTCCGCTTCCCCAGACAATCAAGGACGCAATCAGAGTGGTTCGGCGTCTAGGGGTCCGATTCCTTTGGATCGACGCGCTCTGCATTATCCAAGAGGGCGACGACGATGACAAGCTTCGTGAGGTGGGCGCCATGGGCAAAGTGTACAAGAATGCGACCATCACCATCGCTGCTGCGTCTGCGCGTGGCGTCTCGGAGGGCTTTCTGCACACACGCGCCGCCCCACCATCCTATCCGCTCCCCTTTTACTGCGGACCTGATAAGATGGGCACCGTTCAAGTTCTATCACCCGGGCATACATCCCACGACAATATGAAGCCCTTGAACACGCGCGGATGGACTCTCCAGGAAGGCATGCTCACACGCCGCATGCTGGTATACGGCGAGAAGGAGCAAGTGTGGCGCTGCCAAACGGAGGCATGCAAGCAGTTCCCCGCGAGTCCTCTTTCAACCTTTGAAGATCGAGCAGTCCTGCCCCGAGAGGCCTTCGACCGCGTCCATACAATGCAGCCCGCAGCGGCTCACACATTGTGGGGAGGTATAGTTACCGCCTACACTAGTCGGAAGTTGTCGTTTCGAGAGGACAGAGTCGCGGCAGTTACCGGCATCATTGCTGAGCTGAAACCCTTGTTCGATGACGAGTGTGTGTTTGGAATATGGCGCAAAAGCTTCTTGCAGCAGATTGCGTGGGCTCGCACTTCTCTCCTTTCGGGAGGAAAGGAGGATGAGGATGTCTTGGCTTGCGCACCGGCGTGGTCGTGGGCATCTCGATCTTTTGCGATCCACTTTATGGCTTTCCAGCCGTTTGATGAGAACTGCTGGAAACTGAGGCCGGACAATGGCCTTGTCCTGACTGGCCTGTTAAGAAGGGGACGCGATGTGCCAACGGCCGAGAGGTTTTCCTGGAGGTTCCAGTGGGATATACGGTCGCCGGAGCTGCTCGAGTACCAGTTTGTCGTCGAGTACTCTGGAAAGGATGTGTTCTATCTCTTGCTTGGGCGCGAGAGCTTTCGGGAGTATCGGAAGTTTTCTATGGTGTTGATACCACATGAGCGACAGGAAGCGTACCGACGCATTGGGTTGGTTTACAACTACCTGGAGACCGCGACGTTTGACTATGGGGAGAGGGAGGATATTATTTTGGCATGAATAGCTAGAGGACCAGGATCACCGTTGTAATGTGAGACGAATATAGGCACACAAAGTTTCCTTTTCGTATCTCGTGCACATGTCGTTGCTCACCCTAGCTCAGGCTCAGGATCAGCTCAGGGTTACGCACAGACTTGGAAGTTGCTGAGGGCAACCTTAGGGTACGTACAACATAGGCCTGTTCCTTGATTGCGTTTGAGCTGAGAACGGCCGGGCTAGTGTTACTAACCACCCCGAAGACCTAAATCATTCGAGAGTTAATTTAAATACACCCGTTAATTTCTCCCCGCATCCAATCTCTAAACCGTCTTTGGATATATCCGGCCCAGCCAACCACGGAGCCCAGGGGGGGTATATCAGATCGCTCATTAACCCACCCTTCGGGTGCGAGCCGGGGAAGACACAAGCGTCCTCCCGCTATGATCGACCGTCCCAGCTTCTAGTTTTGACACTGATCCAACCTCAAACCGACTGCATTTTCGGGTCGTGCTTGTCGTTCGCAAGCCAGACCTAGGATTCGCTTGCTCCGAACCAGGTCGATGGCCAGTGCCTGTTGATCGTCCAGGGGCTGAGTCCGCCCTACAATGCGCAGTCTTGCCTGCCGTCTACTTGTCACTCCAATCAATTTTACAGCCCATAAGAACAGCAAGGGGCCAGAATTATACCGCGTACAATGGCAAAACCGGGACAAGCGCCCCGAAGAGTCGTGTTTTTGTTGTCTGTCTTGACATCATCACGTTACATCCTAGAGATTACCATCGCCCGGACCATATCCCCCGGCCCTTGACCGACCTCGGCGGTCCGTCAAGATCGAGACGCAAAGGGGCAGCCAATGGGGTAATGCCCTCCTCCTTTTCACTTGTCCTCGGGTCTGTTCTCAGCCGTTGAGTTCTGCAATGAAACAGCAAACTAATTTTCCGTCCCTCTAACTCACCTGAAGGCCGGCAGTCTGCTGCAATGGCACTTGGGGGCGCGTAGAGTGTCTGGGAGCCGCGAAACCTGTTTGTCACCACTCAGTCAAAATCTGTGACCAATAAAGCACCACCAGCAGATCTCAACATCTCATCAAGGTGCCTTAGGACCTGCCCATGGTTCACAAACTCATCTGGGACTTATTTAGGATCGACATTGATGTTACCCCTGTCTACTTGGCGTGTTATTCGAGGGCTTCCCTTGTTATTATTCCTTGATATGTGAGAAAACCTAAGTCCCGCGCAGCTTAGCCGAGTCTTGCATGTTCTTGTGAGCATTGCAGCTGAACAAGAGTGATATTGAATGCAATAAGCAGTCGAGGACCTTGCCACCGGCAAATACCCGTTGAGTTCTTTGGGAAAACAAGAATTCATCGCGGAGACCCCTGGCCAGCAAACCACCCGTGTCGGGCGCTGGGGAACGGGAACCAAAGGTTGACCAAGAAAGCGGGCTGGAGACGATCCAAGCTGATCTCCGAAGTGCATAAATAGAATGCTCACGACCTCTTTTGCCTATCTTTCCTCAGTAGCAACAACCCGAGAGCAAACAGAGCAGTTTCGTTTCCTCACATCAACCAACCTCTTCCCTACTCAGAGCCCACATAACCAGTGAAAATGAAGGCCTCCTTCTTCGCGATTCTTACCTTCGCCGCCTCGGCCCTCGCCACCCCCATCATCGCCTCTCGCCAGCTCGAATCCCAAGCCGACGAGCTCGACCAGCTAACCGAGCTAGTCAAACTCCACACCGCCAACATCAGTCAGCCCCCCCCCCCCCCCCCTCTTCCCTCCCCCTCTCCCCGACTTCTGAGTCTCCCCCAACCCTAATCACACCGCCCTACCATAGACGCAACAACCACCGCAGTCCAAGACAGCCCCACCACCGCCCAACAGAACGAGGCCGCCGCCGCCCTCGCCCCCGACTTCGAGGCCATCACGGCCGCGCTGACTTCGGCGACCACCACCCTCGCCAAGCGTGCCTGGGCCACCGGCGGCGACCCCTGTGGCCAGGACTGTCTGCTGGTCAAGATCCAGCTGCTGGTGTGGGAGGTAGCTTGCACGCTGCGGTTTGTGATTGTCAAGCTCGGTCTTGGTGAGTGGATCCCCCTTTGCTATTGCGTTGGTGGGGTGGTGTTGGGTGCGGGGAGGGATGTGGGCTAATGATGGAGCAGCTTGTGTGCTGGCTTATCTCAAGCCGCTGTTGATTGCGCTGGTTGGTCTTATCAAGGCGCTGGATAAGGTGGTGCTCGGGGTTTTGGTGCTGGTTAAGGCCCTGCTGCATACCGTGCTGGGCACGGTGGCGGCGGCGTTGTTGGAGCTCATTCTTTGAGGGGGTGTGGCTACCCTTCCGAAGTTTTGGAGTGGATGTTGTTTTCACACTGTGCTAGCGGGAAGCTGTTGCTCTGGCGTAGGAGCATGGTGGGAGGTGTGTGTCCCGGTGCTCGGGTGAACTAATCAGCGCCTGACTATCCTCCGGTCGTTTCTGTTTGTATTTATGTCGAGCTGCTAAGTAAGAACACACGGGTTTGAATTGCTAAAGACAAAGTCATGGCAGTGATATTCCGTGCCTCATTTGAAGACTACCTGCATACCCACATCTATGTAGTTAGATGCCATCTGGGTCTGAGTGAGTGCCCCTGAACAATGTCAACAACGTTCAGGCGACGCAAAAGTTATCACGTGCGCAATGCTTCCTCTGTACGTACCCAGGTAGGTGTGTTGTTTTATGAGACGGCGGAGTCACTCTGGAGGCAATAATGATCAGAATAGCGGGGAAAAACAACAGCTCAATGACTCTTTTCGTCACTAGAACAACACAAGAACGAAGTGTTGCCGGACACAGACGTTAGGAGTTACTCAAGAAGTTTAAGTGGCTAAGCAAGTGGAGGGCAATGTACAAAGAAAGCGGCAAGGCAGCTCGCCTTCCCTTTATAATCAACCGAAGGGTCGATCGGGTGATGGAACAAGAGGGCTGTGTGTGATACTAACTAGGTGGTATATCGCCTGTCCCGGATGATCTGTCATTCTACAGCGGCTTGATACGTGGACTGCTATCTGAATTTGCAGTGCCATCACCTAGGTTGTGGCGCACCGAGCGAAATCTGGTATAAAGTTGCTCTCAGGCAGAACTGAACTCACTTATTCTCACGCCTTGCCGCGAAGCAAAATCCGTCAGAATATATACACCCACCACCACCACCACCAACGAAACACCACGACCCTTACTAACTTTTACGTCGTTAAACCCCCTCAACCACACCCACAACCAATACAATGTTCACCGTTTCCGTCTTCCCCGAGCTTGAGCAGCACACGAGCCTCCAAGCCGGCTTCCAAGAAATCCTAGACAACGCCCTCGAGGCCCTCAAGACCCCCGAACTCCACCGAGATAGTGTCCTCACCGAACAGACTGTGCTCCTCATTTCAAGGTCCATCCGATGGAGCATTCGGCTGGAAATGGCCAGTGTTTCTTCCAGAATGCTGGACTTTGCTAGCCAAGCGTTGTACGGACAGCAAACAATAGCAAACGTTATCAAAAACCGGCTCGCAGCGAACGCCAGGGCAGCGAACACCAGCGTAGAAAACAACGGTGCATGGAACGGTGGTGCAGGGGAAAACGGTCCGGCAAACAATGGTCTAGCGAACAATGGAAAAGGAAACAACAGCGCAGGTCACGACGCCGCGGGGCGCTCTGCTGAGCCCTGAGTGTGCGCCTGGTTGTTCAGGGGATTTAGGCCAGGATCCAAACTTTGGGAAGGTGTAGTGAATTATAAATCATGAGTTTGGGGCCGGTACCGCTATTTTTGATACAAAATTCATGGAAATATTGATAAAGCCTGCACACAAAAATGGCAGAATGGGAAATGCTCTGTGTTCTTGGTGATTCATATTTCGTTCCTTCCCTCCAACAACCCCCTTTGCGAGCAGTTATTAATGTCATGAAACACCATGCAGCTTTAAAGACGACCCTACCCACTTCCTGTTACAGTTGTAATGTTACATAATAGGTCATATCGAGGGGACGCCGAAAAGGAAAAAACGTCGGTCAATAGGAAGAGCAAAAGCTCACCCGCCAGCCCCCTTTTCGAGGGAGGTGGCAGGCTACAAAACCTCTGGAGGTTTACTTCGGGTTGCGAGGAAGGGGATTATGTTGAACCCCTCCTTGTTTTTCGCAAGCCTCTGGGGCAGCTCGAACTGGTGACCTCTCGAGGAGAGAAACCAGGAGTTTTAGCCCCGGGGCCTCGACCACCCACACAGTGATCATTGCGCTATGGAGACGGTGGGGTGTTCGGTGATATTGGGGGATTGAAAAGTTGTATATGTAACCAGTAGTAGGGCTCTCTACATGCCTAACCTTAACCACTTCAGGCCGTTAACACCTCACGCCGACAAGACAGGTCTGCGAGGCCCTACCTCGGTTTTACCACCAGAGCCGCCGAAAGTTGCTTGAACCTATACACTTGAACAGTTCTAGAAGCCCCGCGTAGGCCATTCAGTGCCACAGGTCATAATGTTCAACACCGACGAGTACCCCGCAAGCAAAGCAAATGATGTTGCAATACAAGACTACCGTATAATTCCTAAGTATCCCCTACCCACGCAGCCGAGCAAGCCCAACCTTGACCCAACCCCTGACCCAACCCATTCCAACCAGTATGACATACTCCGCTGCCCAGGTAAATAGGTAGTAGTAGTGACCAATGCAATAGACGACCCCCCCCCCCCCCCTTTCCAAAAAAGCACACGTAAACCAAAACACCACCCACCCATCCTACCCATCCCATCCCATCCCATCCCACCCTAACCCATCGACAGACCGATGACACTGCTATTCCTACATACCAACCCCATCCTCAACCACCCCAAGCGCTATGCTAAGGCATGAACCAATCACCACCATCACCACCACCACCACCACCCCAAAACAAAGAAAAACACAAAGACTCACTCACTCCAACCCCATCCTAACATCATCCCCCACCCCCCAGCTGCCCGCCTCGGCCCCGGCCTCCTGCACGGCAATCCTCGTCTGCGTCGCCAGCACAGCGGCATCGTCCTCGCTGCTGGCGGCGACGCTGGCGCGGCGGCGGCTGCGCTCGCTGCGGTGGGACGAGTCCGTGACGCGGCGCCGCAGGGCGAAGCGCGCGGAGCGGCTGGAGGTGGACAGCACCGAGGCTGAGTCGTGTTCTTCGTCGCGTTCGTCGGCGGTGGTGGTGGTGGTGGTGTTGCGGTGGGGGTTGGGGTGGTGGTTGAGGTTGTGGAGGGAGGAGGGTGGGGAGAGGGACATGTTGTCCGGTGAGCTGGGGGTTAGGTCAACGGTGGGCACGGCGGGGGTCGGGTTGAGGCCGGCTGGTGGGCGCGGGGCGGTGGATGCGGGCGTGGGTGGTTTGGAGGGGGTGTTGGTGGCGTTGGCGGGTTGGTCTTGCTCGACGGCGTCGTCCGCTTCGACGAGTTCGGCGTCGCGGTACCATTTTCTTCGCCTCGTCCAACGGCCCCAGCCGTCTTGGCCTCGTCGACCGTTTTGCCACTGTGATAGGGTTAGTATCATTTGTTGGGGCTAGCGGAGGAAAAGACAGAACGGACCTTGTTGTCGTAGTACACCCACCCCATCCTCCCACCTGGCCCGTCATAATCCCAACCTTCAGTTTTGTCGTCGATCGGCGTTACAGCTTCATCCTGCACCCCGTCTACCCTCCACCGGGACCCCTCGGCCCACTGCCAACGCATGTTACTCCCATCCTCCACCTCGGGCAACTCAAACTCGGAGCGCGGCGGCACGGCATTGTTATGCTCGTCCGTCCACGCGGGCCGCTCGTATCCGAATAGGCTGGTGGTCCACCCTATGCCCAACCAGCGCCGCTGGTTCTCGTAAATGATAAAGGTAAAACGCACGCCTGTGCCACGGCCGCCGCGGGCACGGCGGAGGGCCTTCGTCAGCTCTGATTCTCTTGGCGACTTGGCGCTGCCTGGGGTAGAGGGCGATTTGGCGTTTGAAGAGGTGGCGGCGCTACTCGTAGCGGACTTGGTTGCCGCAGAAGCAGCGGACGCGGCCTTGGTGGGGCCTTCGAAGGGAAGGCCAGTGACAAGGCTTAGGACCCGTCGGAGGGTGGCGCTTCGCCAGAGGATGACGCGCGTTACGCGGATGACACGGGCGTGCCAAGTTAGGAGAATAGTGCCCAGAATCAAGATGACACGTCGCGTAGTGATGATTCGGAGAGGTGGAAGCGTAAGAAGGATCCAAGCCGGGATGCAGAGCAAAATGCGGACGAAAAGGGTGGTGAGTGCCGGCCGTGTGGTTGCCGACGTGGGTGTGCGCTGAGTGCTGAGGAAGTCGGTCAGCTCGAGCAGCGGTTCCAACAAGATGTTGCACCTCGCAGTAAACTCGCGCAACGTCTCGACAATCTCATCTAGTGTCTTCTGATGCCGTGTGTTTGTGACCTCCGATATTGACCCTTTGTTTCTTGTATGTCCGCCCGCCCCCCCTGGCCCCGCGCTGCCATTAGCCGCCTTGCCGTTCTTCTTCTCGGGCACTCCCTCCACCGACAAGTTCTTGCCCCTTCGAGATGCCTTGGCACCTTTTGCCTCAGCGGCGACTGCCGTGCCGTCCCCTGTGCCGAGCCCCGGCTCGCTCCATCCACTGCTGCTCAACGGGCTGAAGCGGCGGCCGTACATGCCGCCGATCAGGACCAGCACCAGGACCAGCGGCCCTGCCACACGCACCACGAAATCCCCGTATAGTACGGCCGCCCAAAAGCCTGCCAGCAGCAGGAAGCTCTCCCACGGGTCGTTCGTGGTCCATGTTATCAGCCCGACTAGCCTGTTGAGCGGCAATAGAAACGGGTGACTGTATGCGAGCGCGCGCGTGATCTGTGGTGGTGTCGCAAGAAGGAGTGGCGACTTCTGGTGTACGAGGATGGTGCTCCTCCGCTTCGCTGCCGAGGTGGCGCTCGGGGTGGTCGCACTCAAGGTCGCTGGGGAGAAGGAAGCGTACGTCGGGGGCGGGGCGCCGGAGAAAATCGTGGAGACATCACTGCGGGATGGGGTGGATTGGTGTTGCGAGTCCAAGGGATCGCCATGCTGCGTGAGAGGAGTCGACATGTGCTCGAGCCACGGTTCCTAAAGTCGGGGCAAGTATCCCGATTAGCTGATGCCGATGCTGGGCCGCTCATGGCAGTCTCGGAATGCTGGTGCGTAGGTATGAAGAAGCCACGCGGGACTTTCGGGGATGTCGTCACGAGATGTTTGGTTGACTTGGGATGGGATGGCTGACCGCCGTCGGATCTCGTGGATGCCGGGGTCGCCAGTCGCAAATGGGAAGTTCCGTGTCTTCAAAAAAGGCCCCGGAGCTGGTCGGAGAGGGATTGATGGCGGGGAAATGGGGAAATGCGGGAATTTGGTTGGGAAAGGTAGATTGATAACGGTTTATCTGTAAAAAGCAAAGAAGAACAAACTCACAAATGCAGCCATGAACTTAGCTTGCCGACCGTTGCAGGACGTCGGCTGGCTCTTCCATGTGCGCCTGTAATGGTTTACGCGCTCCCTGCACGGGTCACGTCATGGGTTGCGCGCTCAGACGTCAGCCAACTGACGGACAGAAATGCCGATCTGGACCAGAGGCAACAAAACCAAAGTCAAAACAAAATGGTAAAATGGGAATTTGAGGGTCTGTACGCAATGGGATTAATGGTGCGATTTTAGATGCTAACGGAGAGAAAGCGGCGCAGAGGAAACAAGCCGACATGTGCAGACAGTTTCGATCTCACGTGGTGGGTAATCGTTCGCTCCTGGCAGTGCGGCGCCCAGTCTGGGGTTGGGCCCAAGCCGTTGCCTGACCCCGCTGCGAGCCCCGGCTCGGCCGGGGAAAATCACATGCAAATTGGTGACACGAAATCTCAAGATGCAAAGCATGCATTGTCCCGTGCCATCCATGATCTTTACCGACGTCGGGTAATTACTTCATAGTTCATACTGCCTAGTTTACATCTGCAGACGCTCAGACCATCAATAACGACAAACGTATGCTAATTATGGGTTATGACAACCCCAGACCTTGGAATGTAGAATAATGAAATCAAAGCCGATGTGTTTGTTCCACCCCATTAGCGCAAAGCCCTTGACAAATGCCTGGCCTTCGCTGAACGCCTCGGCTCGGGAGATCATCTGCGAGCATCTGCTCTGCTCCTGGCAGCGAAACTAAACTTCGACTTCAAGAAGGAGCACGACCACTCCCACGAGGTATAACCGATTATTTCCCGATTACAACAATTTATGTACAGTCGCTCCCTAGTATATATAAGACCAGCCGATGACGCAGCCAAAAGTAACTCATCGCAAAACTCCATCATGAACCCCTTATTTCAGTTCCTCGGCAGCCACAGGCCCAGCCGACAGCGGCGTGGGCGTCTGGCTGTTAAACCGCCACTTGATCGAGTCTAATCTGCACTCGCCATCAGTCAGCCTTGCTCAACCCAAAGAAGGAATACAGGAAAAGAACTCACGAGAGCCCCGGCGTCGGACACTCAACCGCCTTATTCCACGAATTCAACCGCTTGCACAGCCTCCTCGCATGCAACGCACCATTCTCCATGCCCCTCGCCGTCGACCGCGCCTTCTCAAACACCAACGTCTGCGTCTTCCCAGCCCCCTCCCCATCCTCAGCCTGATAAACCAGCGTAACCACGCAAACCGCCCCGCCCTGCGCCGACACCCGTTCCGCCACGCGCACCCGCCGCGGATCGATGCGCACCGCCGTCGGCGCGTCAGACGGCGTCGCCAACACCCCGCTCTGATGGTCGTCGATCAGGCGCAGGTACTGGCCCGGGTGGGCCGAGCGGAAGACTTCGGTGTCGCCGTCCATGAAGCCCGCGAGGTCGAACACGTCCATGGTCGGGAGGAAACCGCTGCCGTTGCCGCTGCCGCCGGTTGGGGTGTGGGAAAGGGTGGGGGTGAGGGTCGGGGTTTCGGGTTTGGAGAAGCTGTTGTTGGGATTGGGGGAGCCGGTTTTGGCGTTGTGGTGGTGGCCGCCGAGGGCCGGGGAATTAGCCCGGGTGTTGCTGGCGCTAGTGGTTGGGGTGGCGAGCGGAGTGGTGTTGAGGTGGAGGATGGATGGGAAGCTTGATTGGGGCGGAGGGAGTTGGATTGGTGGTGGGGCTTGTTCCCGTCTATGGATCGGTTCGGATGCTGCCGGTGATGGGACTCGTGCTGGTGTTGGCGATGGCGATGGGGCCAATGTAGATATCTGTGCTGGTGGTGGTGCCGATGCTGCTACTGGCGATGGTGCTGGCGCTGGTGCTAGGGTGACATGTCGGTTCGGGCCGGGAGCTGCCGACCGCCGGATCTCCTCCGCCACTGGGTCCCTGTACGGGGGTAGTTGCACTGGTGCAGATCCGGCCCTGTTATCTCTCAGTGGCTGCGCGAGTTTCGCGTTGACGCCCGATAATAATGCTGACCGTGAAGGGGAACCGCTCCGCATGGGGCCGGAGGGAAGCGGCCGTCGGGCACTAGCCGGCTTGGGCGATTGGGAATTGGGACGAGGGGCCGCAACCGAGGGGCCCGGGAAGTCCTGCAGAATATTCTGCAGGCTGGCCGGGCTGGGCTTCCTCAAGTCGCCGTGGGGTTGGGTTGGGCCGCTGCTTGGTGGCATGCTACTGTCAGCTGGCCTCTCGGGCAATACCATGGAAGGCGAGGTATGGGCCTGACTGGTAGGATGCCGGTTGCTGCTGCGGGCATGAATCTTAAACACCCGCTTGTGCCCCCCTCCTGTGCTCGACACGGAACCGGCCCTTGACGGGGGCTCGAGACTCGCACGAGCGCTCCGTGAGGCGGTGCTGTCAGCAGTGCCGTTAGCATTGATTGCTGTAAATCCGCTGCGCGGTGGCCCTTGCAAATTCAGCGCCTGTGCCGCAATGTGCTGGGCAGAAGGAATATCGGCGGCGCCCCGGGTATCGTCTCGGTTCGAAAAGCTAGTCCGTCGGCTGTCGAGGTCCGCTCTCCCTGGGCCTTTACTGATCGAGTCCCGGTCAGAGTCGCCTTCCAGATCGTGCCCGCGCATATCCCCTGCGTCCCTCATCTCAACGTCCTCCGCGGTAGTGTTGATGGGCGGGATACGGGGCCGCTGCGGGGCAGCCGTGATCGGCTGGCGCAAAACCCGGGTAACGAAATAGTCCCGAGCCTCTCGGATGAAGGGAATATCCCGCGAGCTCGGGTCGTCGAAGTCAAGATTCGACAAATGGGCCGATGTCACCCACCCGACACTCCACATACGACTGCTTGGGTCAGTTGAATCTTGAAGGCAAGAACAGGCACGGGAAGAAGTCTTACCAATCGGCGCTCTCAGCACACAAAACGGGGAATTCCCGCTTCCTCTCGAGCGGCCCACCGTCCTCGTAGCCCTTCGCCCAGCTCTTGATACCCGTAATGCGACCATCGACCTCGCGATATACGTAGCACTTGGGCGGTTTGGGCACACCCAGTGGCCTCCCGTCGTCCGAAGTCTCCCGAAAGATGCCGGTGTCTGCCAGTGTGCCCATCAGGCCGGCTGGCGAGATGTCGTCCCATGGCAGAATCAAAACAGGGCATTTCAAGTCCCCGCCGCTCGTAACATAAAACCTGCAGGGTAGAGGGTTGATGATGCCAGCCAAGCGTTTGCGGTGCAGTGCAGCCTTCTGGGAATTCAGGGGGTCGAGGGGAGGGTATCCCATCTCAGCGCGCCGCGTCTGACTAAGATTATTCGCGTTGAAAGCCTTGTAACCATCCTTGAAAGCCTTCAGGACTACCTGGTTGTTTTGGTTCGCTCGCTCCTTGGTGCAGTCGACGACTCGGTGCCCGAGCGTCTCGATGGCGGTCGCATGCGCCTTGGACATAAAACCGTGCTGCGCACTGGCGAGATGTTTTGCCGCACCGCGAAGGGGATGCTCACCAAAATGCACTCCATGTTCATCGCACCTGAGGATGTAGAAATCGCCGGTCGTCGGGGGGTACTGAACTATCACATGCTTGTATAAAGCAGGCTTCTCGGGTGTGCCGTGAACATCGTTGAATGACACGGTCCTCTCAACCCTTTCCTCCTCTTCGCCAGCCGTCAGTGGAGATCGATCAACATTCGGCTTGGTGGCCTCGTTGGCGCTCTCCAGTTTCACACGCTTCGCGCGACTCGACGACGGCGCAGGAGAGTCCTGGGTTGACTCGCCATTCGCTTTTCGCTTCAGGTCATGATCGAGCTTGGGGCTCGGTGTGGTGGCAGAGACGGGGGGCTGTTGGTTGAAGTTATCCTGTCTGGAGATTGGGGTTGGACCCGCTGGTGATGGAAGAGCAGATGGGATCTCTTGGTCTGGGTGTTCCTCGACTGTAGGGCGCCGGTAATACGATGGGGCTGGCGTTTCTTGGCTGCGGCCATCGCGACTATGTGGCGATCTCACCTGTCGAGCCTGTGCATCATGAGAAGCGCTGGTCTGGAACGGAATCTGCTGTCTATCCGTCTCCGTCGGGGTTGGGGTAGGCAAGGGAGATGGCTGGGGTTGCGATGGAACGTCGGCTGCAGGCGGTGGCGCGGGAAAAGTTTCAGCGGATGTGGGTTGACGAGAGATAACAGCCGCCGGAGCCGCCGCTTCAAAGGCACTTGACGGCCCGGCGGGAAATGCCGACCGATGACTTGGGCTCGGATCGGGCTGGCATAATTAGCAATCATCCAAAATACGCTGGGCTCCAATCACCTACCCCGGCAGTTATTAAGGCCGTAATAGCCGTGAAGAGGTCCCCGTCGTATCGTCGCCTCTGCTCGTCATAATGCTGCTTTCGCTCCTTTGATTGCTCCTGGTACGATTGGCGTAGCGCTGCGATCTCTAGATCTCGGTTCTTCCTCAGGACCGCCTCCATGCTCTTCCATAGCGACGGCTCAATCGCGGCTATGCCTGCTAGCTGCTTCTCGTACTGTTCGTGGATTGCTCGTGATCCCTCGTCCACCTCTTTGAGCGCTTGCCTTTCCCGGGCGTCGTGCTGGCGAACTAGCTCATCGATCTTGTGCTGTATCTCGGCGTGGTCGGCCTCGGCCTTCCTCGTCTCGAGTAGCAAACCCTGCGACGCCGACATCTTGAAGCAACTGCGACGCGACCATGCGCTGTCTGCACATGAGCCTAGGTAAAGGGACGGCAATGGCCTCGATGGCGCAACTTGTCAGCGCAAAGAGGACACGGCGAGTTCAGTTTATCTGAGCCCCGTTTAGACGGTCTAGAGGAGGGGTCCAAAATGTTAGAGATGGGTCACAATAAACAGCCGCGCCGCATAAGGGAACAACAGGAAGGTTGTGTAACCGCCTGGCGGCTCGAGCGCCATGTACTTCCACTACGGGGAGATAGGCGGAGGCCAGGAATAGGTACGGGTTGTTAGGCTGAGTGAGGTACGTATCTTACGTACAAAATCCAATGTGAGTTTGCGGCGCTGTTTGCCCCTGCCGTTCGTCTGTGAGGGCGCGGTTTGAAAAATACGCGCAGACTCCGGCGGGAAGGAACGGGGACCAAAGTTCGATTCCTGCTGCACACTTTCTAGATTAGGCAATGCACAGCCGCCGAGCGAAAATGAACTTTTGAAAATAAAATAAAATAAAACTAAGGCCATGAAACGGGTGCGAAGGAATGAGGTGCCACTTCACTTGAAGTTCGATTTCATTCCACGCCACAAGAGGGCGGTGATCAGTTGACGACGCAAAGAGTCATCTTGGCCATACACTCGAAGAAAGCATGGCTTTTTTGTGTCTGCAGGCGCCAGCAGCCCTGGTGCAGTGGAGGGAGCCCTCATGAGTGGCGACTCGGAGCGAAAACAGAAAACGCGCGTCGGTGACTGGATCGGAAAAAAGATCAACAGCGAGCTTGCTTACCTCCTTGGTCGTGATGTTATAAAACGGTAGCGCGTGCTCGGCTTCCACGTAGCGAAACGCGACCGGGGCGATGCGACTCGAGCCGACGATGAAATCGTGGATCGCGCGTGGATGGGGTTGGGGATAGATAGGTAGGGAGGGGATAGGTGGGATGGGTGGTAGAAGGAGGCAACGTGGAGGGAAATGGTCGAGATAGCCACAGTTGCTTATTATTAGGAGCTTGGCTAATCGCGCCAGTAAGGGGCTCGGGAATGCGAGTGAGTTCCAGGTTCCTCTACGGCCGCCCCCGTATCACCCTGGGCCGCTAGGAAAGTGGACGGTAGTCAGCGGGTGGGAGGTGCCGTGTATGGGATTGTAGACCACACTGTACCAGGGGCGCCCAGCCTGAGGCACGGTGGGGGGCTAGGCTCGATTCTGAAGGGCTGGCGCGGACTAGCGAGAAAAACCATTGGGGCTGGGTCCCAGGGAACGAGAGGTGTGACAGGGATTATGGCAGCGGTATAAGATTAGCACGAAGGTTGCCCACGTTAGCAGAGACGGGTAGAAAGCCCGGAACGCCCTAGCATCGGTGTAACGGAAAAGCAAAGGCGGGATTATCTGTCAGACTGACAATCATTCATATTCGTACAAGAAGATATGTCATTTGCATCTGCGCCACCACTGGCAGCGCGACTGGGCAACAAATTCACACAAACACCTCAATCGAGTGCAGTGCGCGACATGGCCGTCGGTGTTGGGTGGTTGGTTGGTTGGTTGGCCGCTCGTTAGCTCTAGCGAGTAACGAGTAACGAGCGGCTTGAAAGTTGATGGGGACCCCTCGTCGGGCATTCATGATTCATTCGCGCTGCTGGCCCGGGGGCTGGTGCTCGGCGTGTGTGTGATATGTCCCATGCATTTGGCTCCGTGGACACGAGGGCCCTTGCACGTCCAGGTTAGGCAAATCCGATCCATGGCTGCCGAGACGCTGGGAACCCACCATCGCCCGTTAGTGTCCCTCTCCCTCGGATAATCAAAATCCTTCCACGTTCGGGTTCGGTCTGTTACGCCGAAACCAGCGGCAGAAGATTCCTAAATAAGAATCTGGAAGTACCCAAGAAATGACTGGCTGCATCCCAAGGGAATCTCATTTTTTATCGCTTCTGATGCGCATGCAACCCTACGTCCCTAGATGGGACGCGGCCAGGCCCGAAAGTAATCCATCCGTACACGAAGTACGATGGAGCGAAGGTGCGTATTTAATTTTTTTTAGTTTGCCACGAATCTCTTCATTTTCATGCTCCATGCCCCATTTTCCGAGCCCCACCCGCGCAGCGCCATCACACCTCACCTCCCCTACAAAATCCGAGTCTCCCTATCAATACGCCGTCCGCGTTAACTACCGTATATTGGCTAGATTTTTTGGCGCTTTCGTAATTAGTGCGCCGGTCCACCAAACAAGTGGCGTCGCGCGTACAAAAAGTGCACTTAGTGAGCACCAGCGGTGTGCAGCCGCCGTGCCTTCCGAAACACAGTTCGCTGATCGTAATCAGCCCCCAGTCATTTCCAGTCTGAATCGTCATCTGTTTCATCCCTGTATCTAACTCGACCGACTGCACCCCCGCTTACTCACTGCGCATACGAATACTTTTATGGGCAATGGGTTGTTGCAGTCATACCTGCTACAGATTAGACGAAATCTATGGCTGTACGATTATCACACAGTAGAGACGGGATTATGGGATGGGGCTGACGTTCGTACCCAGGCCGGCCGACAGTCGACCCCATCATCATTCATGCATCCTCTCTGACTCTGACACTTAGCAGTTTCAATGACAAATCATCGGCGCTGCATAAAACCGCATCGATCTCCTCTAGCCCACATGTGACCGCACTGACTGATCGACTTCGACGTCCTTCCCCTTGAGCTGTATCCATGATTGGAGCCTAGTCTGGGGCTAGCAGGCGGGGTGGGCTACCCGCACTCCCGCATCGCCACCTCATTGCCAATCGAGCAAGCAGAGCGCAGCAGCGCAGCAGGCAGTCTTTTTTCTTGGAGGGGGCAAACTGGAAACCCTCCCGAGTCGCCTACGCGATAAGCGTTGCCTACGTATGTACCAAACAAGATCGCCATATGATACCCGACGGTGTTCAGGCTGCAACCAAAAACCCAACGGGAATGGCCTCCCTCTAGTCACTCCGACGCGCGGCCGAAAGGTGGTTACCGTTACTGGGTCATAGCATCTAGGCAGTCAGGTGCTGTACAACGCCCGGTGCCATCTCGATAGTGGAGGGCACTAGCGATGTAACACAAATGGCACCATTCGTTAGACACGGAAGTCGGCCAGTCATCAGCACGGAACCCCCATCTCGCCGAGTCCACGTCCAAACCGGCCAACTCGGACAGGGTGATTGATGGATGAAATGACGACAAATTGAATGATTCGCACTCAAGCACCCAGTTCGGACTCCCCGTTCTCCCAATTTTTACACTACCCTCGCAGTTTGCCATCACCTCCGTCAACCATCGCATTCCCTGCGCGTGCCGTTGGTCCTGACTAGAACATTGCTCATCGGTCAGGGGTGGTTGGTTGACTTGGTTGTATGGTCCACAGTGCGACAATGTTCGGGTGACATACGTTGGAACTGTAAGTAACCGCGCCATCGGCTGCCGCCAATCCTGGCGGACCATGGGCCGAGCATTCCCGCTTGCGTTGCCGGACGAAGAAAGCGAGATAAACTGTGGACGGTCAAGATTATCCGTCGCATGGGGCGCGATCAGCCTATCACGCCAGCTGAAATCACCCAACCGGCCTTGGCTAGGGGAGGGGGGGGGCCTGTCCGGCCGGGTTGTGGCACTACTCTCGTACCAACACTGCTCCTCGCTCGATTCGTTATTCCCAACCTCCATCGAGGCTCGGACGAGAGACCACAAGTAACCAGCAACGGGTTTTAGTGTTTCAGACTTCCAGCTGTCCCCCGCGTTCCCGAGCGGTAAACCGTCCGATTGATGAAAGGTATGAAACCTACTCCAGCAGTCATGGAATGCCCGCCACCGACGGGCATCCATTTGCGGCACTGCTGCTCTTTGTTGGTGATACCAGGAGTGATAGCTGAAAGTAGCCAAGCCGAAGGCGCGCCAGGGGTGGGGTGAGAAGTCTTAGATACCGTACTATGTGGGCATGTTCTCGTGATTTGATCCTCACCGTTCTATCGCAGGCTATGCTTGATTAGGATTTGAAACCTTTTAATCCTTAGCGTCTATCATAGAAATCGGGCAGTCTCGTCGAGACAGCTAAATGCATTCTACAACCTCATCTCAGACAGACCAGTATTATATTTAGACTATGACATTATAAAGTCACTGTGTGGACATTAATCTTGACATCTTCAACCAACAACGATCTTGTCTATTTGTCTATTGCTATAGATGCCAACATCGGCTTTGTGGGAGGCAACTGACCGTGGTCAGCAAGGACCCGGATCAAGCGGACAAAGCCACTGGGCATGATGGGAGGAACAAAGGGCGAAACGAGAGACTTCAAAACGTCATTTATGTTTGCATCCTTCAGTATCCAATTTCAAACTTTGAATACAATCAACGGCCGCAAAGTGACCTGGATGCTTTCCCTGGGAGCTCAAGAACGCACCTATACATTAGACGAAGGCAGTTCCGTTTACAGAATCCCCGAACGTCCCCGAGCGGCGCGATGACTTCTCAACCTGCGGCCGGGGCGGCGCAAGGCCCCTGCAGCCTGATCCCTCCCTGTAAACAGGGTAAACACGGGTCCTACGATGATGCGAATGGCGAACGTGCTATCAAGACTATCGGGAAGTATTACTTCACCGAAAACACACTTGAGTATGACCTTGAAGCCCTAAGAAGAGGGGAGGTATATGATAGGGACGACTTCTTTAGACGGGCAAAAGCATGGTACAAGGCCGAGATTGACCGTAATATCCACTTCGAAAACGTCCAACAGGTTGGTAATAATAGATTCTCGTTGGGGGCCAAAACAAGGCGTGGTCTAATCAACCCGTTACTGCACCAGGAGATGTCCCAACCCGCCTCGAACATGACCGTTTCGAAACAAGTCGTACATGAAAACGAAACTCCAGCGATGCCGAATAAAGATGCAGAACTCGTTTCCTCTCGTACAACCGACGCTCGATCTCAAACACCAACCCGCATCCAACCCGCCCGCGCCGCAAAACGGAAAGCCGCCGCACTGCCCCCGGCCAAGCGGCCCCCACGACGTAAAAAGACGGAACCGGACCCGGAACTCGCTGTGATACCCACTGCAATCCAACAAGGTCTAGGATCCATCAACTCGCACAGACCCAAAAAGGAAGCCGAGACAAGAGGTGACTACACCTTGGCCGCATACGACTGGGCCCAGTTCCTCAACGGCAACCAGGGCGAACACCACCCTTCACCCTGGTCTTACGTGCAGCTGCAGGGTCTTGACGTGGCTTATTTCTGCATGCGGTTGGAGAGGGCAGTGGATAAACAGATTAGCGAGCTTCTTACCGAGAAAGGCCTTGGGACGGAATATGGACCGAACGCAAATAAACTCCAAGCGCCCGCCGCCGCCGCCAGGGGCTCCTCCACAGGGGTGAAAGAAGCCATCCCGAATCCCGGCGACGGCAAGGCGAAACCCCAAGCGCCAGTAACCCCTCCGAAATCTATTCCCAATCAGACAACTCACCTCCAGATCCAAACCCAACCCCAAACCCACCCCAACCCACTCTGCCCATTAGTCCTTCCCTCCCAGCATCACCGCCCACCGCCGCAGCCACATCCACCAGCCCCCTTCTCGCCGGCCGCGGCCCTCGCCCCAGGCGAAGACTGGCGGCCGCCGCCATGCCCAACCGCCAACCTCTCCTCCACCACCGCCACCACCATACCCACCACCACCACCATACCTCCCCCCACCAACCCCAGCAACCCTGCCTACCAAACCACCACCACCAGCTGGGCGGCCGACGAAGTGCACCGGCGGCGCGCCGAGCAGACGCGGCAGCTCCTCCGGGCGGCGCCCGAGGCCGAGATGGAAATCAGCCCGACGCTAGGGCAGTGGCGGTGGCGGCGGCGGAGCGCGGTGTCGGTGTCGGTGTCTGTGTCTGGGCTTGAACCTGGGGCTGGGTCTGGGGCCGCAGCGACTGAGCTAACGTCAGTGCCAGTAGCGGAGGAAGGGTTAGGGGAGGGGGAAGGGTTAGGGGAGGGGAAGGGGGCGAATCTATTTGGGTTGAATGGGACTTTGGGGTTGGGGGCCGCAAATCTAGAGGGGGATGATGTGCCGCCGCCGGCGGTGGTAGAGGTTTCTGGGCTACGGTTTGTGGTGTTGTTGCCGCCGTCTGTGCTGTGCCCGTGCCAGTGTGTCGGGTTGGAAGCGGAGGGGCGTGGTGAGAGTGGTGGGCGTGGGCTGGGGAGGCTGGGGGCCGAGGAGGGGGTGAGGGTTTGGATGGTGTGATTTAAGGCGAGGTTCTTTTTTTATGGGGTAATTAAAAGGTTCTCTATTTTTTTTCGTGGCTTTTTGGTGGGGGGTACGGGGAGGAACGGGGGTTTAGAGTGGGTGGGATTGTGGAAGGATTCGGGACGGATGGTCTTTTGGTCTTGGTTCTGGTGTACGTTGATCCTACGTTCGGGTCGTGGGCGGTTACACTGGTATGGCGTTACGAGCATGATTTGTTTCGAGGCCGGTTCTATTCTATTCCAGTGTCGATCTAAAATTCCTCCCAACCTTTTCGTCGTATGTCATTACGTACTGGATCGTTGATTGCCGCAACACGAAGTGCTTGTCGATCGTTCCTATTCTGAGTCGCCATCCCTCGATAAGGCCTTCCGATTTCCGGATCCTTCTCTTTAGCGTTAGGGACGAACATCCCGAGCCTCATCCCCGCAGTCGTTTTTACGAGAAGGTAGTAACAGCAGTGCCAATGGTAACCTTCAAGCCTGCATAGCCAGTGCTCAACGCAGCAGCAACGGTGGCCTCGAGAGTGTCGATAATGCCATAGGCAAGTGTCTACACACAGCGTGTCAGCAAATGACATCCATACAAAACGATAAAAGAAAAAATGAAAAGGAACAACACTCTCAACTCACATCAACCACCTTCTCCAACGATTTCAGTACAGCGGCAACCGGGGGTCCAACAAACGGGACCTTCGTGATGAAGCCACCCGTGCCAATTAAGGCGTTCAGCAAGACCTGGTGTGTCTTGACAAACAGGCGGAACGCATCGGCGATGGCCGTGGCTTCAGAGCCGACATACTTGATTTTCGGGCCGGCGGACATGGCGCTTACATCGAGAGTAGCAGTTGTAACAATGTCACCCAAACCGATGATGATTTTTTGTGTTTCGTTTCCGTGTTAGCGATAAGAAGATACCTACGGCGTAAAGTGAGAGCAACGAACCGGCCATGGACCCTGGCCAATGACGAGGAGGGGGGCGTTCAGAAGAGTGAGCTCCTTGGCTGGCTGGATCAATTTCTGAGACTTGAGGGTGAGAGTTTGGATGTTCTCGACAACAACAGTTGACTTCATCTGGGCAAACGCTACCGAGCCTAAAACGGCCAGAGCGGTGAGAATGGAGAAGCGCATTTTGACGGATGGTCAGCTTGTAAGGGGACTTGAATCTCTTGAGAAACGGAATACTCGGGAGTCTGATATATTGATGATAGTTGAAGTGAAAACTGTGTCAGCCACGGATGTGCTCTCCATCTCGTAAAAAAACAAAGAGTGCAAGGCTTATATACTTGAAGATACTATATACACAAACAAGCAAACACATAGAATCGTTTTCACGTTACGGGCGTGGTAGGAATTTAGTTGATTCGGGCTAATTAGAGTTGATGCAAATCACTTGAATATTTCGGGTGCCCCCGCACTGACAGTCAACCAACATCGGCTGGGCATGTATGTACCTACCTTAGCTATTCATCATCGGAATGCTCGGGGACACCCCGGTCGGTTTATATCAGAAGAACTGAGGGCTAAGGCTCGAACGATAAAAAAAACAACCGATGGATTTTGATCGAGATGGACTGTCACTCTAAAACAATTCGTCGGCATGGGGTTGATATTCCTGTAAGACAGGGCCGACCCCAAAACTATCGGCAGTGGGAAGACCCGTTTGACTACCTAATCGGGCGGGTCGCCATGGTAATGGCAAATATCGGGGTTTGTTCGTGTTTTGATTCCGCTAATATCACTACTCGGAGATGCCCCGGGACATGGAGCTTGTGTTCTCTATGGATGGATTTCGGGATGCAAGGCCGCTGGTTGGGACCTGAGGCCGGTGCCGGTCGTCTGCCCATATTGGTTGCATGTTCCCCGAGTCGCCTCGGAAGCATCGCTTCCCAGTGGCGCTGGGTCGGCGTCTTTGGGTGCTAGCGGGAACACAGAACTGCCGCCAAGGGGGGGCCGTTCGAGTTTGCCTGATGCGGAAATGGAATGCCACACGATGACAGTTGGCCTGCAGCCTGCAGGCAGCAGGAGTAATATTGACGTGGCAGTTGATCTTAGTACCAGTTGTGGCGCCATATTTCGACCTCTATATTGGAACGGCTACCTCACCATTAATTTCGACCTCTGGAATTGTTGAGCTAGGGTTTAGAGTGATTCAGAATTTCAGACCGGTCTCAATCCTGATGTCATGGCTTCCCGTGTTTGGCAGTAGGCAACCCTCTTTCCACCACGCCAGAGAAGCCAGTCGAAACTATCGGCTCTTTTTGACCAACCATAGACTGATGATGGTCCGCCACGCAGGACGGCAGTGCGGGGGGCTACCGATACAGACCGTGGGTGAGTTTGTCTTCCACGAGCTGCAGCTGCGAGTTGGGGGGCTTGGCTTGACATGGAATATGTGCAGAGTCGCAACCAGCTTATCAGCTCTCGGACTTGCTCGGTACATGCCCATGTACCTATGTTAGACAGAATGAAACTTCGCGTTGTCCCCGTAACCGGAGCACCCGGCTTGGGAAACCCCTTCCCTGAGTGTTGGTTTACGAAGCACCGTCTCATTGTTCGATGGTGGTAGGGTCCGAGATCAGCACTGATAACAACGTGCATCGACTTGCGATTGCGGGTAGTCGATTCTAGGAGAAGCCGCTTGTTATCAGGATATCATCTAGCCACCCCTCAATCTGAGGTGGAGAATGACGGGTATATCACTTCGGTCGCGTCGGGGCTGGCCGCTGAAGGAAGAAATCCCAGGGAATTTCCGACGGGTGGGTCGCTTCACTCGGGGCTGCACGAGCAAGAAGCCGATGCTGGTTCCGCAGAAATCCCTCCCAAAGAGAGGCCCGGGAATTTGACTGCACGAAGGCAATTCCTCGGCCGTCACCGGTGACACACTGGTAATCGGGGCACGCTAGGGCATCACTTATCGGCCGTGGCGACCGGAAGTGCTGAACCCCGTGCACACTGACTGGACACGCTTCACGCACAAATCTCGCAGGCAGGCGCAGGCCTGCGGTGGGACCAGGTCTCAGTTTGGCGCGGCCAATCATCTCAACCAGCGGCAACACTAGGTGGGCCCACCACGCAGCTGACACAGACTCAACCGAGCACCATTGAGCTCTCAAGTTGGCAGGCGCGTCGGCGGGAACGCCACGGTGACAAGGGCGGCGGCCTCGTGGACTGTGTGTAACTGCTGCGGGATCCTTCTTTGGCTCGTCCCTGCAGTCATCAGCGGCGAAGAGCAGGTCTACGAGCAGGTCTACCACGGACGAATAGGTGTGACAAACACCCTGACCCGGGCATCGAACCTGCCGGCTCTGACCGCTGGCGTGGGTCGTGAGTGGATGCGGCCAAGCCATCCGACCCCGTGGAGGAAGGCACAAACCACGCACCGCACAAACCACGCAACAACCCAGGCAAAGAACTGCCAAAGCTGACGTCCCGACTTGCCATCTGCCTGGTCTATAAGTAGCGGGGAACCCTTCTCCATTCCACACAACATTCTCGATCCACACAAGCTCATCAGCCTCCATCAAAGCAAAACACCAAACCAACTACCACTTTCCACCAACCCAACAACACAGACTCAAAATGTCTCCTTGCAACTGCAGCGGTTCTAAGTCGGCTTGCAACTGCGGCGCTAGCTGTCAGTTCTCCCCACCGAACAGCCGTTTTGACGTTTTCTGATTAATCGCTAACCCGACGATTACCAGGCTCTTGCTCCGGCTGCAACTAAATTTCCCCTTTCTCTCCACTCTTAAGAGACAAGGACGTCAACCCATCCATCACGTCGACGGCCCGGGTCTGGCTTGCAACTCCCGGGTTTCTCTCGCGGCAACATGGCTTTGGAAGCAAGGTGGTGCTGATATGGACCTCGTCGGAATGGAAGACGGGGCGGAGATTTCATGATTTTATGTTTGATGGGATGCACGAATGAATAAGAACTGCAGTTCTGGCCAGTCGTTTCCGAAATGATACTTCGCTTCGTCTATCGAGTGTCTCTTGATGTTGTGATACGCCAACCCGATTTCGTCATGGGTTTCCCGACTTCTTTCAAACCCACCCCGGGCTCCAGCAGAGGCTCGCAATTCGCTATCCCCATACCGACTCTTTCGACGGTCACCTCTCTGGCGCGATCAACGAAAAACACGTAAACCTTTTGCCGTCGGCCCAGATCAATTCCTGCTAGGGCAACCCGCTGTCCAACGACGACGACATGCTGCACCGCCACTCTCACACAGTCCTCGTGCGCATCGGCAAACCACAAAATCCCTTCTAATGCCCTTATTCATTCGTTAGTACACCCCTGATGGAAACCCATCCTCTAGCTCGATTTCATAACCCTTAAGCTGCAACTGGCCAACAGGCCCGCACAACAGGCCCGCACAACACGTTGCCCGCCTAGAAGGCGACCCGGGTATCCCACTCAAACTATTCCATCACGTTAACGGAATAATCATCATTCTAGGGTTCGTACACCCGAGCACCCGTGCCGGACTCCAAAGAAAGTAAGCTCGTGTTAAAGAGTTAAAAGAAGAAAAAAGAATAAGAAGAAATATAGAGAGAAAAAGGAGGAGAAAGATAGAAACTGGGTAAAAGATATGTAAATTGAGTAAAAAGGACCTAGTGTAGACTTCAGGAACTGTTGTTTCGTCGCTCGGCCTTTTTTTTTCTGCCCATGTGGTGTCGAGCTAACTTCGATGACGTTTTAACTTCCGCAACCACGCAACCACGCGACCAATCCAACCAGTCCACCCGACAAACTTCCCTACACACACTGCCTATCTATTCAGATATCCAAATAGTGTCCACGTTACACCAACCTGTCGGCAATGGATCTCGGTGACAATATGCAGAAAGATTTGGAGAAACTCAACACTACTCTGGTCGGCCTCCGGGGCGACATAGAGAAGTGGAGTCCGCCTGGAGGCCTGGTTAGCTCTATACTATTCCCTCGATCCTCTTTCGATGTTACCTCGACGCTGACTCGACGCTAACTCGGGTTCCCTTGGTAGGGATCGCAACATGGCAGCCTGCAATTTCAGATACCCATCTCGAACCCCTTTGTGCAGTCGGATCAGGAAATATTATCCCAGGCTTTCCAGCGACAGTTTCGGCAATCGGTGGTATGGATGGTAAATAACACTCCTTCCTACCCAGCAGGCTGGGTACTAATAACCTTATCATCGTCTTCTAGACACAGCATTGGACCAGCTCCTAAGAGCATTGGATAGGGGGACGGAGGGCACGCCAGAGGAGAAACGAGCCCGCGTAATGAGGGCTATCGGTGTTGTTCTCCAATAGGGTTAGAGTTTTATTCACTTCAATCTCGACGATGAAGCTAACCTGACCCCCGAGTTATCATATCCTTTTGGGGGTCAATTAATACGGCGTGTCGGTGGCGATTTTAGCTGGGCGACTTGTTCGGTAGGATTTCGGGACGAGGTTCCGTGGTGATGGGGCTGGCCGGGGGTGGATGGATCGAGAATCAAAATGAATTAGTGGGGGAGAGGCTCGACATGATGAGCAGGTGAGTGCGATGGTACTGGTTGCAAACTGCCAGACCAGCTGCCAAAAACACCAACCTGCAGATCCGAAGACCTGTCAGATATAGGGAAGGACCACAAGCTCTGGAAGCATCGTGTGGGAATGCCGACAGGCTGCTCCCTCTATTCAGAGGAGGATACATAGGTCCATGTACTGCTTAATCTAATAATCGTGGTGCGCGCGTGTTTCCGAAAACTGGTGATCTCGCTGTCTGCTCGCTTGACTACTAGAAAAATGAAGCTATCTCAGATGCTCCTATATACAACGAAACGCAACTCGAAGACGGAAAAACACAAGACTCCCTTCCCATGAACAGACCAGGCTTGGTCTGATCCACCTGCATTTGGCACGCCCCAGTTAAATGATTAGGTAGTTGTTGGAGGGCAACTGCATCATGTAGAAAGTTCGGGATGTGAATACAGCTTGGAGTCCAAATCCCTATCCGCCGTGTCTCGTCGGCTTGAAATGCGCTAAACTGCATGTACGTACATACACGCGTGGTGCAGGTAGAGATCATGCATGGGGTAGTTGTAGTGTGGGGCACGCAAACCAGTTAGTGGGGGGTAGAGGGTGGTAGGGGTGGAGAGTTGCTGGTGAAGGAGTGAGTTGGACTTTTCTTGGGGGGGTGGTGGTGAGGATGGTTTGTTGGTGATCGTGGACTAAGGGAGGGCTGGCCTGGGAAATGGTGTGTGCTTGGGCTGAGGCCGTTAGGGCTATCACGATTGTGGACTTCATAATCGCTGGGTCAAGTCAGGGGTAACGGATAGCAACTGTTAGTTGGTTGGTAGGTAATTGGTGGTTCAGGATGGTGTGAGAAAAGAGAGTGCCTATTTAATATCGAACAACAACGCTATCCTGCGTCTCACATGCCGACGGAGATGGTCACGGAGACAAACCCACCAACCTGTTGAGCGCCTGTATATGAAGGTAACTCGCAAGAGTTTTGGTATATTTGCCCACATCTTAATCTTTAGTAGACCATGCTTCGCATTCTTCCCGGACCATCTTGCTGCTTGTATCATGAAAATGGAGCTGGTTGTCTTTAAGAATGCCTGGCTGTGGTTGGTTCAAGTCGCCTTAATACGGCCGCGTTCCCTCCGCCCTCCTCTTTTAATTACTGGTTTCCGTGAGCTTTGGTAGCATCAAATTTGAAGGATAATATCGACCCTCCAGACAACCAAAGTTTGGGGAAGCATAACAGGTAGTTAAACAGTGCGTTTCCGGACACTTCTACAACCCTGTAGTTAAACGTTTATTTTGACGACATCCAATGGAATTTATGGAGAACCCTCTCTCTTCACGTCCTAAGAGTACAAGCAAGCTAACCATTAGATGGGCACCACAATCTTCACTCCACTGACACCGGCCTTCAGCTTGTCCAGCGCCGCGTTCAGACCGTCGAGGCCACCTCCCTCGATCTGAATCTTGGGGCTCGGGACAACGGAACCCGACTTGAGATTATCTTGCAGCCACTCGTGATAGCACTGATAAAAGTGCTTGTCCCTCGCCGCTTTGTCCATCAACGGGAAGTTGAACTTGATCTCGGTGTTTTCAAGGGTCGGGTGGTCCGGCAGCAGAACCGGCGAATGCGCGACCCTAGCCGGGGCGTCCCCCTTTGTCTCCTTGAGCACGTCCAACGTGGGCTGCAAGCAGTCGGGGACGGCGCAGTGGGCCGTGTGCAGCTTGACGCCGTCCTTCTTGACGGCAGCAATGATCTGCGCGACAACTTCGCTGTCCTTGTAGTCAAAGACGGCGTCGGCACCGAGCTCCTTGAGGTAGGCGTGGTGTTTGGGGCTGGCGGTGGCGTAGACGGTGAAGCCTAGGATCCGGGCGGTCTGGATGGAGAAGCTGCCGATACTGCCGGAACCGCCCCAGATCAACACGCCCTGCTTGTCCTGCGGAGTGTACTTGGTGTCGAGCGGGATGTCGATGGTTGTCCACGCGGTCAAGGCCGTCACAGCAGCGACGGGGAGAATAGCGCCTTCCTCGAAGGAGAGAGTGTCCGGGAGCGGCATAACGATTTCGAACTGGACTAAGGCGTATTTCTGGAAGGCGCCGTAGTCGGGCGAGCCGCTCTGGTAGAAGGAGGAGGCGAATGCGAGGACACGGGTGCCGGGAACAACCGTGGAGACATCGGAACCTACTTGGGCAACAATACCGGCCGCGTCGCATCCGACAACGGCAGGGTAGGCGGGCACCGGTGGGAAGTTGGTATCGCGCTGGAGGTAGTCCATTGGGTTTAGAGCGACGGCCTTGACTTCGATCAGGACCTCAGTCGGGCCGGGCTCGGGAGTGATGCGTTCATCGACCACCAATGGACCACCCTCCTTGAGGAGCATGGCAGCGGAATGCATGTTGGATGTAATGTGTCAGCGGCTGGCTGATGTGACCTCGATTCTGGTGATGTAGTTGATTGGGAAAAGTCAGATTATGCGTCCTTCTGCGCGTTTTGTTGCTTCCCGAGAATGGTACCCAAGGTGGAGTTAGAGTGCGCCGGGGAGTTGTGTGGTCCGAACGGCGGGGTTTGACTTTAATTCCGGGTTGGCTAATAGCCTTCCCGACCTTTCGCTACATCTTCCCTGTGTTTCTGGAAGCCCTCGAGCCTTGCAGCAGAGAGTTTAGGTGTGATGGTTTTGACTAGGCCATGTGAGGCAATCTCGACCGCAAATGCGACGTGCCCGAGCTTGGAATCGTTCGTACCTAGGTAGGTAGATAGAAATACCGTATACGCCAAGATGGGAGGCATCAACGCCAATTCCACCACCACCATCGGCGCCGAATGTGCGAGAATTCTTCCCAGACCTGCCTCCTGCCTCTATCTGGTAGGTCGGGAGAAGCTCCAAGATTTGGGGTCGCTCACATCAGCGACAATTTGACAAGTAACTTTCCGAATGAGAATGACCGAGAGAGTGTTTCGAATTCCAGTACCTCGTTAACATGTGGAACCTTGCAGTTGGAGTGGGCAGGCGGACACTGGCCGGCCTGCGGGATGGAAACAACTTCAACGCCATATGAAGTCCGTTATAGCGTTCCATGGAACCGAAACTTGCTCGGCCGCACGAAGCGTCATTCCCATGATGCGAGTGGAGTACGCACTAGATGGAGGAAGACCGAAGTCCTCTTGCCATGTACGGAATGATCCATCTGGAAGGTAAGACTCCTGTGTAATTAGGTAGGTGTGTTATACATCTCCGTTCGAGCCTTCTGCTCTGTTCTCAGAAATATCAGCCAAGATCGATGCGAGAAACTCCGTCGACAACGACTAAACACAACACAATAGCAACCAACAAGAACAAAACTAGTCAGGTTAGTCAGGCCAGATTCTCGCTCACAACTCCGCAGGGCCGTTAGATTATATTTTGATAGTCATACCACGTCAACGTCTGCTAATACAAAGAACACCGCGCTCAGAATGGCTACCTCCATGCTCAAGCACGCCCCAATCGCCGCGGTTTCATGGGGCCAGAACCGCTTAGACGTATTCGGCATCGGAACAAACCAACAGATGTACCACAAGGCGTGGGACGGCAGCAGCTGGAGTTCCAGCTGGGAAACTCTGGGAGGTGCCTTCACAAGCCATCCTGCTGTGGCCTCGTGGGGCCAGAACCGGCTGGACGTCTTCGGCCTCGGTACCGATAAGCAAATGTATCACAGGGCATGGGGCGGCAGCAGCTGGACCCCCGACTGGGAAGCCCTCGGTGGTACTTTCACCAGCCAGCCAGCCGTCGTTTCTTGGGGTCAAAACCGTCTGGATATCTTTGGCCTCGGCACCGACAACCAGATGTACCACAAGGCGTGGGACGGCAGGCAGTGGAGCTCCGGCTGGGAAGCTCTCGGCGGTGTCTTCACGAGCCCCCCGGCCGTTGTTACCCGCGATCAGAACCGGCTCGATGTCTTTGGCCTCGGAACTGACCGTCAAATGTACTAGAAGGCATGGGACGGCTGCCACTGGAGTTCTGGCTGGCAACCCCTCGGCGGTGTCTTTACCAGCTTGCCGGCCGTGTCCTCCTGGAGCCACAACCGCATCGACGTGTTTGGTCTCGGGACCGACAGCCATATGTACCACAGGGCGTGGGATGGCAACAGCTAGGGTTCTGGATGGGAGGCCCTCGGTGGCGTCTTCACCAGCGCTCCCGCCGCGGTGTCCTGGGGTTGCAACCGGATTGACATCTTTGGTCTCGGGACGGACTACCAGATGTATCACAAGGCATGGTGGTCCGGTGCATGGTATCCATCTGCCACGGGCTGGGAGGGCTTGGGCGGCACCTTCAACAGCGCCCCCGTTGTCGACTCTTGGGCCGACCAGCGCCTTGATCTTTTTGGGCTGGGGACTGACAATGGGCTGTACCACAAGGCATGGGGCGCTTTGGGATGGAACCCTCCTGCAGGCGGTTGGGAGGGCTTGGGGGGGACTTTCACAGGCTAGACTGTAACTTGCCTCAAGGTGCCGGTGGAGGGTAGTAATATTGTTGTATTGTTGTGCTCAGCGCTCCGTGAGCGTATATTCTAGCACAAATCACCCCTACCTCATCGATCCCGTCTTGGCTAGCCGTCTTGGCTTCCCGTCTTGACTGCCCGCTTTGCAGGTTATCAACAACAAACATGTTGTTGCCGGAGCTGTGCGCGTGTAGACCAACTGGGGATTCGGCTATCGAAAGTACCTTGCCTTAGAGTGTCGGTGAAAGTACACTTGGGGATGAAACCTTATACACGGGCCCAACCTTGTGTTGCTTGGCGGCCCGATGGGAGCTCTGGATGTTTTTCTGCGTTGTATTTTGGTGTTGTTTGTTCAGAGAAAGCCGGAGAAGGGTGGGCTCGTTTTCGAAAGCCTTGGCACGCATGTTCACCATGAACCTGTTCACGGCCGGGCTAAGATTGCCCATCGACGTGGATAGAACTCAAGCGCCATACCCGGTCCATATATAGACTTAGAATCGGGTTTTGAGAGGTATCTTTGGTTCTCATCTATCTGAAATGCAGGATATTTTATACGAGCTAGACAAGGAAGGAAGAATGGGAATGTAAAGGGTTAAGCCCAGTACTCGTCGGGCCTACTGAATCGGCGATTCGACTACCCGCCAAGGCGGCTAGTCGGGGACGTTGATTCGGGTCATGACCATTGATTCGGGTCAGGGGAGGAACCTGGTCTCCCATACAAATTTGTATGGAGCCGAGAGTCACACCCCCTTAAATACACCGCCACGGGTACATGCATGCCAAGCCACTGACAACCAGCTTTATGGCGATAATATCCGTCTATCGCGTTTGTGGTGTTGCAGTGCATACAGGCGCGCGCGCGTTGTACCGCGGCGAGGGGCAATCTTTCCAAACCCAGGCACACTGAAGTTCAACGCCACTGAACTACACTGCAAAATGGTCTCCTCGTGCCCTGACTTTCTTTCCCGTGCCCTCGATGCAGTGGCTAAAATGCCAGAGGAAGATCGACTGCGGCATGCAGTGCAGGATGTCCGCGATGGTAACTGTTCCTTGCGCCAGACGCAACGTGACTGGAAAGTTGGCTACTCTAAGCTCCAGCGCCGTGTTCAAAACAGTCACTCGCGCGCTGAGAATGGTGGTAACAATACGAAGTTAAACACAGTCGAGGAGCTTGCATTGTTTGGCTGGATTAATACGCAATTTGGCGAAATGGCGGGGACGGCTTGGCGTGCATCTGACGAGGTTATTAATTAGGGAGAGAGGACTTTCATTTTGGTGGGGTTTGCTAGTAAATTCAAGTCCCTGCTCCCCTGACCCGAATCAATGGTCATGACCCGAATCAACGTCCCCGACTAGCCGCCTTGGCGGGTAGTCGAATCGCCGATTCAGTAGGCCCGACGAGTACGGTCCCTGGCGGCCCTCAACAAGCTCTGCGGACCAACGGCACGACCAACACCCAAACCACTCCCGGATGAAGCCATTCTCACTCGATGTGTTGCGAGTCTTGACGTTCCTTTGTCATACAACACTGGATGAGGCCAAGGACTGCTAAGAAAAAAGCCAGACCCCTATCAATGAATTAATGGGTGTACTTTCAAAAGACCCGGAGCACACACGTTGGGAGAGAGTTGGTACGTACGAAACAGCAAAGAACAAGCAGGCAACCGTGACTTGGTAAGCACCTGCTAGGAGAGTGACGAGGCCTTCGCAAAGATTGGTACATTCGGGAGGGGTCGCACTATACCCGAGGATTAATATGCCACCGCAAAATATCGCCAGAAAAGTTGCGATAATGTCGGCGAGACACATGCATACGAGCTCGCCACGACCAAGAGCTGGCGTGCCGCTGCCAAAGATCAAAATGCAGACCCTGATCAAGATGCCGAGGTTGAGGACCAGTAAAATTGGATCCTAGATGGATGAGGGAGCATCGTCAGCAATCTTCACGGGACATGCGACTGGCAGATGGGTAAAGCCGTCACTTCGCATATTACACGGCATACCACGATATAACCAGCGCCCAGGTGAGCGCCAAATTTTGCGCTGCAGTATGCCAGGTAGCCCAGGCAGACCAAGAGGAGCACGACTGAGATGGCTCGCAGGGCCAGCTGAGCCCAGAGTGGCCAGGAGGCGCGACCCTGAGCCATGTTGTGAATCGGAAAAGCAGAGGAAGCTGAATAAGAGAAGGAGGGCTCATGTTGGGAAATCGGGAAATAAGGAAGTATCCTTGTTGTCGATGGAGTGGTGGGGGAGGTGGTTGAGGCGGACGGCTGTTGGCCGTTGGCTGATTTGTGACAGGAAACTGGGCGTTTGGCTTCTTGGATAAGGCGGGTAGGTGAATAGGTATGTACCTAATTAATTAATATTTCAGCTGTGGGTGGTTGCCGTACCCGCAACAGTGCGACTTCAAGACGGATATGCCCTTGGGGTGACAAGTCTACCCGAGCGTCTGGTTTGTTCGAGTACCTACTACCGACTCAAAAGTAGAAATAAGAAGGGTCACGTTCAGGTTGACGAAGTTAAGATAGAATGCGGCTACCCAAATCCACGGTTTATGGTTAAATATCCAGCCCCTTACACTGTCTACCCAACGATTTTAACAAGGTCATCGGGGTGACACTATTCCTTTCAGCCTTTTCCGACGAGGCAGATACTCGGAACCGTATCAAGAGGTGGTTCATGACACTCGGGAGCAAAGGATAAAGTCCCGTCAAGTGCCCATCCCTCTTGTTTGACACATCTTACCCCCAAATTCATAGAAGACGACCCGAGGGAACTCGTCATTCGTGACGTGAGAGACGAGTCTAATTTCAACATGGTGATCGTGCCTCTAGTGACAATATAACCGTTTTTATATACATTCAACGTAACCACACAAAGCAATCATGCAGTTACCGAGGCAAAGAGGAGGCCGGGTGCTGACAGTCAACTTCTTCATAGTCATGGGCCGGTTTGAGATACTACCTAACCTTCTGCAACCAGTTGGGGGGCCCGGGGATTTTGACAAGCTAGGTCGTGGCTTCAAGGTCAGCAGAAGGTAGCATCATTGCTGCTCTCACTGTGTTGGCAAAGTTTCCAGCATAAATGATCTCTATCCCGTTAACGGTACATTCTCCCGTTCTCCAGGATACAAGCTGCATACATACCCTAAGGGTAACAGTCGGTTGAAGTGTGCATTTATATTTCCCGATGCCCTGTATGCTTGCCGCCTTCAAGAACAAATTTGAGAGTCATGACTATGCTGAAAATGCAAATCTCCGCCCTGCCGCAGACCGCCTCGGAGGCTGGCATTTCTCTTGTGCCGTTTCATGCAACTTGTGGTCCTCCCCCGTTCGAAGGCACAACACACATAGCCCACTCGCATTACTTTTCCACCTCCCCGCCAGGCTGTCCCTTACACATTGAAAACGGCGAGATGGCGGATCGGTTAGCTCACCCTTGGCGGTTGCCTCCTCCCCTTGGCCCGAGATTGCAAGGAGGTCGGAAAGGCTCTTGGATGCTAAGTTGCCGGTATCCCACCACAAAAACTCGTGGCGCTGGTACGTCCGATATGAGTTGTTTGCAGACCATATGCGATCCGCCCAGTCATGCAACACTCTCTTCAATAGTTCCATTCGCAGCTGGTTCCGCGTCTCCTCCAATGTCGCTATTTGTTCAGCATTAGTGACATGGTCTTCCCAACTGAGAGACACGCCCCTTACCTGCGATGTTCAGGAGCATAACGGGGTCCATTGCTGCTTCATACTTCCTAATGAGATCGAGGTATGACCCGCTGTGATAGGCTATGAGCGCGGTTGTTGTCTCGAAAAAGACCTCCTGCTGGCCGAACAGGCATGCCGCCAGATCCAGAGCGCACAGCTCGACGGGATTGCGGACGCCTTTATAGCAACTGAGCCAGAGCCGCCTGGCCAAGGCGAGAGAAGCGAAGCAGTCGTACTTGTCGCCAGAAATAGCAACCTGGAGAATCTCGTCGGGGGAGAGGGTGTCGCGGACCTTGTCGTTGCGGCCGTGCATGATGTTGAAGATGGTCTCGAGGGCGTCCGCGTCGTCTTCGGGGAGTTCGACCTCGGCTAAACCCGTTTTCGCTAGTTGTTGTCCCTCGTGGAAGTTGGGGCCGAGCATTGCATTGAAGACCGGTGACGCCATTGTGACAAAGAGGGAGTGGACTTTCAACCTCCTTTGGGTTGGGCCGATGATGAACACAACATCACCCTCCTGAGCGATGTTGACGGTTGCCGGGGCACTTTGTTCCATCGAGGTGGCAGTGACTAAGGCCATGATCGCTATATATATTGTTGATGGACACGTAATGCTAAGTAAGTTTACTTGTCTTTCGGCACCCTAAAATAAGATAGACAATCAAATGTTAGGGATGTATTGAAGAGGGCCACGGCGGCTTTAGGCAAATAGATTGAGAAAGATAAATTGAGGAAGATGGACTGAGGAAGATGGACTGAGGAACATGAACTGGGATGGGAAATACCTTATTTATTTTCATTTTGTTGAGGCTCTGACTCGACATGATCTGACGTCAAGGCCGGGTCATGACTGCGAGGTAGGTAGATGAGACGAAGTAAAAATCGGTTAACACAAACTCCTTCGCCGAGTCAATTAAGTCGGTATGAGAGCAATTCTGGGACTGGAAACTACTCGTCCGGGGCTGGGTTAGCGGTCGATGTACGAGCCTTCAGGGTGCTCGTTTTCCACAGAATGCTGGAGCGTTCGGGGCTTGCACATGCAAGGTCGCACAGTAAGCACGCCTGAACGCAAGTAACACTGTAACCCGCGTTCGAGTCTATACAAGCCACGACACCCACCCATCAACGGATAACGAGATATTCCCAAAATCTCAAACCCTCATCTATGACCCTCTACCCATCCGTGCCCCTAATTCCCCCATCCCTCCCCCTCACCAACCCGCCAACCAACCCCCTAAACCCCTCCCCCAACGCCTCCACCACACACGCAACATCAACCGGCCTAGGCTCCTCCTCCTCCCCCCTATCCACCACACCCACCCCAACATCCAACCCCCCATCCTTCACTCCATCCTTCACCCCATCCTTCACCCCCGCCCCTCCCCGAATAGCCCCAATCTTCCCACGCGCCAACACCCCCTTCACATCCCGCCCCGTCCTCACCGGCCCAGCCCCCGGCGTAGCACCAGCAGGCGCAATGACGGTGCCGTCCATGAGCTGCTGCCAGCGAGCGAGGTACATGCCCGGCCCCGCGAAGGACCTGTTATTGTTATTGTTGTTTTCTATCGACGAGGCGAAGGTAGGGATGGCGAGCGAGTGGTTTGGTGGGTTGGGGCTGGGGGAGCGCGGGGTCGTGCGGCCTGAGCGAGACCAGTAGGCGGAGGAGAAGTAGGAGGTAGGGGCTGTTGTTGTGGTGGCTGTGGTTGCGGATGGGGTTGAGGGGTCGGTAGGGGTTGTGGCAGTTGCAGGGATTACGGCGGCGGGAGCGGTGGTGGACATATTGTCGAGGATGCGCTGCATGCGGGCGAGAGAGATTGCCTCGAGACGAGACAGGTAGACTACGTGGGCGTCTATGGCAGGGAGAATGCGGGCTTGGGTTGTGGATGGGAGCGTCGCGAAGAGGTGCTGTAGGGGACTGCTCAGGGCGCCAGCGGCTCCGGGGCGGTGGCTGTCGTTGTTGGAATTGGGAGCTCCAGAACCTTCCCGGTTGTCGGGTTGCCGGAACACCTTGATTGTGTCCTTGGCCCAGGCGCAAAAGTCATCCCGGATTTCGGGGCATTGGCTAGCAACTTGGTGTAGCCAGTTGTAGAGGAGCTGGCGGTTGTTTTTGAGGAGGGCGACGTAATCTTCCACCGAGGGGGTACGAGGCTCTGACGCATCAGATTTGACCGGCGTCAACGAGCCCATGAGACCTGAGGAGCCTTTTTTGTCTCTGGTGACGTTGATGAATGCGGTTATGAACCCCTCTGCGGCCGATAAGTGCTCGCGGAGATCGACCTTTTGGTGGATGGTCCTGATCATGGACTCGAAACTTGAAACGGCATCTTTGACAGCCTGAGTAAACAGATCGGGGTTCTGGCGGCAGAAGGCGTTGGAGATCTCATCGCGGTCCCGGGCTGCAAGCAACGCAGAGAGGTACTCCAAACACTGTGTATGTTGAGTCTCGGTGAGCGAGGTTAACAGACTTGGGTTTGAGCGTTCTAAAATTGTGACCGCAATCGATTGGGCCTTCTGGGTGCTGACTTTCCGGATTTCGTTGTGTTCATCCCTCGTCATGTTGAGATACTCCTTGATGGCAACAAGGTGCTCTTTCGAAGCCCCCTTCGCTTTCTCGATGGCATCGGCAGATTTGCGAAATTCGGAAGCGTCCCATGACAATACTAACCAAACAATCCTGCAGATATTAACATGAGATTCGAACAATCAAACCGACGAAGGCCCATACCTTTGGAGCAGGTTCATGCCGTCATCGGCGTTTTGTGTCAGGCCAACCCAGTTGGAAAGGGCACCGACGCCCATCTTGGCGAGGAGCAGACGTACCATCCCGTTGAGCATGCTAGCGGCATTGCCGATGCGGAGTGTCTGCTTGACCATGGAATAGGGTAGCAGCTTGTGAACGTTCTCCAGCAGCTTTAGCAGATAGGGACCTTCGGGGGACAAAATGAAGACATAGTGTATCAATGTTGCCAGGCTAAATTCAGGTCAACCTCCAGCCGCCTGGTGCACCGTTCGGACTCACTGCAGTATGATGTAGTCCGCGGCAGCTTGGACTGCTGGGGAGTGCTCTTCAAGACTCTCCTTCTCGGCCGCGCAAGAGAATAATTCATCGATCAGGTTCCCATAGACTAGCTCACGCACGCCGTCGTCCCATGCCCTCGCCAGATCGTGGGCCTCGGACCTGTCATACTCCCCATGAAGGTTTCGGCTTGCGCCATTTTCAACCTTCCCGAGTATCCCTCTTGAAACGGCCTCGTGGATTGCCGAGGACGCAGTAGCCAACGTCTTTCGAGTGCCCAATACGCCTTTGTCGTATGATTCCGAAAGTTCCGCCTCTGCGAGCTTCTCAAGGATACCCTGGAATCTTACATGCCAAAACTCGACAGGCAGATCTCGGACGCCTGGGAACGGTAACACTACGCTCTGTAGGAAGTCCGCAAGCAGCGGTGCTGCCGAGTCTACGGCGTATGATGGTGCGCTGCTGGATTCGGGGGAGCGGCGAACAAACGGATACCCATACTCGGATATGGCACGGGGTTCCTTGAAGCTTTCCACCTCTGCGTAAGTTTCGTGATGGGTGAGGATGTCCAAGAGGGCATGAAGTTGGGATGAAGTTAGGGCTGCGGAGGTTTCAGGGGTGAAAATGGTATTTTCCGAAGAGCCATCTGTTCCCGGGGCTTCCATGCTGACGTATCCTTTATGAGGCCAATTGACACGAAACGAGGCTGCGAGCGGAGGAGTTGAGGGCCGTTCTAGGTTGAGCGATAATAATAATCTCTATGTATGGTGAACAGATAATATTAACCCAGAAATTGAGAGGTTCATTGCCGGGGGTTTGTAGGCTATAAGGCTTTCCTAGGCCATGCTAGAAGAAAAGGGTTCCTAAGTTGGGATGACGGAGTTGCTGATCAGCCGTGAGCCAGTTGATGAGAATTTCCAGGCCGAGAAACTTGCTGCTGCGAGATGTGACGTCGGGGCTCAGATTGAGCTTGTGAGGGGCAGCTGGCCCTGTAATTTACTTTCTCCCCTTTGCCCTGCCAGCACCCCTCCAGGGCTCCCAGGCCGTTCCTTCTTTCCCCACCACGTGCCCGCTTCTTCCATGCCAAGTCCCTTCATAAACATTGAACATTCATTGAACAATTCGATCAACGGATACCTTCCAGTAATCATTCTCACAAGATGTCTTGTCTTCACTGTTTTACCGGCATGTTTCGTAACGATGACATTCTTATGCGCCCCCCCCCCCCCACCCTCTCACCATTTCACTATTTCACCATTTAGTGGGAAGACGTCACGTAACGTATGTAACACAACGTTAGGTGGTGACTTGCAGATTGCAGCGTCAAGGCGAGGCGCAGCTCGGACTCGGACTCAAAGGGAACCAGCAGCATGTTTGCATCCCAAATCGGGGCACTGCCTCCGCCGAGGCAGTGTGCACATGCTTCCAGCCGACACCCTCGACAGTTACCGCTTGCCGCTTAGCCATCATGCTGCATGTACCCCAAGCGTTGAAGCCTAGGAACGGAGCTACGGACTCCAGAGCCACCTATCGACTTGACCGGACAGTTCACCAGCAAGCCGCGGGTACCTGCCGTGAGAAACCCCAGAGCTCGTCTGCACGGTGGCTGGCACTAATCTTCTTAACAGACGCGCTTTCCCGTCCTTGACTGTGGGAGTGGTGCTCCAAGAACCCTAGTTCACCATAGTGGCAGTTGGGCTTTCCCATCTCTGGCATGAGACCGGTGCCCTTCCCATATTCTGCGGAACCCCGACGGGTGCAACTTCAACCCGACATATGAGCCGCTCGAAATGTCTTGCCAAACGCTTCGAACACCAAACGTAGGGCAAGCGCGCTGCGAGCGAGGTTCGATGAAGCCTAGAAGTCAAAATGCCTCCCCCTTCAGATCAACCTTTCTCCTTTCTCCATTCCGTCTTTTCGCCATCACCGATCTTACCATCTATACCATTTCACAAACACAATCAACATGTTACTTAATAAAATTTCCCCTTTTCTGCTTCTCGGCTGCCTATCCGCCGTGTTTGCTGAGACTGTCGTCCACGATGGTCAGTTCAAGCCGGACCATGTGCTCAGGGTAACCGTTGCCCAAGTGCCGTCTGCTTGCGAGAACCGGGACAGCGTGGTGGTCAATGGGACGTCCCCGGGGCCAACCATTCACCTGCTGCCTGGCACGAGAACCTGGATCAGGGTCTACAATGACATCCCAGACCAAAACCTCACCATGGTAAGCGAAGCAGAAACCCACTTCCATGGGAGGACGAATTCGGCTGACGGGACTCCCAGCATTGGCATGGTCTCTCCCAACGGTTTGCGCCCTTCGCGGACGGTACCCTCGCAGCCTCACAGTGGCCCATCCCGCCCGGGCATTTCTTCGACTACGAGATTGCAACCGAATTGGAGGACGCCGGTTCCTACTTCTACCATTCGCACGTTGGCTTGCAGGCGCTGAGCTGCACTGGCCCGTTGATCGTTGAGGACTGCGGCGGGTCCCCTTACGATTACGACGACGAGCGAATCCTGTTGTTCCAAGACCACTTCCAACGGAGGGACCAGGACATGATCCGGGGACTTGTATCCACGCCGTTTACCTGGATGGGAGAAACCCGTGGCGTTATCTTGAACGGCAAAGGTGTTGCTCTGGGACGGACAGCTACCGAGGGCCCGCTGGGTGAAGCCAACGGATTTTTTGGGAGCCGCCGCTTTTCGTGTTCTGGTGCCGTTGACGGGGACCCGTACTCTTGGAATGGACAACTGGGCGACGATCAGATCAAACCCTCCGGTGACTGCACCCTCCCGGTCATCGACGTTGAGCCGGGCAAAACATACCGGTTCCGCTTCATCGGTGCCACCGGCCTGTCCCTCCTGTCGATGGGCTTCGAGGACCACAACGACTTTGCCATCATTCAAGTCGACGGTAGCGAGTACAACGCCCCAGTGCCAATCGATCACCTCCAGCTTGGCGGAGGCCAGCGGTTTGACGTCCTTTTCCACACCAAGACGGCCGAGGAGCTCGGAGACAAGTCCACCTACTTCCTCCAGTTCGAAACTCGCGACCGCCCCGACCTCTACCGCGGCTATGCCGTGCTCCGGTACAATCTCGACTCGCCGGTACCCCCTTCACCACCCGCCCCGGTCCTCACCCTGCCTACTGTGGTCAACGACTGGCTCGAATACACCTTCCAACCCCTCGACCCCGAGGCGGTCGAGCCCTGCCCCACTCCCGAAGAGGTCACCCGGCGCGTCACCCTCCTCGCCGAGGAGAAGATCGACCCCGCCACCGGCCGCCTCACGTGGCAACTGGCGCACATGTCGTGGTCGGACTCGACGCGCGACAAACCCGTGCTCGTCGACATCTACGAGCGCGGGCAGGCGGCCGTCCCCGACTACGCCGCGGCGGTGGCCAACTACGGCTGGGACCCGGCGACGCGGCTCTTCGCGGCGCGCAAGGACGAGGTGCTCGAGATCGTGGTCCAGAACACGGGGTCGCAGTTCAGCGGCGCCGCCGGCATCGTCGAGAGCCATCCCTTCCACGCCCACGGCATCCACTACTACGACGTCGGCAGCGGGCCGGGCCTGTATGATGCCGACGCCAACAATGCCAAGCTGGCCGAGCTGGGCTACAGGCCGATCAGGCGCGACACCACCATGCTGTACCGCTACGGCGACGGCAAGGTGGAGCCCGGCGCGCCGGCCGGGTGGAGGGCCTGGCGCATGCGCATGTCTCACCCCGGTGTGTGGATGGTGCACTGCCATGTTCTTGGCCACATGCTCATGGGTGAGTTATGTTTGGTTTATGCGAGTGTTGGGCTTGTGTTGTGTGTTTGTTTGCTGACCCCCTGGTGTTGCAGGCATGGAAACTCTCTGGGTGGTCGGAGATGCCGACGACATTGTTTCGATTCCCTTGGACGCGAGCCGGGGTTACTTTACGTACGGCGGCAGCGTATACGGGACCGAGGCGCGGGCGCCGGCGGTCTATCATTATTTTGACGACCAGAACCAGTGTGTTGACATTTGTAATTGTGCCAACCGCACAATGTGATTTTGGAGGTGAGATGGAAAACAGCCTGCTCGGATTTGTGTTTTATGGTGATGTATTTGTACACAGTATAACAGCGTAATGAACGGAGCGTTGCTTGGTGCTTTTGCATAGAATAGACACGGATGCCAGCCAAGACTCTGCCCCTTTTTTCTGTCTTTTGCTTGTGTTTGTTAGTGTTGATGACAATCTCGTTGGTCGGGGCCAGCCCCTGTTAGCTGAGTTTGTGGCGAGATGACTATTCTCAACCTCACCGCCTGACCGGGGAGCGGAACCTGTGTCTCACAGATATTTCCTTCTCTCCGCCCGAGGCCTTCTGTCTGTTTCTGTCTCTTTGCTCACCTATCCAACTGTGTCCGCTCATTGCCACGGCACCAGTCACTCGTTTACAGGCGGACAACGACGCTCTTTACCAACCGCAACAACAACACGGTCACTACCGGACAGGCATCACTCCGTGCATCACACCTACAAGAACCCACCAACCACAGCAAGCAGCATCACGGCAACAACCCACCAGCAACCTCCAAAAATGACCGCCCCAACCCCCCGCCTCGCCGCAGCCCTCCCGCTCATCCTGGCGCTGCTCGCCGCCGTCGCGCCCGGCCCGGCCGCCGCCCGCACCGACTACGAGGGCTGCGTGTCGACCGCCCTGCCCGCCACCACCGTGTGGTACGTCCCCGGCACGGGTGAGCTGTGCGAGCCCGTCGACTGCGGCGGCGGCCGCGCCCCGCCCAAGACCGTCCCCGGCTGCCCGGCCTATAAGGGCACGGAGACGGTCACGCCCAAGTTTTGGGAGGGGTATGCTGGAGGGGGGGCGCAGGCTACGCCGACTGCTGTTCCGGGTGCTGGGGGTGGTGCTGGGAAGGGGGGTGATGGGGATGGGGATGGGGAGGATAGTGGGGATGATGGTGAGGGTGAGGATGGGGGGAGTGGTGTGGGTGTTGGGGTTGGGGTGACGGGCGCGGTGAAGGGGACGGTCACGGTTACGCTGGGTGGGGGCACGGCTGCTGCGTCGCGGACGGCGACCAAGACGAAGGATGTGCAGGAGACGGGGGAGGCGGGGGCCGGGGATGATAGCGATGATGAGGATGACGACAGCAAGACGCCGGGGTCGACTGCGTCGGCGACGGGAGGAGGTCGGAAGCCGGTGGCTACGCTGACGCAGGTTATGACGGCTGTTGAGACGGTGGATGGTGTGGTGAGGCCGGTGCCGACGGGTGCGGGTGATGGTCAGGGAGCGCCCGCGCAGACTGTGTCGCTTGCTGCCGCGGTGCCGACGGCGGTTGTTGGCAAGGCGGTGTTTGGGGTTGTTGCTGCGGGTGTTGCGGCTGCTGGGTTCGTGTTGGCTTAGGTTGGTTGGTTAGTTGAGTGGGAGAGATGTGTTTCTGTAGTGTGTAGATTTAGTAGATTGTAATTGGAACTACTGCCCATTTGGGCTTTGTTGGAAACCGCGGTCGCGAGACGGCACGGTTGTCTTTGTGATTGCGTCTTGATCCATCACGTTCAAAAAATATGACGCCGTCTCCAAACTCCATCCCAAACTCAATTCCTCGGCGCTGAGCCCCGAGCGCATTGGGGAAGGGGAACCTGGAATGCCCCACCAGGCCAAGGCGGTGGCAGTGGGCGGTATCCTGGACCTTTTTGGTTAGCGAGAGGCAGGCCAGCCCCTTCGTTCTTTGCCCTCAGTCCATCCACTGGGCAACGGCCAGGCACATCCAAGCTGGCTGGGGATTCTCCACCTCAACACTAGCAATTCCCGCTGCCATCCCGCGTCGGCTCGCTCAGAGCAACATTCGGATTGCCAACATCGTGAGCGCAAGAACCCAAGACGCCTTTATCAAATTCTGAGATTTTACGTGTTGCCTCTCCCTCCACTGGTCAATCGCTCGCTCCCCTCTCCTGCCACCCACCGAAGGTCGGGTGACGTGTTCCAGTGCCATTGCGCAGCTGCATTCAGCGAATTGACAACCGAACTGCTGCATCTCGCAACGCCTGGTCGACATACATTTCTGGCCCTTTCACCGTTCCCAAAAAACAGCTGCTACACTCGATAACCAGCTTGCTCCCGTCGTTCACGATGTCCCCAGACTCTGAGCCATCTGCGCAGATGGCCAATGGCCTCGCCGACGCGGGGCAGATCACTCTTATCGACGAACCAACCACTCCGCTCGATGATGATTCTGTTATTGCTTCATCGCAGCAAAGCTTCCTCCCAACAGAGGCGCCGGGCTCCCCGATAGACCCGGGGTCCTCGTTCAAAACGGAGCTCAATGAAGATCGTGCAGCGTCGGCCGTCATCCCGTCATCGCTCACCCCACCTCCATCCTCCCAGGTAACCAACAATGTTGGTGCCGGTGCCGTCAATCTGCAACGCTCCGGTATTTTTTCGCCGCCGGCGACCGGCATCAACGGTGTCAAACGCGAAAGCGTGCCGGGCGATTTTATTCCCCCGACCCAACCCCAGATTGCCGACGCATCTGTCGAAGAGCTCCGAAGCATGCTCCAGGCGTGCATGGCCGACCAGGCGCGGCTCAAGATGGAAGCCGCCCACCACAAGCTGCAATTTAACATGCTCACCCTTCGAGCTGAAGAGGACACGAAGCGCGCCGCCGTCGAGCACGAAATGACCAAGAAGGAAGTGCAAGTGCTACAACAAGCTGAATGCGCACGGCAAGCTCGCCGCGACATCACCGCCGCCTCGGAATCGACACAGGCCAAGTACATGCAACTTAGGGCTTTGCACGAACTAGCGCTCGAGGAGAACGATGCTCTGCACAAAAAGGTCAAGGCGGCGAGGAAGGTCATTCAACAAAAGGAGGACGAGATCGCCACTCTGGCAGACGATCGCGAAATGCTGCTCAACCGCATCCGGGAGAACCGCGAACACTTCCACCTGCTCTGCAGCCCTGGAGGTATGTTTCATGGGGCCGTGACCCCCAAGCCCCAAGCTACAAGCCCTCAGCAGCAACGAGCCACCCCGCGGCAGACGCCTAGGGCAGCACACCGAGACAACCATCGCGATCACAACCAAGAAGGTTTTGCCGTCCTGCTGCAGGCGCTTTCCCAGGACAACAACAGCGCTCCTTCGACCCCCATCATCGGCCAACGCCCAACGCCCCGTGTCCCGTTAAAACACACTCGCAATGTCCAGTCCATGTCTTCCCTGCCGTCCACGCCCATGGCCCGTACACCCGCCAACAACAGAGGGCTCCTCCCGTCGATCGATCTCGTACCGCAAACCGAGCCGCCGCAGCGCCAACCTCGCTTCGTACCCGACGCGCCAGCCACACCCAAGGGCCGAGATCACCGGCGCAAGAGCAGGGAAAGCACTATTTCCGCCGAGGATAACCAGGAACTTGCGCGTCAGGCACTGCAGTCCTTTGTGTCCCGCGGCTCGCAGCATTCAGGAAACTCGCGGCGGCGTCTGTCTGAGGAGGCCGAAGCAGAAATCTACGAGAGCCAGGCCAGCCAAGCGGCGTCGGAGATGCTCCGCCGTGACGCGCGGGAGAGCTTTGAAGTGGCTGGCTCAGTTGGGAACTCTAGAGATGGCACACCAGCGGCGGCGGATAGGAGTGCTAAGCTGCAGGCGAAGCTGTTTGGGGGGCTGAATAAGGGTGGGATGTCGTCGCAGGGAAAGCGCAAGTTCAACGGGCATCATGGCGAGGTGGCCGATGGGTATTCGGTGCATGACCGCATCACGAGCCCGACCAAAAAGTTGCGAGAGGTTGGCGGGCTGAGGGACTCCAGCCGTGTTGGGCTTGGGCTCGGGATACAATATAGCAGGGAGATCTGAGATCTAACTTTAGGGAGGGGGATCTAGCTTCAGGTAGTTGCAGCTGGTGACAAAGAGGTTCTGGTCTTATTCTTACGGGGTACCGGCGCATTGGCATTTTTATTCTCAAAATGGAATTGATACCTGCGAAAAGGCACTCGGTCAGCGGGGGATAAATTTCGGGAGCTTCACTAGCGAGTGAAGAATGGGCGAGATCAAGGCGCTATACTCGAGGTGGTGATGGGAGGCTTGGTTTGCAGACTCGTTGATGGAGGGTGCCCCTCAGACTGGCTCCGGGATTTGCGGGGCTTGCCGGGTAGATAGATACATGTAGCAATCGAATCTCAATTGCTCCTGGACTTTACACAGGCGGCACTGACCTAGTGAGTTTGAACTACTGTTCAAGTTTGTGAGAGCTGGGCTGTTCTTCAACCCGGATATTGAATCCGGCCCACCGATGCCGCCAAGAGCCCCTGTTCGCTGCCGGACCGGTACTCTCACCTGTGGTGGGGACCCCACGCTGCCGAATTGCATTGCCGCCGTTTGCCTCCCGGGATTGTGTTTTCCCCTCTGCGCTTGCACTTGCCGCGAGGTTCGCATGGATAGCATCTCCATCGGCCTCGCGGCCCCGAGTTGTCCCGAGTGTAGTGCCGCCGGGAAGCCGTCTTGAATTTTGGTTTTATTTGTCTTTTCGGCGGGCCTTTATTGTGTTTTTGTTTTCCATTTGAGTAACTTGAGGTATCAACTGTCGTCGTGTATCTGGCTGAACTCAACCTCAACTGCCGAAACTCTGTGTGACTTGCCTTGCATCCATCCAAGTTTCCGTTCCCAGCTCACTCACCTTGCTTTCACTCAACTCAACACCAAACCTCACCCATACTCACAACAGCCCCAGCACCATGGCCGCCCTTCCCAAAGGCCTCAAGGCCGTGCTCACCAAAGCCCCCACCGACGTCGTCATCCTCTCCTCCCTCCGCACCCCCATCTGCCGCTCCTACCGCGGCCAGCTCAAAGACGCCTACCCAGAAGAGCTCCTCTCCGTCGTCCTCCGCGCCACCCTCGACAAGAACCCGCACCTCGACCCCTCCGCCATCGACGACGTCGCCGTGGGCGTCGTGCTCAACGAACTCGGCGGCTCCAAAGCCGCCCGCATGGCCCTCAACCACGTCAACCTCCCCACCACCACATCCCTCTACACCACCAACCGCGCCTGCGCCTCCTCCCTGCAGGCCATCGCGCTCGTGGCGTCCCAGATCCGCACGGCCATGATCGACGTCGGCATCGGCGCGGGAATGGAGAGCATGACGCGCAACTACGCCTCGAAAGCCATCCCCGTCGACGTCTGGCCCGCCCTGAAGGAATCCCCCGTCCGGGACGCCCGCGACTGTGTCATGCCCATGGGCCTGACCAGCGAGAACGTCGCGAGCCGCTACGGCGTCTCGCGCGCCGACCAGGACGCGTTTGCGGTGGAGTCGCATGCGCGCGCCACGCGGGCGAGGGAGGCCGGCGCGTTTGAGGCGGAGATCGTGCCGGTGACGACGCGGTTTCAGGAGGTGGATAAGGCGGGGGGGAAGGTCGGCGAGGAGAAGGTGGTCACGGTGACGCAGGATGATGGGATTCGTGTGGGTGCGTCGGTCGAGGCGCTCGCGAAGCTGAAGCCTGCGTTTAAGCCGGATGGGGCCAGCACCGCGGGGAATTCTAGCCAAGTCAGTGATGGTGCTGCGGCGACCCTGCTCATGCGCCGGAGTACGGCTACGCAGCTGGGGTTGGGGGGTAGTATTATGGGGAAGTTTGTGGCGGCGTCGGTGGTGGGGTGCAAGCCGGATGAGATGGGTGTGGGGCCGGCGCTGGCTATCCCGAAGGTGCTGGGCCAGTTGGGGTTGACCAATGCGGATGTGGATCGGTGGGAGATCAATGAGGCGTTTGCGAGCCAGGCGATCTACTGCGTGCGGGAGCTGGGGCTGGAGAAGGCGCTGGTAGACGGGAAGGTGAACCCGGATGGTGGTGCCATCGCGCTGGGTCACCCGCTGGGCGCGACGGGGGCGCGTATGGTGAGCACGCTGATGCATGGGTTGGGGAGGACGGGTGGGGAGGTGGGCGTCGTGAGCATGTGTATTGGGACGGGGATGGGGATGGCGGGCGTGTTTGTGAGGGAGTAGACTGGGCAGGGGCAGGCAGGTAGCACTTGAAGGTGGTGGTGTATATCGTCATTAATACCAGAAATCTACCTTCTATATCTGGATCTAATTATCTACAACGGGGGCTCAGCTGTGTACAGTCAACCCAAGCCTTCATCATCATGGACCGTAGGTACGGCCGGTTGCTGGGGACTCAACCGGAGTGTATGCCGGCTGACTGCTCAACTCGGCAGTCCTGGCATCCCCCTGGACATAATAGAGTTGACCTTGCAACTCGTGGGTCTCCCGCTCCCCTGCCAGCTCGTGTTTTTCAGCGGGAGACCGGGCATAGTACGCAGGAGTTGCCGGTGGCGGGTATGCGGCAGCCGCCTGTTGCTGGGCCACCAGCATGCCCTTCTGCATCCTGTTCATCCTCCACCACAAGAATGCCACGGCCGCCAGGAGGAGAACACCGACAACGACGCCAACCGCAATTCCTGCCTGGGCCCCGGTGGACAACCCCGTCGATCCGCTCGAGTTCGAGTCTGAGTTCGAGTTCGCGGAGCCGGTGGCCCCTGACTGATCTCCTGCTGCTGAGGTCCCAGTGCTTGATCCCGAGGTAACGTCTGTTGATGGGGCGTTGCCTGCGGACGAAGTTTCTGCTGCGTCTGAGGTCGTTCTCGAACTTGAGGCTGAACTCGTCACAGCAGAGGATGTCGTTTTTGCTGTTGCGAGCGGAGTTACAACGTCGTACCGTGACGCTGCACCGTTCCATAACGCCATCACGTTTGAAGGCGCCGGTTGGATATCCAGGAGGCCCGCTTCACAGCAGTTGGCGTCACCCTCGCAGCAGAAGGATGTATCGGAACCCGTCGCGGCAGAGCAGGAATCCAGATTCCATCCTCGCCCCGTATGACCTAGAATATCCGAGTCAGCATCGAGCATCTTTCGAGCGCGTGTTCTGCACGGGTATGGCGGACTCACTTAAGCAGAACTTGGGACACTCCGGCGCCTGGAACGTCGGGTCGGTACACGATCCCCGAGCATACCAATCTGGATCACCCTTGGCCAGGCAGAGCTTGTTTGCCAGGCAAGCCCCGGCGATTTTACCGCCAGCACAGCAAGGGCTATTCTCCGCATCCGTGTCACAGGGCAAGTCGCCGACCGCCTCTTGGCCACCTGGGTAGTAGCACTTCTTGCCCAGGCCTCTCTGGAGAAGGCCGAGGTGAAGGAGAAATATCAAAACCGTCTTCATTTTGACCACTGGGCCCACGGGTCGTAACTCGGCGTTGGGTTTTTGAGAGCCGTGTCTCTTGACCTGCCGGAACGGCGTGAATAGCGCTCAAGCGAGCAAGGGAGCAAGGGGTTAGTTATACAAAGAAATAGAAGTTGCAAAGAGAATAAAATCGGCGAGCGACGTCTCCCCAAAGACGAAATTACTCTTTAGCCTCCCCCCCCAACAAACGCGCCATGCCCAAAGCTCACGGTTGCATTCACAGTTTTCCAATCAATCACCCCAGCCGCATGATCGCGCTGACAGCTGTGCCGCTCTTGATGCTCGCTCACTAGTTCTGTTCGAAAGAGGGAAAGCTCGTGCTTCGGCAAGGGGCGCTGGGGGCCAAAATGAGGAGTGTAACAGGGGTGTAAACAGGGGGTAATATAGCGATTCCACCAATCCCGCAAACGGCCCAATCGTTCGAAGAGAAGGCTCTGGGCCGGGAACGCCGAGTGGTCGTGGCTCGGGCGCTTCATGCCCACGTTTGATCTGGACTCGAGACAGCCGCGCCTGTTGTCGCCCTGCGGCCCCATAAGGCGTGGCCTTCATGTCCGGTCTTCTCCCAGGCTCTCGGGTTGCTACGCCGTTTCAGAGACGTTAGATGCCCGAGGCGTGGTAACAGAGTGGTCTACTTGTAATACACAAGTCTAGGTATCTTGTCGGGGGTGACCATCGGCCGGATCTTTTGCTATTTTGTAGTGTTGCAAGTTATCACCTTTTTGGTACATATTATACTTGGTCAGCATATTCCCGAGAACCTTTGTCGATTGGGTTGAATCACAAGCCACAGCGGCAAGTGACAGCCTGCCCCCTGTTTCATCTTGATTCACCGTAAGGACCCGGCCGTGTCTTCCTCTGTCTTTTTGTCACGGCTACGGCGACTAATGCCAAGGTGGAAAGTTAGTAGCTGGTCACGTTGGATACTAAAACAAGGACTCGAACCGCTGCCATCGGGCTTTAGACATTCGACCCATGATAGAACGAGTTAGCGAATTAGAAACCTTAAGTTATGATGAAATCTAAGCATAGTTATAAGTTATACATCATACCAGGCTTGTCTAAGCCGCCCAACTTGAGCTGTTGGCCGCGTCTTGTTCGGAACCTTGGACGGTGCCCAAGTTTCGCTGCAAGCTCTCCGGTAAACCTAGGCTGATAGATTGCGAGATCGGGAGGGACAAGTTTTGAAGTGCAGGGTGAAGTTTGACACGGCAATCACATTCCCTACTATGCTAGTTATGAAGAATTAGCATATACGTTATATCTGGACTCCAAGGTAAAATAGATAGGTAGGGACATGTACCAAGTTCCGACGCAGGGATCCCGAATATACGTTTCATTTTGCTCATCTCTTTTATCTATGCCACGGTATTGTTCTTTCTAGGATGTTCATTTCATTTCTCTACCCAAGATGTAGCTAGATGGGCTCTTGCTAAAAGCGAGGCGGTTGACAGTGCCATAATAATCTCCTGCATTTATTTGACTGTTCGTAACGATTCATACGGAGTTATCACACCCACAAAAGGGTGACGAAACATACCAGGAAGACTAATAAACGGCACCACTCGAAACTACCAGATGAGATTTGAACCACAGATTCGAACGACGTTGAACCGGCGCGGGCTCGTGTAACTGGGTAGTCAAAATGGAGGGAGTTACACAATCGAGCCGGCCTGACCAAAGTATCACAAGGCACCACGTCTGCAAGGCAAATGGTTTGTATTGAGCTATGAATGGCGGCCTATTTAACGCCTCCAACACGCCTATCTTATTCCAGATCAGTCCTTGGGGTATCAACCTGTCTGAAACGGAACTGTCCGTCGCACGCTAATAAATCCAATGACACCCATCCCAAAACTCCGGTAAAAAAATTGCAAAGATAGCCGCTCATAGAAAGCCTCGTTGGCTGATGGAGAGCTGCGGGACTCGAGACCCGAGCGCGCAGCCTCAGACGATGTGGGTGGAATCGAGCTTCATCCCCGCCTCCGAGAACTCATGGGTGAATACATGATGTCGTACATGGTTGGTTGGTGCTTGCCCGACGCAGCGGAACGGACTGGGCCAGCTAGGCCACTCGAGTCATTGTTGCTGGGAGGATGGTAATGCGGCCAACTGCCGCCGTTGTAGCCGCTCGCCAAGAAAAGGAAGGCCACATCGTCGTCAAGTCGAAATGTGCCTCGACGATTTGAATTTAGACGCAGTCGGTGCACTGGCTATGCTGGCAGTGGGTGCAAGCAGGGCTGATGACGAGCATGGACCCGCACTTGCAGCAGCGAGGTTGGTAGGCAGACATGGTGGGATAGGTGGTTGTTGGTTGAAGTAGGTATGTTTTGGTTTGAGTTTGGTGTCGATCCAAGTCGATGGTGTTGTTTGAGATTATGGCAAGCTGTGATGCGATGTTGCAGAAGGCAAGCGGGGAGGACTTGATCGAGTGGGTTGAAGGAGGGGAAAAGCGAGAGAGGGAGGGATGTAGCAGATAATATATACCTTTTGCAGCTGCAGCTTGGGGGAGGGGGGAGTGGCAAAGTTTTTGACCTTGTCACAATGGTGGTGGAAGGGTCCCGGGAGCCTCAGTCCTTTGTCTCATCTGGGAACGAATAAGAAAGCTCGGCTGCAGGTTGGGCGGTCCGGGGTACGGCAAAAGTCGGAACCATTTCGCAAGGCACACCACTTGACTGGCTGGCGGGCGCAGGCCCCAGCACAACTCCAGCGCCGCGGGATGTGTTCTGAGACTGAAATGTGGCTCGAGGATTTTGGGGGTGGGCAGCATGGCGGCTGAAAAGGTGCAAATGTGGTCTGCTGCAGGCCTGCCTCCGTGTGAGCTCAGGGATCATCGTAGCTTTCCCGTGCTTCCCCACGGCCTATCATGCACCCCGGATTGGTTGAACTGACAAGCTGCTTCCAATGAGAGGAAGCTATGAGGTTTAAACATTTGCTAAGTGGTATTCTGTGGGGGGAGCGCCGGTACTCTCCGCTGCCAACACCGATGACATCAGTGGGGGTTCAGTACCCTGTCCCCGGCTTCTTGTGCCTGCCTGCCGAGCACCCACCTGTCTTGAGATCTTCATCAAAACTGCCTTCAAAGTAAACAACAAGAATATACTAGTGACACAATAGGAAATAGCTCACGAAGGGCTTGTGCTGTGTAATTGAGCACTGAGACCCTGGATTTTTGTAACTTGGTGGCGCCCGTTTTGGCACAGCCTGTGAGCCTGGAACTGGTGAGACTGGCCGACTGGCAAACCAGCATGCCCCGAGAGCAGGTTTTCGCCGCCTCGAGCCCAACCATTCTTCGCGCATTTGTTTTCAAGATGATCATTTTTGATAGCTGGTCTCACTGGCGCCACTGACTTTCGTATCACATGCGTGTTACGAACGCCGTCCAATGTTGCGGTTGCTCACGTGCCAGGGGATGACGTCGCTGGCGGACTTTGCAGGTTCCTCAAAACCGACCCCGAAGGAAAGCGCTCTGACCACAACTCGAAAAAGCGGGGCTGTTCCTGTGGCAGACTTGAACATCAAACACACACAAAGACAGAAAGTGGATCCACCCACAAGCCCCACCTGACCCGGTCCGGACTGAGGTCGCGCTTTCTGCGGGCCACAGCCACACAGGCTCTTTCCATAACTGAAACTTGAATGCACCATAGACAATAATGAAATGGGAATGGAAAGAATCGGCAAACAATCTAGAAATGGATTCCTTGAGAAAATGCGCTGCGATCAACGGCCGGCGAGGGCCCCAAAGTACACGGCAAGTTGCATCCGTCGCTCTATGAGTCCTTCCCGGAGTGCCCGGCTGCCTCTTTCGGCAGTGGGGCCAAAGACGTTGTCTTGGGTGCTGCGGTCACTGGCCGGGTCGGATGTCAGACCGGCCAGGCGGGCCCCGGCGTTCTCAATTGAGCGCCTGTCTGTCTTCTTCAATTCGGCCGTGATGCGGCAGGATGAGTCGTCCCAAGGTTCGGAGAGCGGGGAGGTGGCTCGGCTGCGCTGCCGCCTGGCGAAGAGCCACATGAAGAGCCACACAGTCAATGCCCGAACCAAAGGCCGCAAGGCGACTGGTTTGCCTAGCGTCGCAGAGAATGCCTAAAAGGGTGCCTTGGGCTTGGGCAGAATCGACATTGAATCGATATTGGGACTCCTCACCCAAAGTCAAAATTACTAGTTGATTCGACGTCGAAAAGGGCATAAAGAAGGTTGTTTCCTTCCCATCGCGCCCGGCTCAGCTATTCTCCCGTTCGACTCGGCCCTGAATCACCAACGAGTCAACGATAGTGCTCAAGTCAACAAACATTCTTGTTGTCGTAAACAGAGAATCGACGGATCGACGATATGGTTCTCACTAAGATATCGGGTGGTTGTTTGGGCCACGAGGCCGGTAATGCTTCGACGGCAGGCAATTTGAGCCTCCCCATTGGGCTTAAGAAGCCGAGCGACTCGCTCCAGCTCCAACTGCATCCCTTCTCATCAGAGCATGAGACAGGAGGCTTGATTGTCAAGATCCAGCCGCCCAAGGAGCCCGAAGACGCCGACCTCCACCATGTTCCTTGCGACCTTGTATTGTCCATCGACATCTCCGGCAGCATGAGAGACGAGGCTCCCGCGCCTTCAAAACCCGGGGAGGAGGCGGACGAGGACACTGACTTGAGGATCATTGACCTTGTCAAACACGCGGCCCGAACTATCGTGGCGACGTTGGATTCCAGAGATCGCCTGGGCATTGTCACATTCACAAATAAATCCAAGGTGGGAATCCCTTCACGTTGTAAAACGATATCCTGCTAACAAAAGGAAGGTGCTCCAACCCCTCATGCCTATGACAGACGAGAATAAAGCCAAGACCCTCGATAATATCGAGGAGATAGAACCGTTTAGCTCCACGAACATGTGGCACGGCATCCGCGATGGTCTCGGCTTGTTCTCCAAGGCCGAAGGCGGCTCAACCGGCAGGGTACCCGCCCTGCTTGTCCTGACCGACGGGATGCCGAATCACATGTGTCCCCCAAAGGGGTATGTCCCCATGCTGCGGAGCATGGAGCCACTGCCGGCCACCATCCACACCTTTGGCTTCGGCTATGAACTCAGATCCGGGCTGCTGAAGTCGATTGCTGAGGTCGGTGGCGGTAACTACTCGTTCATTCCTGATGCCGGCATGCTTGTGAGTCCAGAAGCCCAAACATTACACTTTCATAACGACTAACCAACCCAGGGTACTGTATTTATCCATGCTGTTGCTCATCTCCAGTCGACATTTGCCAACAAAGCGAAGCTGCGCCTGACGTATCCGAGCTACCTCAAGCTAGAGGAGATGACAGGGGAAGCGGTCGGCAGGCAAGAGCCGGTTGAGCTGGAAGGCGACGTCCCGGAGCCCATGACCTCGTTAACCATTCCCATCGACAACATCCAGTATGGCCAATCTCGTGACATCTACCTCCGCTATGGAAATCTCGCAGCCGCTGTTAAGAAGGAGGCCGGAGCTAATCCGCCTCCCGCCATCACGGCCGTTCTCGAATACCAGCACTTTACCCCGACTGTCCACCAAGCCGTCGCCCACCAAAGCCCTTTTGTTTCCCCTCCATCCCTCGACCCCGCCGAGATCGCCCACCACATCTCCCGGGCCGCTCTCGTCGCCTTTCTCGCAACCCTTTCCCCTCTCAACGTCCAATCCGAGCACGAACCTCTCGGCAGCCCACCAGCCAACTGCGCCGAGCTCCTCCAATCCCTCGTCACCTCCCTACCCGCCGCCAACCCCCAATTCGCCACCCCAGCACCATCCCACGCCGGCTGCCGCGCCCTCCTAACCGACATCTGCGGCACCGCCGCCCCCGACACGACGACCACCACCGACTCCTCTACCTGGACCGGCCAGGTCGCCATGGCCCTGCTCAACCCGACCTTCTACCACCGTTGGGGGCGCCACTACCTGGCCTCGCTCGCGGGCGCCCACGCCCGCCAGGCGTGCAACTCGTTCAAGGACGCCGGCCCCCTGCAGTACGGCGCCCACAGCCCGCTGTTTGAGCGCTGCCGTGACCGGCTGGATAAGGCCTTCGATAGCCTGCCGCCGCCGGTGCCGCCCGTGCGCTTTAGGGGGTATGGGCTGCACAACAACAACTATAGCTCGACCGCGAATGTGCCGGTGTCGATGGCGAGGTATAATAACGTGGGGAATGGGTGCTTTGCGGCGTTTACCCCGGTTTTGTTGGCGGGCGGGAAGAAGGTGTTGAAGATTCATCGGTTGAGGGCCGGGATGGAGGTGGTGACGCCTCGTGGCCCGCGGAAGGTGGCGGCGGTGTTGCGCGTGGCTGTGAGGAGGGCCGAGATGTGTTATCTTGTCGCCGCGGGGCCGCTTGGTCGGGGGAAGCGCCGCTTGCTGGTTACGCCGTGGCATCCGGTTGCGCTGCACCCGGGTGGTGCGTGGGTGTTTCCTAGGAATCAGCGTATGAAGACGGTTAGGTACACGGGCGCGGTGTATTCGGTGTTGTTGGAGCGGGATGAGGAGCCTGATGCGCACGCTATTTTTGTTGGGGGCCTGTGGGGTGTGACCATGGGTCATGGTCTGACGGAGAATGTGTTTGGTAGACCGTTCGATGCAAGGGCGCACGAGTTCTATGGGGTCTACGACGAGGTCAGCAGGGCGTTGGCAAGACTACCTCAGAGGCCAGGCGGAGTGGCTTTGGGAGGGGGGTTGACGAGGGACCCGGTGACTGGTAAAGTCAATGGGTTCAATGCGGCCAAGGCGGAAGATGTGAAAGCGCTGCCGGCGAGACAACGGAAGCGCGGCGTATATGCCTGAGGGCCTCGGTCTAGTTTGCTACCAAGTCAATCGTTAGGGAGTTGTTATGTAGTGTTGGTTTAGTTTACCAACATGCAATATCATATCAGTCTGCCTCCCGGTATAATCCAAGCACAAGCCGGCGCAAGGCTCTGCCACATTCTCGAATGATAGCACTCTAACTTCTTTATTCTTTGGGGTCACTCGTTGCTTACGTCCTCAACCTCCCGTGTCTTAATACGACCCCCCTTTTACAAGGATTTGCCAAGTTATTCTACTCTCAGCCACGGAATAACATCCCTGGGGGTAATATTGAACACGACTACACAGTAAGGCAAGCTCGAGTGATACGAAAGAGTGGCCATGTGCAACAAGCGTCCTATCTGGGTCTAGCCCAAGTTGATCGTAGAAAGCAGCTGACTGCTTGGGAAGGATTCTCTGAGAGAATTGAAATGGAGAGCGGGCATCAGTAGATGTCACCATTTCTTGAGTTTTCGAGGGATACACAGGGCTGGCCTCTTCTCGTCAAACGAGGCCATCTTTGCGTGTTTAACGTCAACGCAGTTCAACGCTCGCTTCGAGGCCGAGAGCAGCCCATATCCTCCTCTTGGCTACGTTGGGTGAACATTAAACCAAGTTGCCCAGGACGTGGAAGGACGCGGCTCGAGTAGAACACTGAAGGCGTGAGCACTTAGAAGAATACTTCCTTATTTGCCATGACAGTGGAATAAACTTGATCACCCCAAAAGCCTTGACTCTGGACCGTGTTGCAAGAAATCCACCAGGCAATTGAACGCATGTTAAAGGGTCAAGACATCAGCTGCGGTTGCGAAAACAGACAGCCGACAACAGCTGACGACGGCTGAAGCCCCGCCTCGATTGCGACTCGAATTGTGGCTGCCCCACCATGGCTGATTTTGGCGAATTGGACCCACGCACCGCCTTCATAGGGTTTCCAAGCCCTGCCAAAATTTTGGGAGCTTCCCCAAGCGAGCGACCTCCAAATTGCAACTGCTTCACGACCGGTGATTTATTCGACAACCAGAGGGACCGAGGGCTTGATCCACAACCGGCACAATGGTGAGTACTATGCTGATCTGTCGATGGCAGATGCGATTGCGCATCCTGTTTATTTCTGCGACATCTTACTGATGCATCTTCGGCACACAGGCGATCAAGCACAACCAGACGATTCCCAACACCCGTGAGCACGACCCGACGGCGACGAGGAGTATTTTGTGCGGAGGACGAAGGGGCTGACGCGAAATTACCAGACTTCCGCAAGCAATGGCAGCGGCGTGTGCGGTGCCACTTTGACCAGGTTCGTGATATTGGGAGGCGCACGACAACCGAGATAGACCACAACTCTGACCTGTGATGGAAAATAGCCCGGCAAGAAGGTCACCCGCCGTTTGGCGCGCCGCTCGAAGGCCGCCGCCGTCGCTCCCCGCCCGGTTGACAAGCTCCGCCCGGTCGTCCGATGCCCGTTAGTTCCCGAACAGTTTAATTATGGAGGAGTCCGAATCTAATTGAGATCCGCAGCACCATCAAGTACAACCGCCGGACACGCCTCGGCCGTGGCTTCACGCTAGCTGAGATCAAGGTACGAGAAGCTGGTTTTGGGAATGGCCCCTGGGATGAATTCAGGCACGGGATTCTGACATGAAAATAGGCTGCCGGCATCCCCAAGCACTATGCCCGCACCATCGGTATCTCGGTCGATGCCCGCCGCCAGAACCTCTCGGAGGAGGGCCTGGCCGCCAACGTTGAGCGCCTGAAGGAGTACAAGGCCCGCCTCATCGTCTTCCCCCGCAAGTCCAACAAGCCCAAGAAGGCCGATACCCCCAAGGACCAGCAGACCGCCGAGACCACACAGCAACTCCGCGCCTCGTTCGGCGTCGAGCAGCCCATCGCCGCCGGCCTCACCGAGATCTCCAAGAGCGACCTGCCCAAGAACGTCGAGGGCGGTGCCTACCGTGCCCTCCGGAACGCGAGGTCGACTGCCCGCCTGCAGGGTGTCCGCGAGAAGCGGGCGAAGGACAAGGCCGAGGCCGAGAACGCCAAGAAATAGAGGGTTTTCGGACGGGTCGGTGGCGACGGGTAGGACGGTTCCCGGTGTTCGTTTGGCTGGTCTGGTCTGGTCTCGCTTTCTGCTTTTCCTGATAATCCCGGGCGAGGAACATGGATTCCCTCTGCTATGGCCGTGTAGTTTCGGGGACTTGCGTCAGGACAGGGTTCAGAAAGTATACACGCATCATAGGGATTTGCTAGAGCATCGCAAATGAATGGACAGGAAAAAGCATGACTGATGGCCAAGTAAGCCGTGTCTGGTGTTGGGGTCTAATTGACTGGTTTATGCTATGACGTTTCGATGAGTTGCACTATCTCCATGGGAAATCTCTCGCGTTCACTTCTGGTCTCGGTCCAGCGCCACCAACTCGGCGCCCTTGTTGAGGATTGCCTCCAGGGGCCTCCTCAGAGCCGACAGCTCCTCCGGGAAGTGCCTCAGCAGTTCCGCAACCAGCACCATCCCGTTCTCCCGGTCCATCTTGGCCACGGGCACAGCAAGACCACCCACCTGCTGTGGCTCCAGCGACAACTTTTCCACCGTCACCCCCCCATCCTCCTCTTCTTTCTCCCCCGTTTCGTCATCACCCACCACCTCCCCAACAACCCCCGACGCGGCCGTAAACGCAGCAACCAGCTCCCCCACCTCGCCCGCCTCCGACCCGGACCCCGACCCGGCGGTAATCGTCTCCCCCAGCGCCCGCCACGCCTCGCCCTTATCCCGCGCGGCATGTCGCGACGATGACGACGGCGACTGCAGAGGCAGCGGTAGCTGCAGCACCGCCAGCGCGGCGCGCGCCCCCTCCTCTCCCGCGCGGCTCATCAGTGCGAGCACAAAGATGGTCTCGGAGCGCAGGGCGGGGAAGTGTGTGGTGGTGAGGAGGAGGCGGAGGGAGGGGGTTATGGTTTGGGGTGCGTGCGCGGTGAGGAAGTGCGTGAGGGGGGTGGTGCTGCTGCTGTCGGGGCTGGGGCTGGTGGGGGTTTGTGTTTCGGCTGGTTGGGTTGGTTCGACTGGTTTGGTTGATTCGGCGGACGGGGACAACCAGGTCCAAGATGGGTCGAGCAGCTCCGTGGTGGGCAGGGAGTGCAGGGCCCGGGCGACGAGGCTGGCGGCGCGGGCGGCTTCGATCTTGATGGGTTCTTCGTCGGCGGAGGCGGCGGTGGAGACGAGGAGGGCGAGGTTGCTGGGGGGATTGGCGCTGCTGCTGTTTGTGGTCTGGCTGGTTACGGTGGGCGTGCAGATGCGGCGGATGTTGGCTGGGCAGTTTGCTAGGAGGAGGCGGGTGAGGGTGACGGCGGTGAATTGGAGCTGGGGCTGTGTGCGGGTTGAAGCCCAGAGGAGTGGGAGGAGGCCGTTGGCGGGGTCGAGAAGGGCGGCGCCGAGTGTTGGTTTGTTGGCTTGTGGAATGGCGAGGTTTTTGAGAAAATGGAGGGCTGCGTGGGTCAGTTGGAGAGGCGGTGCCGGGGCTTTGAGGTCCCGAGGTTGGAGAGTCGGAGGGACGGCACGGGTAAGAATGTCGATTAGAGGCTCTTGGACACGCGGCAGAAGCGCACTGCTGGACTCGTCAGAGCGGCTGAGGTTTCCGAGAGCCAGGCATGCTGCTGCTTGCAAGTTGGGGAGGGTTGCCGATGCCAGCCAGTCCACTAGCGTCTGGACAGTTTTGCTATTGAGAGGGTAAGTGGCTCGGAAGTCAGGTATATCGGAGATATCAGCGAAGATGGTCAGGAAAGCCCCTTCAACCTGCTTGAGCTGGCTAGCGGTATCGGTGTCCGCGTCTGTTGTATCAAAGCGGGTATACAGCTGATGAAACGCCAACTGGAGGAGTTCGATGCCTCCGTTCTTCACAAACACCGGTTGGAAATCTCCGAATGTCAGGTAGGCAAGGGCTGGTGCGCAGATTTCCATGAAGTTGTCGAGGTCGGCATTGTATTTCTCACTGGTTGCCAGGCCGAGAAGGAGAGTGGGCGTATTCGGGTTGGCAACCTTCGGTTCGATGTCTAACGTTTATTAGCTAAGTGATAGTATCAGCAGGTGGAATCTGCTTACCTTGGTTACTGAGAAATTCCAAAATTGTCATGATATGACTGAGAGGGTTTAGACATGATGACAGCCGGTCGCCCGAGATAAGGTCAATGAGCACTTTGCTCAGACCAGCTTCTGACGCTTGCTCCTGGGCGGGTTCTGACATTTAGTTAGCAGTGTATGGATGAATTATGGGCTCAGTCATTTCTTACTGTAGTCGACACAGATGTTCAGGGCTGCAGCTATGGCGAATGGAAGAAAACCGTCTTCCTTAGGGTCTTCGATGATGTCCATAACGAAGCTGCGGAGTGCCCCGGAGCTGACAACCCGGGCTCGGTTCTCATCTAGAACCAATCCATCAGTCCCATGACTAACTAGCTCTTTTGCCTTGTATTTCCCTCACCACAATCTGCACAAGCATTGCCAACGAGACGGAGAGCCTGCTTGTTCAGGGAGTGCTGTGGCCCCTTTTTGACAGGCACGGCAGAGAGGACGAACTCCAAGAGTCCAGACTCTCCAAGAGGCAGTCTCCAAGATGCTGGAAGTAAGGGATGAAATTTAGCTTACACCAAACATATTAGACCAAGCGATCAAACTCACCATCTCTCGCTCCATCAGCAAGTTTCTCAACAACAGCAGCTAGGCTGTCTTCATTTTCCTTTGTGAGTCCGGCAAGGAGGTCCTTCAACTGAGCGGTGCGGCCATCATCACCGCCATCCTGGCCGCTAAGGACGGCCGAAACCTTATCCGGTGTCCAACTCATTGGGAATTTGGTAGCAATTATTAGCTGCTCTGTTGTTTTGTTATTATCAGCAGCAGCCACCCCGCTTTCTGTCCCGGGTGGTTTGTAGTTTATTGTCTAGCAAATTGCTCGTTGAGATTTAGGGAGGCCGAGGCGGCTGTCACACTAATATCCTGCCGAGCGCTCGACTTAACCCAGGCGGTGCTTGTTTGTTGAAGAGCCGAAAGTTGATGAATGCAATTCGAATGTGGTTCAGGCACCCCACTCCGGCTCTCGGTCTGGAGCGCTCGTCTAACCCTCGACTGGTGATTTCTGCATCCACTGTTAACCCTGAGCCAACTCCCCATCCGCGATGAGAGGTGCCTTGGACTGAACATCTCGTCAACAGTCTCGGGAATAGCAGTGCACTTCCGAGAAAAAAAGGAAACGAGCTGCCAAAGAGAGATAACGACACCAAGCCCGTCCATAAGCGCATGATATTGTCTACATTATAAATGATACACGGGACGAACACAGTCCCGGCCATGGCATGTACAAGGCCTTCAGCAACCACTCTCCTAAGCTCTCCCCTCGATCCATTTCTTCTCGGTCGGGGGCCCGTAGTTGCCCGTGCCAAGGACAGGCAAGTCGCGCTTCTCCAGCTCCTTGACGATGAGCTTCCAGCGGCCCACCATCTGCTCCTTGTCGATCGGCGTGACTCTCCGGGGGAAGACACGGACGTTGGGCAGGTCCTTGAAGACGGCCTTGGTCTCGATTAGATCGGCGAGCTTCTTCGGCTTCTCTGGCGCAACGAGCTGCTGCAGGAGGCCCTCGATGGTGTGGGTCATGACCAGCTTGCCGTCGGGGATGCGGTGTCCTGTCAGTTGCAGAATCCGCTTGGCGGCCTGTGATGCTGTGTCAGTGATTTAAGCATGTGAAATGGCGGGTTACAAGACTCACATAGAACTTGACCACCGGATCCCTCAACTGCGCCTTCTTCCACTCCTTGTTCCAGGTCCCCACAAAGCGCTTGGCCACCTGGGGAGTGAGCTGCGGCACGGGCGCTGCTTCCTTCGCTTCAACTTCTGGCACCGCATCCTCGCCCTCCACCATCGCCGCCGGCACCTGCTTCTGCCGGTCCCTCGCCAACACCACGGCCGACTTGAGCACACTCCACACCCTCGCCCAATCCGCCGCATCCTTCAGCGTAGCCGTCCCATCCCCCGCAGCCACCACCTCAGCCCGTACAATCTTCCCCAGCCTATCCTCCCCACCGGCATGCGCAAACAGGCGATCGACCGCCTTCCTCTTCTCCGCACCCGCAAACCGCGCCACCACCAGCGCCTCGACGATCGCCCGCTTGGCCAGCACCTCGAGCACGGCCGGGTCGGTGATGCGGTCGGCGGCGGGACGGCCGAAGGGCGCGGCCACGGCCTGCACGAACTGCGCCGCGCCGCCTTCGCTGCCCCAGTGCGCCGCCTCGTCCCACCAGCCGCCCGTGCCGCCCACTTCTTCGAGCCCGTCGGCGATCTCCGCCGGCCGGTAGGCGGCGTCGGGGACCTCGGTGGGGTCCGGCGCAATCGTGATGCCGCGCGGGTAGACTAGTTGGGTCTGGGTCTGGGGCGGGGGGCCGGCGGGAGGGAGGGGCTCGGTCGGGTACGATTCGTATGCTTCGGCGGTGGCGGCTTGAGTTGGGGGTTCGGTTGGGGTTTGGGAGGAGCGGAGGGGGGTCGTGGAGAGGTACCGGCGGGTTGGTGGGCTGTGAACCCTCGAAGTGGGAGGGAGTGTTGAGGTCGAGGCAAGGGTTGCTGCGGCGGGTACTCGAAGAGCACCGGATGGTATTGACGACGGGACGATGCCGGCCGATGCGGCCACCCGTAACCTCGGTACACGACGCATGTTGGTATGTGGAAAAGACAATTCAATTGGCGGCGTGCTGAGGTTGGCTTGCTCTCGTGCCCGCGGCCGCGAACAAGTGAGCTCCAGCCAAAATTTCTGGTCAGAGGGTTGCCGCAAGACAAGGTGGGGCTGCTAGGGGTGAGCCACAGATTCCGGCAAATGGGAGTGGCTTGGCCGACCATGCCCGCTGCCCCAAGCCGCCCTTGGACCAAGGTCAAAAAACTTTGGCTTGGCATTGGATGATCCAAGAAGTGGACGACCAAGCTCCAAGTTTGGAGGGGGAAAAGCTCGGAAGCTTCCACCCACAACCCGGCATTGCCACCGTCTCAACGTCTGGATGCACCAAAGAACCATTTTATTCTCCCCGACAGGATTCGCGGATAGAACGTGACCATGAAGCCCGCGTTACGGTTATGCGCTGCCCCGCGCAGCGTCTCTGACGCAACGCGATTTACGGCGACGACCCTCCATGCAAGCTCCAAAAACGCCACCCCACCACCCCGATTCACGCCCTCGAAAGCCGGACCCGGACGTCTTCCCCCAAGCGGCGGTTCCGGGAAGCCCGGGGGTCCCGGCGGATCGTCAGGCATGTTCGAAACCCCAGAGCAAAAGGTCGCCCGGTTACGGGCGGCCCACGAGAGGGCAAAGGCGGCGCAGGTGTCCAAGTTCGACAGGGTGGTCGACGCAAGCAGGAAGGTATTCGACTCGGCGCACAAGGTGACCGTCGCGGGATTGATAGGCTTCACGGGTAAGCAACCGCCCCGCCATTGCCCCTGAATTCCCAAGAAAAGAACCCGGACCCCATACTGACACCTCCCGCCACCCACCAGTGCTAGCGGGCCTCCTGACGGCGTACACGGCGGTCGACATGATCATGTACAACAAGAAGCGCAGCGCGGAGTGGGCGGAGGCGCAGAAGAAGCTGGAGGCGGACAGCCTGGAGGCGGCGCGCATCGCCTACATGACGGGCAAGGCGGACGCGGAGCAGATCGCGCTGGTGGAGGAGCAGCTGGAGCGCGAGCGCGAGTCCGGCCGCAAGACGTCCTTCTTCAAGGACGTGAGCGTCCTGGGCACGCCAGAGAGCCCCTCCACACCATCCTCCCCCGCCGCCGCCACGCCGACCGAATCTCAATTCCCCCCACCACCACCCTCCGAACAACCCCCCAACCAGACCAACCCCAACAACAAAAGTCCTCCTCCCTCTGGTCCTGGCTCACCTCCAACCTCAAACGCGAAGAAGAAGAAGAATCCACATCCTCATCCTCACCCTCCAGCCCCCTCTCCTCGCAACCCCGCCTCGGCTACGAATCGCTCGACGACGACAGCGGGGCAGCGGGCGGGGCGGTGCGCGACAGCGACCTGGTGCGGGCGGTGGAGGGCCGGCAGGCACAGGTGCAGGCCAAGGCTTCTGCGGCAGTGGCGCGGGAGCGGGAGAACCAGCGGCGGGGCGGGCCGCTGGATCGGGTGGGTGTTGTTGAGGGGGCGGATGGTGGTGCGGATGGTGCGGGTGCGGGTGCGGCTGTTGGGGAGGGGGAGGGGGAGGCGCCGAAGGAGAAGAAGAAGAAGACGGGGTGGTTCTGGTGATTGGGCTTTAACTGTGAAGGCTGTGGGAACAGGGGGAGTGGGAGGAGGGGTCTGGTATCAATCATCTGATATCATTGGCATGGGAGTGGGCAGGTTGTTTCCGTTGCGCGCGGGGTGGAGAGCGGGCGTAATGCAAGGGCGGCCGACCGACTGTATCATAGTGTAGGGGATTTGGATGTGCATTATTCGGCTGGGAATCGGGGGCATGTACGGGATACGCGCACGTACATGGTGGGACATTTTGACGCTCTCCATCTGCATTAGCACCCACTCGGCTCAGCCAGGTGCGCGTTGTATAAAAAAGTATATCAGACAGCAAACACGCATTCGAATTGGAGCTTTGTTGTGTTGGTATGGTCGGGTGCTCGTCCCTGTTCGCTTTCCTCCCAATGACCCCATTCCCAACCAATGCGCCGTATCCATCCATCATGAGAAGCGACCGATCCTAGCCCACAGAAAACGCCAATTGCAACTTATCCCAAGCCTGTCCTTTACGCTGCCGCCGCCGCTAGCGCTTCCCACGCTATTAGATAAAAATGAGTGGATTGGGGGGATCTGATTCCCTTCCCCCATGTGCGATAGTTAAAAATGCCATGCCATCCCATTCCTGTTTGCCCCTTTCCGCTTTGCCTAAAAATCCCAATTCCTTTCATCCCATCAACAAGCCGCCGCAGGGCGGGCCCGTGGGCGTTTCTGGATCCTGAGGGATGCCGGTTCAACCATACTCCTATGTCGACCGTCATAACCTTTCTAAGAAATGATGATGTGGTTAAAGTGACCCGGCACTTTGTTCCGGCACCGTTCGCAGTCCGCTCGGTATCCTATACTGAACGATCGCGTCATCCCGGGCTGTAGCGCAGTCCACGAGTTGACTGTATGCTTCGACCTGGTGTGGCCCTTCTTCGGTGATGGGGTAGTCGAAGGCTCGACATCCATTGCGCTCCCATTGTGGCCGTCGGCCGCCGGGGTGCCTTCGCGTATCCCCCGTGCTTCCATGGCCGAGCTTGCGCGCGGCGGCAGCCCGGCTACCAGGGGATGCTCATGTGTGAGGTGGCTCAAGTGGCCGTGGGGCGGATACATCTGGTCGAGCGCCATCCTGCCGCTGCCCTGGCTGTCTTCCGCGCCGCATTCGCTAATAGGCGACGGCAGCCGCCGGTTCTGAATCATGCCCCAGTCCGCCATAGGAGGCGCAGCTGCCTCTGCGTGGAACTGCTGCTGCGACGACAAGTCCACCAGCCCGTTATGGCCAAAGGCCGCCGCATTCGGTTCCTCTGGCGTCGTCGCAAGCATGTCGCCATGCGCAGGATTGCCGCCTTTCCAGTTGTTACCCCGTACTTGTGCGGCAAAGCTGCAGTGGATCGGTGTCGGTATGCGACCCATGACGCTGGGACCGCTAGGGTCCGCTTGGATTGAACCCTGTTCGGAACCTTGAAGGCATGGCTGGCCGTGCCCGGACACCGCCTCTGATGTATCCATCATGTCCATGTCGTCGTCCAATGTGCCCGCAGCCATTCCATCTGATATGTCGCCAGGAACCAATTCGGGTTCGTCCGCCCAAGACTGTTCCTGAATTGGTTCTTGCGGTGTGATAGCCTGAGCCTGGGAGGCCATGGCGAAAGTCGGGGTCGCTTGAGGAAAGCTCGGCCGGGCGTTCCATCGTCTCGAGTTCGGAGAGGTCCTGAGGGGAAGTGATTGGAGGCGTTTCTAGGGCCGTGTTAGTTGCTGGTGGCATGGCCCCGAGAGAGCGCTATGCGCAACGCGGCGTGCTGACTGCAGCACCGGATCTTCTGAATGTTGAAACGTAGAGTGGTGGAGGTCGGCTATAAGAGGCGCTCGCGACTTACGCTTCTGTGTTCAGTGAACCCAACCGGGCTACCAGCCGACGCCTCTTCATCCTCCTCTCGGATTCTTTTGCGACGATAATCTGGAAACGGGGCTTCGACGGACATCATGGTGACGGTCAGCGGCGGAATCGGGTCGATCAGTGGGACCGGCCGGCTTGTGTAAAGTGGATAATGAATGAGGGGCTATGGCGATTCTATAAGAACTAGCGAGAGGCAGCGCAAGAAAGCAAGGGGAGGAAGACGGCGATATACGATGGCAATGGTTTGGATGGTTATTGCGTGGTCTTCTTCCCAGGGAGATCGGACAGAAGGCGCATCTGAATCGAGGTGGGGGGGTCTCCGGGGTGTGGAAGGCAGCAGCGGAGTGGGGCTGACGATGGCTGGAAAGCGGCCGGGGCTGTCCTGTCCTGCCTTGTCGTCGATCGGTGGTTGACATTCAACTTTCTTTCTTGAATATTCGGAACTTGACCTCATTCTTCTTCCCTTGTCTTTACTTTTCTCATTCTTATCAGTGAATGAATACGAGAAGCCATTGGCAGTTAGAAATGAATTACGGTTGCACTGTTTTGAAGGTCTCTTCAATTGGTGGCCGCCGGCGCGTCCTTGAAGCAATTTTGAAACCGACCGCCCTCCACAGGGCAACTTCTTTGGCGGGCAGCTTCCCAGCCAGCCGGGCCAAACCCGGACCGCGACTTTGCGACCACCCACTGGACTGCCCACTGCCGCCCCCACCTCCCCGCCATTCGCTGCCGTCAATTCAAGATCCTTGCGCACCCTGCAGCAGTGCACTGAGTGCAGAGCAAGCAAACATTCGACCACCCGGCTTTCTCGTTGGTGAGTGTGGGTGATCGATCGAACGAGGGCTTTTGGGTTTCTTTCGCTTTTCAGAAATCCAAGAACACCTAAGAGTGGAAGTCGGTACAAGTATGTCGCAAGAGTCAATTCGGCCCCCGTGGCTTGTATGAAGGGGCCCCTGCTGCGTCTGACGTCGGTGCGAACAAGTTCAGCACTCACGGGCCCCCGGGTCCGTAACCGGCGGGACCACTATGCAAGCCCGCCCCTCATCCCAAGTTTGCCAGCTCTCAAACGAGGGCGTCAATTGCACTTCATGCCTCGTATGTACACACCGGTCTGGTGGTCCTGCATCGTGGGGTCGTCCTCGGTCCAAGGCCGTGAAAGAGGGCTAAGCTGGTCTCGGAACTTGGCGACCAAGTGGTGGAAAGATCCGGTCAACATATCCGTATAACAACTACGCTCGTGTAATCTGTACGTGGTGTGTGAATTATGCGTTGCCAACGACTCATGGAAGCCTACCAGGCTCGACGAGCAGACCACAGTAATGGTTCTGGTTATCTGGGTTGAGATTGGCATTTTAAAGTCTTGTGGTAAAGTGAAGTTACTAATTTACTAATTCGTTGATGGTAGTTAACTCTTAATTCAACATGAGATCTATGTTCTCCATAGAGGTATATTACTACGCCACCGCAGTCCACCCATAAGTGCTCAACCACCACCCACCAACTCAAAACGAACCCCCGTGTAGACGCCGGCCCATTCACCTAACCGAACGCGCAAGGAACTCGTACCCGTCCGAAATCGCCGCAACTGCCCCCGCATGCCGGTCATATCGCGGATAAAGATCAAACAGATGGACCGCCTTGTCCACGATCCTCACCTCCGCCTGGACCCCCCTCGCCTGCAACTCCTCCACCGTCCGCTGCGCCTGCTGCCACGGAATCAGGTCGTCATCAACCGGGTGCACAAGAAACGTTGGCGTCCTGTAGTTGCCCAGCCGCACCTGCGCGAGCGGGCTAATGGCCGCCACCTGCTCTGGCGCCGGCCACGGCAGCATCGGCGACGCCCTCTCCCCTCCCCCGACCTTCCCCTTCCGCAAACCATACACCAACACCGGCACCGTCTGCGCCCGCCAGTTCATATGCAGCGCGATCCGCGAACGCGCATCCCGCCGCGACATCCACCCGCCGGCCGCCTGCGCCGCCGCCGGCGGGTTATACCCAGCAATCGGCGCGTCCGCCACGCCCTCCCACACATCCAACCCGGCGCCCCCCTCCTCCCCCTCCACATCATCCACATCCTCGCCAAACGGCAGGTTCCGCCGCGCCCAGCACTCATCCTCATAATCACTCGGGCAGTAGAACGCCAGCACGGCCTCAGGCGGCGCCAGCCCCGCCGCCCGCGCCGTCCACCCCAGGCTGAGCGCCAGCATGCCGCCCGTCGACCAGCCCACGGCCACGACGCGCGTGCCGTCGACGCGCACGTCGGGCCTGCGCCGGCGCTGGCGCGCGGATTCCGAGGGCTCGGTGGGCTCGGTGTGGGGCAGCGTGTGGCGCGCCCAGGCCAGCGCGTCGCGCACGTCCGTCATGGGGCCTGCGAGCAGTGTGGTTTCCGGGCACAGCCGGTAGTCGATACTGATGGGCAGGAAGCCGGCGGTGAGGAGGAGTTGTGTTTGTTTCGGGCGGATGTCTTTGCGCGAGAGCATCACGTGCCCGCCGCCGTGGATCATGAGGGCTGTTTGCCGGGGGGAGGGCGCGCAGAGGCCGGGTGTGTGAGCGAGTGGTCTGAATGGAAGAAAGGGGAAAAAAAAGGGGGGGGGGGGGGCTAGCAGCGGGCCTCACCGACGGGACGTGCTTTGCTGCCGGGCGGTTCCAGCGTCGGCGGGTAGTAGATGTCGGCTTGGAGGGCGAGCGGTCCGGCGTGCTTGAAGACGACGGTTTCTTGCGTTTCGAGCGGGCCGGTGGCGATGTTGTGGGAGTCGGCTACTCCTGGTCCCTGGGGAATTTGGGGAGGAGGAGACGGAGAGGGATGGGGTCGGGGAGACGTGGCTGCTACGATCAGGCGGAGGATGCTCGCTTCCGCGCTCGCGCCGTCCGACCAGTCCACCCAGTCGAAACCCGACCCCAGCAGCACCTTCTGCCAGAGCGTCTCTGAGGCCAGCGCGTGGCTGCGGCCGTCCTCGAACAGCCACCAGCCCTCGAGCAGGCCGAAGACCAGGTCGAACCAGAAGAGGTTCTGCGTGAGCTCGACTAGGCACAGCAAGCCGCCCTCGCGCAGCATACGTCTGATGTGGGTGCAGGAGCGGGTCAGGTCCCGCGTGGCGTGGATGCAGTTGGTGGAGATGACCATGTCGAAACGGCCCAGCAGGTGGGCTGGCGGGTTCTGTTCGATGTCGAGCACGGCGTACTCCATGAACGGGTACCGGGCGAACTTCTTCTTGGCCGCCGCGACCAGCGACGACGAGAGGTCGGTGAAGGTGTAGCGCAGCTTGTGCCCCAGGCCCGAGGCTGCGAGATGCTCGAGCAGGTGGCTGGTGGTGCCGCCGGTGCCGGCGCCGAGCTCCAGGATGCGGATCTCGCCGCGGCCGCTGTCGTGGTCCCTCAGGTGTTGAGTGAGCGTCTGCGCGAGGAACCGGGCGAGGAACAGCGTCCCGGCCTTGAACATGGGCGCGTTGGTGTACACGTCTCCCAGCAGCCGCCGCGCCTCGGCGTTACCGAAGAGCAGGGATATGGGATCTGCGTCGCCGGAGAGGCAGTCTGCTAGCCGGGAGCCGGTCGTGTGTAGGAGGGAGTGCTCCGAGACATGCTGGGGGAACTTCTGCAGGATCCGGTTGTGTAGGTCTGACGACGTGGCTTGCGGCGGTAGCCGGTCTGTTCGCTTGCGAGTCCCATCACGATCGGCGTTGAGGAGCCCTGCGTCCTCGAGAATCCGATAGATCTGCCCCATAACCTTTTCGTGTCTCGGCAGGTGTCTGATGCTAGGCAGAGCGTCGCCTGGCTGGAGGGCTCTGAGGTCGCAGCCAAGGGCGGCCAGACCCTCGACTACGTACGCTACCACGAGCTGGGCCTGGTGGGGGTACACATCGTCGCGGAAGTGTTGCAGCCGACTCTCTTGCACGACGGTGTCGTACGTGCTTCTGTTGCTCGCCAGCCATCCACTGGCCGCGTCCGCCACTCCAACTTCGTCCACGGCGTCTTTGTCGTTACTAATAGGTTCTTCGTCCTGGGCTATTCCGTTGATCACTGGTGGTGGAGCATCGGAGCCGGCGGGAGTGGGAAGGTTTGTCGATTCATACCCAGACACCAAAGGCTCAAGGCGATGGGAGAGCGACTGGACGTCGGTCAGCTCCTGGAGATCGCTCAGCGAAATGTCGACGGAAAATTGCTTCTTGATCTCGCCGGCAAGTTCGGTAATCATCAACGAATCCACACCCAGATCCGCCAGTGAGGAAGCCGGCTGAATTTCAGCAAGATCCGCACCCAGGACCTCGCTCAGCAGGTTTCTTAGGGCATCGATAAGGCGAGGCCCCGGAGTGTGAACATTTTGGGAGCCTTGCGAGGCTGGAACCTGCGGCGATGTTCCGCTCGGAAGGTCCTGAGAATAGGTAGCCCCTTTTACCTCGTCAACTGGCTCCGCCTCGGGCGGTGGCGTCGGTAGGGAACCCGAGTTTCCATTCAGCTTTGACAAGGCTCTATACAACGACGACATGGAAACTCGGGTAAACTCGGCGTTCAGTATGGCGAGGACGACGTCGCCCGAGGCCGGATCTAGGACCAGAATGTCGTTTACGACCGTGTTCTTGCGCTTGGCATCGACGTTGGAGTAGACTTTCCAGGCGCTCACAGCAGCTGAGTTTGAAGGTTTACCCCCGTCGCTACCGTTCGGCCCCCGCATGAAGGTATCGCTCCAGAGCACCTCCCCGATCCCTGTGCAGACGAAGACATCGTCCTCACGACCGTCTCCGGTCATGCAGTTCACGTGGATACCCGCGACCTGCAGGAAGTTGTCAACGGCTAGGGGATTGGACACGCCCAGCGGAGACTGGCGGGGCTCTGGTCGTGGGGAGCCCGGCATAACCACATCGCCCACAACTTCCCCGTTGCCGGCCACGACATTTCTGACGCCCTGGTAGTGGGGGGCATAGTTGACTATGCGTCCGAAGACCCGGTAGATGATGTCTCCGGAGAGCCGGTTGGCACCCGGAGACAGGGCGATCTGCTCGTATCTGGAACTGCCCATGAGCCGTCCGAGGAAACGGAAGCGGGAGGCCACAGCGGTAGAGTCCGCCTCGATAAAGGCCGCGGTGCCGAGGGCGTGAATGGTTCGCGGGGACGACGGCGACGGCAGCGTCGATGCCCCCGAGGAGAATAGGGAGAAGTTCCACGTCGAGCTGCCCTCTCCCTTCTCGCCGACCGGGATAAGGGACAGATACAACCGGCCGTCCGGCTTGAGCGCTAGGGGGGACAGAATGCGCAGGTTCTCGAGACGAGGCACGGTGGTAGCCCTCTCGCCCCCATGGCCAGCCTTGGCGGGAGAACGCTGGAAAGCTCTTGCCGCGCGGATCACGAGCTCGAAGTACATGGACGCTGGGCACAGGCTCTGTCCCAGCACCGCATGGCCGCTGACGCACAGGATGAAATCATCGTGAGATGTGTCGACAGCGAACAGGGCCTCTCCGTCCGCTTTGCGGTGTTGCACCAAACGCACCAACTCTGCCGGCCCGGATTCAGGGGGCGGCGTTTCGACTGCGTCCCGCCGCGCGGGCGCCTCAAAGTCGATCCAGTGCTTGGACTTGGCGAACTGGTAAGGCGGCAGGTCGATCCAGGGGTATTGCTGCCCGTGGAACGGCCAGAACGTGGCCGCGAACCCGGCCGTCCAGAGGCTGGTCACTGCCCGCCCCAGACCCGGCCAGGGGCTGCTGCTGCTGCGGCCGAGGTCTAGCGGCAGGAAGACGTGCGCTGCCGCCGCGGGGAGGGCACGGCGGGCCATGGCGACGATGGGCGAAGCAGATCCAGCCTCGAGCCAGACGCACCCGCCCGGGTGGCGTTGGGCGATGCGATCCACGGCGGTGGCGAAGTGAACTGTGTCGCGCGTGTGCGACGCAACACGGGCGGCGGCGTCCACAACAGCCTCCCCGACCGTAGCCCAGCTCTTGGGGCCCGGCGAACACGTCTCAACGGGGATGGTCGGCGGCCGCCACACGACTGACTCGGCCGTGGCGCGCAGGCCGGCCAGGATGGGGTCGGCGAGGCGGGAGTGGTACGCGTGGCTGTTGGTGAGCCGGGACACACGGACGCTGCTGCTGCCGCCCTTGCTACGGCACGCCTGCTCGACGGCGTCCACCGACGCCGTGTCCCCCGCGAGCACAATACTGCGCGGCCCGTTCTGGCAGGCCAGGTCCAGGGCGTCGGCACCGGGCACGCTCGCGAGAAGCCGATCGAGGTCCTCACGATCGCCCTCAAGCGCCAACATCCCCCCGGGGTCGGCACCCCACAGCTTCTCGATCAGCGCCGCCCGCCGCGTCACCAGGCGCAGGCCATCCTCTAGTTCCAGACACCCGGCCACGCACAACGCCGTTAGCTGACCAAAGCTGTGTCCGAGCAGCGCGGCGGGGCGCACCCCCGCGTCCAGCCAGGCCCGCGCCGTGGCGTACTGTACCGAGAAGAGGGTGGCGTGGAGGCCGACAAGGTCCCCTTCGCCAAACGGCGCCGGGTCAAAGACGCGCGGGAAGAGTGATGGGAGGTCTAATGCACGCAAGGCGGCGTCGCAGCGGTTGAGGTGGGCGCACAGGAGGGGGGAGTGCTCGACGAGGTCGCGCGCTAGGTGGATGCTGCGGCCGTTCTGGCCGCCGAAGGTCAGGATTACGGGGAGCGGGCTGCCGCTCTTGGGATCGGTGCGGGAGGCTGCCACGGGACGGGCGCCGGATGCTAGGGCGTCGAGTTCCTGGCGGAGTGCTGGGAGGGTGGCGGATGTCCATGTTGCGATGTGCGGGAACGAGGGGTTCAGCCTGTGCGCGAGGTGGAAGACGACATCTTTCAGAGAGGGTTGTATCTTGGTGCTGATGCCGTCGGGCGTGGTTACCTGCCGGTCGAGGTACGACTTGAGCGCGGCCGCATAGGCCCGCACGCTCTCTGGGGTTTTTGCTGCTATGGCGATGGGGTACTCGATCGGGTCGACGTTCTCCCCCGTCTTCGTAGATGACTCCGCCGACTCGGAACGGTGTTCCTGGAGGAGAATGGCAGCGTTGCTCCCGGCGGCGCCGTAGTTGTTTACAAGCGCCGTGCGCTTCCCTTGGTTCACGATCTCCCACGGGCGCCGTTGCGTTGCGATTGCAAGCCTGTCGGGCTCGAGGGGTGGGATCTTAGTGTTAAGGCGGGAGAAGTTGGGTTGCTTGGGGATGACGCCATGTTGCAGCATGAGTAGCGTCTTGATACACCCCGCCACGCCGGACGCGGCCTCGGTATGTCCGATCACGTCCTTGACTGACCCGATGGTCAGTTCCTGCTGACGATGGGGTCCTCCGAACGCGCTGCGGATGCTGGCACACTCGATGGGATCCCCCACAGGAGTGCCTAAGTAAGTCCAGGCGTCATGGTTAGCACGGTGCGTCAAGTGTAAGGCAGCCAGAACGGCCTTGGAGTTCTCTCCTCAGGTGGGTCGGTAAGTACTTACCCGTGCCATGGGCCTCCACGTACGAAACCTCTGTGGGCGCCACACCAGCGCTGCTGAGAGCCTGCGAGTACAGCTCGCTCTGGGCCGCAGAATCCGGAACGGTGATGGGAGTGCAGTTAGAGCCCTGGTTCACTGCTGTGCCGAGAATGGTGCCCAGGATGACGTCCTTGTCAGCCAGAGCCTGAGCAAGAGGTTTGAGGACGAGAACGCCGGCGCCTTCGCCGCGGCAATATCCATCTCCTTGGGCATCGAAGGCGCGAGAAGCACCTGTCGGACTCAGAAACGAAGCCGCGGCCAGGTTCTGGTAGAGGCTGGGGCTAGTGATAAGGTTGACACCCCCGGCAATGGCGACGGGGCATTCCTTTGTCTGAAGGGCCTGCTTGATGTGATTAGCTTGCCGTTTAGAAAGCCATGTTTGGCCTTTCTGGAGAGGTAAGTAGGGTAAGTGCCTACCTTGCAAGCGTGATGGATGGCCACGGCCGACGACGAGCACGCAGTATCAAAGGTAACCGACGGCCCGGTCCAACCAAAGTGATGGCTGACTTTGCCGCTGATGAAGGCCCGCAGCGTGCCCGTCGCCGAGAAGGCTGTCGCGTTGTCCGAAGCCACGTTGGCCTCGTAGTCGACGGATCCAACCCCCATGTAGCAGCCAACCCGCTGTGGGCCATGTCCCGGTGCATAGCCAGCAGACTCAATGGCCTCGTATGCGACTTGGAGTATCAGCCTCTGCTGGGGATCCATCGATGCGGCCTCACGGGCCGAAACCTGGAAGAAGCGGTGATCGAACGCGTCCGGGTCCTGCACGAAGTTTCCCCAAAAGGGGCCCTTCGGCTCCCGCCACAGCTCCTCGGCCCGGAAGCGGTTATGTGGGACAGGCCCTACTGCGTTCCGTCCCGAGGTGATCAGCGACCAAAATTCCTCGAGAGATGGGGCCTGGGGATATCGGCACGCCATGCCAATAACGGCGATGGCGTCACCCCTGACAGGCGCTTCCGATACCGGACGAGGAATTGACTCGCCAGATCGCAGTATCCCATTAACCACCGGCTGGCGAAGCTGAGTGGATTTCTCCCCCGCCTTGCTGGGGACCAGGGATCGAGGAACCGCTCCGGGGCCTCCGACAGGGGTCATGTCGACGGAGGACCGGTCGCCAAAGGCCGCGACGGCCGCGCGGACCGTCTCAAACCACTCGCACTTCTCGGTAAGAATGCTGTCTATGGCAATATCCGACAGTGCCCCTTGGGTGAGGATTTGGCCATCGGCAGCACCTGTCGATCGGAGAGGCAGAGCCAGATGCTCGGCCGTTGGGAACTGGAAGCCCTCGCTCTGCCGGCATAGTGACTTCAACTCTCGCACCAACACTTCGCGGGTCTGGCTAGTCTCGTGGTATCGACCATACAAACCGACTGGCTGGGCTACCATGCCACCGCCGGCAAGTTGTTGGGAAAACTCGGCCAAGCGGCCCTCGGGGACCGTGATGGTGACTCGGTCGACATCCGTCACGCAAGAGACGTAAACCTAGGGGGCCACGTCAGTCAGCCAGCCCAGTCATCATCGCAGGGGATTTTCTAAATCACACTTACCTCCGGGAACAACGCAAGCGTCTTTTCCAAGTGCTGCTTTTCCGCGCTCGAAGTCCAGCGAACTGAATGTGCCGAGTTGAGCCCCAGCGATCCAGGCCGCCCCAACTGTTCGCGCTCGTCGAGGTCGATCACGGCTCCAACGCAGGCTGCGAGCCTGATGGCGACGCCCGCCAGCCGGACCAGCTCGTCCCTATTCCGCGAGCTGGCCACGGCGGTCGCAGTTAGGAAGCCGATGCAGAACCCCTGAACGTGGCCCCGGCGACCGAGGCGGAGGTACTCGGCCACCTGGGCAACGACGGTCAGTGGAGCAAGGACGGCGTTGTTGGGCGGTTCGCTATGGGGGACTTCTTCCTTATCGAATAAGTCGACGAGTTGCTGCAGCAGCTGCTGGGTCTGAGAGGCTCCGAGACCCCGGGAAGCGAGACTGGGACAGGCCGTCTGTACCGTTGTCGCCCATTGAGAAGGTAAGTCTCGTATGATCTTGACTAGGAAGTCGAGTTCTGGATCTCCAAGGATTGTCGTCCGAAGGTCTGTGAGATGGGACCCAGCAAGGCGTGTCATCTGCGGCCCGAAGAGCAGCAGTGTGCCCTCCTGAAGCCCACCAGTATCACTAACTGTATTTGTTGCGTGCATCGTTAAAATGCCGTGTTTTCACTCTCTGCTTATTGTTATTTCGTGTAGTTGAAACACTATTCTGCTACCAGAGCTTCGGTGAGGTTGCTCAGAAACCTTGGTCGCTATGAGGGGTGAGTCTTCATTGTTAAAAGAATGTGCCTGAACCTTTGGGAACATCATCACGATGACGCCTTTCGTCAAGCGGTTGCCAGATACGCAGCGACGAGCATCCGGGTCTTTTCCGTCGTAAAGTTCCTGATTGTTCGCCGTTCATACCTCCCAATAAGAAGATACCGGCGACTTCTTTCGACTTCGGCTTTTATTTCGCAGCCCCGGATTGCCCTTTTCGGACGTTTTGTCCCCTTTTCACGAAGCTTACTGGGCAGATAAGAATATCCACCGGCAATACGATAAATGCGAGTGGCGTCCTAACAAATGACGGGAAGTACTTACAGAGCCGACCCAGGGAGACTCGTTTGAGTCGGATGCAATTTGCTTCCACCCCTTGCGTGTTGCATTCCCGGTTGGTTGGCGGTCCCTGGCGAGGAATGGCTCTACCTTGGACATCTACGCCAGCTTCCCCCCTCTTCTCACACACTCAGTCGCTTTCCAGACATTCGCTCTAGTTTCAGGTTGCCTCTTGGCCCTGGATCATTTCTCAACATGCTTGACGGCCACCTGCAGCCCATGACGCCTTTGGTGTTCGTGGGAGTAGGGATTTTCTTGCTCTGCTGGGCGTTCCTACACCAGTTACAGGTCTACTACCGTCTCCGGCACTTCCCTGGCCCTTTTGTATCTCGTTTCACAAACTTACAGCGTGTCTTCTGGGTGCAAACAGCACGATCTCATGAGATCCATATGCAAATGCACAACCGCTATGGCGACTTTGTGCGGATGGGCCCGAACATGATCTCCATCTCCGATCCGAATCTGATTCCGGCCGTGTATCCCATCCGGCCTGGCGTTCCAAAAGTACGATATGTGCATCATTGTCAGGTGGTGATCATGCTGATGTAGAGTCTATCAACCTCCACAGGGCAACTTCTATCGAACGCTGATGCCCTACTCGCGCCAGGGCTCGGCCTTGCCACTGGTTTTCAATACACGGGACGAGGCTCTCCACAAGAAGATGAAGAACCCCATTGCGCCGATATTCTCTCTCTCGAATGTACTCACCTTTGAGAAGTTTGTTGACCAAATCCTTGAGCTATTGTTCACTCAACTGGACCAGCGGTTTGCCGGACGCCAAACCCCTTTCGACCTCGGCGACTGGCTGCAATTCTTCGCGTTCGAAGTAATGGGCACCATGACTTTCTCTCGCCAATATGGATTCCTCGAGAAAGGGTGTGACGACAACGGCCTGCTGGGAGCGATCTGGAATTTTATGAAGACGGCGGCACCGGTAGGCACCATGATGACCCCCGCCCTCGGGCCTTTGTGTCAAGAGGTTGCTGATCGGATGACCCCATCTGTTTCATCAGATTACTCAAATCCCTTGGTTTGATCTGGTGTGGTACAAAAACCCCTTGGCTGCCACCCTCCGTCCAACGACGGGAATGCCCATTCTCAACATCGTCCGAAGCGCCATCGAAGAGCGGCGGGCGAAGTTGGAAGAGAACCCAAAAGTAACCGGAGACGAAGCCAACAGAGGTGATTTCCTCTCACGATTCCTTTATGTCCAAATAAAAGATCCAGCAGTACCGCCTTGGTAAGCCCTCTCATGCAGCATAACCGCAACCCCCCCTCTTGATATCCAGAGGCCCAAGGCTGAAACATGCACCTCATCCACTAGGGCGGTAACGGCATGGACATTCTCCAACGTGATCGCCGGATCAGACTCCACCGCGGCCGTCATGAAAACCCTCTGGTACAATCTCCTCAGCCACCCAGACTCCATACAACAACTCGCGGACGAGTTGGCAGCACAAGCCAAACTAGCCAAACTATCCCGGCCCTATCCCACCTGGACCGAGGTTGCCTCCCTCCCCTACCTGGACGCGTGCGTCAACGAGGCAATCCGGCTGCATCCCCCGTTTTGTCTGCCCTTTGAGCGAGTCGTGCCCAAGGAGGGGATGCCGGTGGGTGACCGTTTCTTGCCCGGTGGGACGGTCATCGGTATGAACCCCTGGGTGGTAAACCGCCATCGGCCAACGTTTGGGGAGGATGCGGACGTGTGGCGGCCGGAGAGGTGGTTGGTTGGTGCGGATCGGTACCCGCGCGATGGAACAGAGTGTTTTGACGGTAGGGCTGCGGAACCTCTGCAATAAGTTTGACGTGATGCTGATAGGTGATCGTTGTTGGTCTAGTTCGGGGCCGGGCGACGTATCTGCCTCGGCAAGAACATTGCGTTGCTGGAGTTGAAGAAACTGACGTCTGCTCTGGTTCTTAATTATGAGGTTTGTGAAGTGATTGAAGTCAATGTTTTCGAATAGGGACTCGACTGACGGACATGACAGGCCACAATCTTGGATCCTGCACAGTACCAGGTAGAGAATCGTTGGTTTTTCCGCCAATGGGGGTTGCAAGTCACTATCAAGCGACGATCTTGAGTGGGAGAGTTGTTGGGAGCTATGAGTGAATATTTGGGGAGCAACAGCAAGGTGAAAACGAAGGTGGTGATATCTTTGGATGAAGATGAGAAAAATTAAAAGAAGGGAGCCACTTACAGGAGAGTCCTTGCTCCCCAGAGTCCAGACAGCTTACCTTGCCCTGGGCCAGGGCTTTGTCGTTTTCCCCGTAATAGCTTAGCACACAGACATCAAGCAATTTGCCCAAATTTGTTGGTATGATTTCCCACATGGCCCTTTTAAGCTGCCAGTAAGTTTTGGTTGCCCATAGCCCAATAAAACTAGAATATATGCTGTGTGTTGCTTGTTTAAAGCGCCCAGGATTTAAGAGTTCAATGACCAGTTTTCGGTCCTCATGTATGTCCAACGTCCTGGAGATAGTGTAACGCGTTCGAATAGGCAAGCAGATATTTGCAAAACCGAGGGACACTTTTATGCCACGGCTACCTTAAACCTAGATATATACCCTTGTGTATGAGGTGTAGATCACACGAGAGAAGCCGGGGTTTGAACTTGAAAGCGACAGCGCGACAACCCTGAGCAGGGCCATTTCCCAGCATACCACACGCCCAAGCAACCATGCTGGCCTAAATACCCCAATAGACGCCCTCCTCCCATACCTCTACCCCTACCCCATACAACCCAAGGCCCCTTCGCCGTCCAAAACTCAAGCCCGCGGCACCAAATCCTCACACCTCCCCGAAGCCGGCACCGCCGACGCTCCGCGATCGACAAACTCCCCCCCCGCCGGCACCACCAACCCCCGCCACGCCGCCCTCACAATCGCCTCATACCAATGCCTCGCCATGATGCTATACCCCTCCTCATCGGGGTGCGTCCCGTCGGGCAGGCGCTCCAGCGTCACGCCGCGCATCAGCGGCGCCAGCACCACCTTGCCCTTCCCCCCCTTTCCGCTATTATGGCGGCTGCGACTGGCGGCGGCGGCGGCTGACACCACGTCGGGGATATGGGAGTTGTACTCGTCGATGAGGGCGTTGACGGTGGCGTTGGCGTTGGGGACCACGCGCGCGACGACGACGAGCGCGTCCGGGTTGTGGGTGGTCGCGAAGTCGAGGAGGTGGGCGAGGCGGTCGGGCGCGGTGGTGACGTTGACGCCGAGGACGAGGTTGACGGTGCCCGCGTGGAGGAGGATGATGTTGGGCTTGGAGTGGGGGGGTAGGGTGAGTTCGGGCGTGCCGGCGGTCAGGATCTCGTCGAGGGTGTGCAGGTTGAAGGCGTCGCTTTCGTTGTTGTCCCAGTCGCCGTTTTTGATGGAGCCGATTAGGGAGACTGGGTTGCCGTTGATGGAGAGCAGGCACTGCAGGTCGCGGCGGTAAGAGTTACCGCTAGGTTCATTGTAGCCGAAGGTGATGGAGTCGCCTAGGGGGAGGATGCGTAAGGGGGCGCCGCCGGCGATGGGGCCGGGCGAGAACCCGAGCCACCCGAGTACCGGCCAGAGGATATTGGAGAGGAGCATGGTGTGTTGCGGTTACGGAGTATCTCAAGTGCCGCTCCACGGGATTTGCTACCGCGCTGAAGTACCTATCTTATTTCGGAACATCATGGCCCCAAGTCCTCGTATTAGAGCTTTTTGTTGGGAGAGGGTATAATGCACCACGTTCGACATGGCCCAGTTCAATTCTATTCGGTACATATTATGTAATATTCGTGGTGGACAGCCGGAGAATAAATAGTCGCCGAAGCCGTGCTTAAGATCGTAGTATTTCGGCGAGTATTCAGGCCGTAGTTGCATATACAACTTATCGAAGCGAACGTTCAATGGATTGGCGTGTGGAATATGTTGCGCATATAAAGGAGGCCAGGATGGCAAGCTTCGTCTTATCTACCAGGGCGTCCCTCCAGAAATGCCAAGCGTAGATTGGGTACCGCATTGCCTGGAAACCGTAAAGGACATTGTGTAAAAGTGGTGGAACCAGACAGTATAATCTACGGTGACAGATTCGGAGACAATGGGGACTAGTAAAGATAGGAAGCTAACCATACTAAGTGATCTGCAGGTCACAGAAGGTAACGGTTTTCCCCCACTGATTGGCGTGTTGCAAGCGATAGGGTTTATATTGTGGCGTCGTGAGTTGGGGGGGAGGTTCGGAGAAGTTCGGACAACGAGATCAGCAGTCACGCCATGGTAGGTTAAACAGAGATTTAAGCATAGATAGCAGTGGAAGCAGTGAAACATGCGGACTTCTCCTCACAGTTACTACGGCGTGTAAAAACATGGCACAGTCAGGTACTTATTCAAGCTAAGCTAAGCGAGCACCTATCGACACCTCAACAGTCGACACACTGGCGCTCGGTTTGACACGGGATAATATCCGTACCCCCCTTTTAGTAGTCCCTCTTGGGAAACCGCTTCCACGCGTCCGGAAATCCCGCACCACGCACAAAGTCCCAATGCTTAGTCCACGTCATCGGCTGGTCGCTGGCCGAGTCAATCATGGCAATGCCGGCTGTGAGGAACATGTGCTGCTTGACGCGGAACTCGGGCCGGTCGTCGTATGGCATCGAGAGCTCTTCGGCCAGCGCCGTGGAGCGTATCATCTTGGACATGTGCCCGTCGTCTTCGTGGTAGCACGCCCGGTCGAACACCTCAGCCCACCCTTGGTTGGGAAGCTTGGAGCGGTGTGAGCACAAGTAATCTAGCCGCAGCTGCGGTGCCCCCATGCCCGCGTATGTCATCATGAAGACGCGTCCGCTGTACTCGATTAGTCGAGCCTTTTGCGCCCTGGTAAATGAGGCCTCCTGCAAGAAGGAGGCGTGGCCGATGCTGGCGGTTAGGGTGTGGAGCAGATAGAAGTCAAAGGTGCATTGATACGGCGGCAACTGGGCGCCGGCCGTGATGTACACTGCAGAGTGTCAGAGGTATTGGGGGAGTGTCCGTAACAAAGCCGTGCCCCCCCTAGATTTAGGTGGGGGGTCGGGCAGGGGGGGCTTCAAACATACCAGCCGCGTTGATGAGCTCTGCCGTGGCCCGCTCAAGGTCGTCGTCCGGATTTACACGCCACCGGGCGGCTAGACGAAGCAGCTCCGGCTTGGCATTGGGCAGCACGCCGTCCCGGGCGAGCTCCTTGTCCATGGCCCAGCGACCCGAGTGCTTCCTCGTCTGGGTGTGGAACTCTAGGCTGGAAGCCGTGCTGATTTTCGGGTCCGCGCGCTCCATGTCGATTAGGTCGGCCAGCGGAAGGGGCGGCTCCAGGGCCTGGGCGGCAAGCGCCTCGGCCTCGGTGAGATACTCGACGTACCACATGTCGTGGTGCACGGCGGCCTGTGCCAATCCCTCGGCCAGTAGTAGAGGCTGCCGGAACTCGAGAGCGAGGCCGATATGGATCAGCCCGTGCACGTAGCCTGCTCGGTGGGCATAAACGTCAGCTTTCTTGCAGAAAGTCATAGCGTCTCACCCACCCGGGCCAGTACGTACCCATGTAGATGCGGAACATCATGTCGTTGGCAATCTGTCCGCCTCCGACCAGATACTTCTGCAACACGGCTTGATAGCCCTTCTGGTTGATTTGGCCCAAGAAGAACTTTTCAAAGTTGCGGAAGTTCTCCTCGCGGCCCAGGCACTTGGTGAAGATCACATCGTCTTCTAGGTCCAACACGAGCGGCTCCACGATGATCATGGCGTCTCGCATGTAGCGTGTGTTCCGCTGATGCTGGGAAATCAGTACCTCCGGCTTAGCTCCTAGTGCCCACAACGTTAGGTCGTGATGGGCGATGTGATTGTGCAGATATACCTTGAATACTTGGTCAGCTTGTGGGACGTTGGGGGAATCTTTGTTCTATGCGTCGCGCGGTACTTACACCCATGTGGTCCTCGGTGGTGAAAAATATGTGGTACTTCTCATTGTTCTCCTTGAGCAGGGCCGTGGTGGTCGTAGCACTCTCTTCCGTCAAGTTCGCCGCATGAATGAGGCCTGGCGTCTTGGCCGCATCGATGATGAATGTGTCTGTTTCGAGCATCTTGGTCTGTTCCTCCGCCTAGGTATTTTGTGTTTCGAACCCCCCGTTTTCAGAAGGCAATGACAATGAACTACCAAAAGCAATGAATGGGCAGTGTGGGTTGAGGTTGACCTGGAGTTGGCTTTCCCGAGGCGCATCAAAGTCCGAGTGTAACGTGGAGGAATCCGAGAGATCAGAGATGTATCCCGCGAATTTACAGAGTCTCTTGATATAAGGAAAGCGCTATGTGCAATGGGGGTTTGACTATATCCGTAATCGGCGACTATTTTGCCAAGTTTTTGTCGTAAGCTGACGACTCTTTCCTATTTGAAGCAAATGTGGGCTGCTTGATCTTCACTCGACTAGGTATTTGATTCCGGCCACTGAGTAATGCGTTGGGGGCCGTTATGCGTAGGAACTTGGGGGCTGTTAATACCATGACGGGAAACTCCGGGTCGGGTTCGCTTGGGCCGCCCGCCCTATAAGGGACATAGTAGGCCTATACGCGCAGTGTAAATGTTGCAATCGAAGAAGGCAATGATGGGATATTGATTTCTATGTCGAGTTGGAACAATGGTAGTCACTAGGACTATGAGCCTGCCGCTGAGAAGAAAAGAAGCTGAGAAAGTTTAATTCAAGGGCAGGAGCCAGTAACAGGCAATTTTCCTTAGCAACCTCCATTTCAAGTTCACTTAACTAGTTGAAGCTCCTCTTCTCCATTCAAAATGGTTGATCTGATCACTTTTCAAATAGAGCCGTTGGGCGAGGTGGAGACGCGAGAGTGGGTTGGTCCGTGGGCTTGAGTCTTACATTATTGAACAACCTTTCCAGGAAGCTCTTTCTCTAGGGGGTTTGACTGCTATATCGCGTTTCTCAGTCCCCCTTTGCCCCGGTCGCTAAAGTTTTCGTTTTTTACCACGTTGCCTGTCCCTTCACCCGGCTTATAAACCCGTTCCCGAACACTTGTACGTATATAAATCGGCCCGTGCATCTTCACCGGACCATTATAGACCGTCTTGGTCCACCCTTCAGTAGATATTCCCGTACAAAGCTCCACCGGTCAAAAATGTGATCTCCCGCCTCGAAGCTTAGTTCGGAACTCGGACCAATATCTTTCTACAAGCATCATATACGTCGAATCTTTGAGGCCGTGAGCTTGATTACCTAGTAGAACCGAGTCGCAAATTATTGTAGATTCGGAAACTTACCCGAAATCGTGCTGGTAACGCTCAGGAAAGCTAGTCGGGACAGCTGCTCAAAGGGCCCGCAGTATTAACATCCGTACGTTGACTACCGGAGGGCATGGAAAGGAGGGTAATTTACTCGGATTCAGGGGGTCGGTAAACTGCCGAAGCTCCTCCTCTACGTCCCTCTCCTTTCCTAGCCGCGTCTTGGATAGAATCTGAACCCTGGATGCTCGTAGGCGGCGGACTTCCTCGAATAGGACGAGGCGTTTGGAAAGGGCTACCGCAGACTCGACGCCTTTGAGAAGAGCACCCAGCGCCCCGGCATCTTCGATGGCCTGGTTGGCACCCTGACCTCCGAAGGGAAGCATCTGATAATTCTTTAGCGGCCCGAAATGCAGTAGTAGCAGAAGAGAAGTTCTCACAGGGTGCGCTGCATCTCCGATCAACACAATCTTCTGCCGATGCCAGGTAGGAAGAGGGTTGTGAATGGACAACGGCCAGTCGGTTACGCTGGGCGCCACTCTGGTTTCGCCGCGAGTTAGCAAGCTGTCCAATTCCGTTCTTACGGAGCCGTTCTTACTTGATTATCTCTCTCAAGCTGGGGTGGAAATGCCCAAACTCATTCAACATGAGCGTTTTCAAATCTAGACGTAAGCAGCGGTAGCGCCGCGTCGTGTCAGTCAGACTTGCCATCTACTACTCCTCCTGAAGTATCATGCTTCTCGAATTTCACTCACCTTCTGGAGCACATTCTTGTTGCGCTGAATGGATGCCCACAAAGTTCTGCACCTGTCCCCTATTTGGCGTCAACACACAACTAAGCCAAGGCTCCAACACCAACCCCTATCCAAACCTGATGAGGGGGATCAGCGCGACTTACCCTTGACAGTCGTACCACACCAGATGCCGTTCCGACTCGTGCGCGGTATCTGCAAACACAGTCGACCCTTTTCCCTTCACCTTGCGCAGCTCGCGAAAGTGCGGGTTACCCTCTAGCATCGCCGTCGGGATCAGGAAGCGGAAGGCGCTGAGGCCCGAGGGCGTCGCACGGTGCTCGTCTCCTAGCACGGCAGTGCGGAGCGTCGAGTGCAGGCCATCCCCTCCAACAACAAGATCGGCACGCAAGACCTCGCCGCCCTCGAGCTCAACAAACCCCCGCTCCGCATCAGCCGCCACAGCACGAGCACCCAACCTTAGCGTCGCCCCTCCAACCCCAACCCCTTTTTCATCCCCATCCCCCTCCACTGCCTCCCCCAAAAACAACCTCTTCAACTCCCCATGCAAATCCGCCCGATGCACCGTATGCAACCCCGCCCCAAACCGTTCCCTCGCATCACTCAAATCCGTCCGCGCCAGCGGCGCCAGCGAAGCCCCGTCCAGCACTTCCCAGCACGTCATCTCGTCGGCCCGCGCCCGCTGGAAATCAAAGCCCAGCGCGGATAGCACATGCTCGCCGTTGGGAGTGAGGAGGAGGGCGGCGCCTGTTTGCGGGGTGGAGAAGGTTGATTTTTCGAGGACCTGTTTTTTTGTTTCTCCCGAGCGGTGGGTGGTTAGTGAGAGTTCTGACTTTTTTTTCAGGATGCTTTGGGTGAGTGAGGTGGTATAGTTGGATAAGGGCATGGATCGACAGAGGTGAAGGTGAAAGGGGGTTTGGGCCTGACCTGGACGGAGTGGCCGGCCTGCCGCAACGCGATGGCCGTGCAGAGGCCGCCGATGCCCGCGCCGACGACGATGACTTGGAGAGGCATATTGGGATCGACTAACTCTGTGGTGGGAGGGAGCGTTTCAGTGCCGTAAGTGGCGCGCTCGGAACGCACCTCGGGAAGATACTAGCTAGGTGAGACGGTCTATGATGATGTGTCTTTTACTCGACTCGGACAATATACCGCAGCGGGTGTCTGAATCCGAGTCTGAATCATCGATAACGGCGGTATCGCCTCTCCTCCTCTTGTCAGCCGAAGCACGCCATTGCCACAATCATACCCATCTCGCTATACGGTTTAACCGGCGCCCTGCCGGCGTATTTGCTCGGCGATTTCCTCGCGGCGCATTTTTTGTTGTTTTGCTCCTCCGACGAATCCGGTTTTCCCCGATCCCTTTCCTCGAAAGTAACTGCCGGTACTTTGTAATTCTCAAAGGAGTCAATCAGTCCGGCAAGCCGAGGAGGGGTGATATGCGTCGCTCCAGGCCTTGTATTGACTGGCGGCACGGGCCGCACCGACGACCTTGACTACCTAGAGTTTCGAGCACTGCCACGGGCGACGCACCGAGCGACGGAGTGGTGATACGGTATCTTTTCTCTTGTCTTATCTAAAATAGATATCGAAGAAGATGAAACCCCCCCACTCCCTGGAAATGCAGGTAAAGGGAGGATTGTTCGGAGTGCTGGGCCAACTGGCTGCACAACAAGCCTACATACATCTATTAAGAGTCGCGAAATGTATTAACCGTGTACTTACAATACAAGCCGAAAAGAATCTACCCGCCGCCCTGAGTAAAGTAGTGTGTTGACAAAACAACCCTGGTATGAGCTGCCGTCGCCATGATGCTCGGATTACCCCTAATATCCAATCCCGTACCCACGGTCCCCCGTGCCCCCCTATCATTGTCCCTCAGCGAATGGCCGCAAGTCCTCCTTCATCAGACCCATAATGCGCTGCAGAGCGTGCAGCAGCGATTCGATATCCTCGAGCTCCAAACTCTCCGGTGTGGACGGATCTCTCGAACCCCTTGTCGATGCGTTGACGTTCCCATCGATACTGAGCAAAGATTCTAGAGAGGCACTGCTACCGGTTCTGCTTCTGCTCATGTTCTCGGATTCGCTGTATTCCGGGGACGATCTCGTGCATTCCCATAGGTAGAGTGATGCAGCCTTAATTTCCCGCAGAGCGCTGCGGATGGCCAAGGTGATGACTTCATTCTTGGTCTCCCCTGTCAGTTGGAAGCTGCCGACCGACACCCCTATGTCCGGAGGCACCCCGGGAAAACGTTGCCACGTTGTCGCAGTGCCGCAAGGCGCACCATCGGCGCGGCGGTAAGCTTCTCGGAGGTTCTGAACCGAGGAAAGAAGGACGCGGATGCTCATGGCAAAAAGCATGAGCACATACCGGTTATTTTCCTCGGTTCTGCATTTCAAACACCGCATTAAACTGTCCCACGGACCTTGGGCCAGCTGGACCCCGTGCAAAACGCTGTCGACGGATGGGCTGGCCGCCTGCGAATCCCGGAGATCCTCCAATTGGTAGACCAGCCTAACCTGCTGCTGAAGGCACGAACATTCGGGTAGATCCCCCGTTAGAAATGCCCTAGGGGAAAATACCGGGCTAGGCGAGTTCGGCGCGCGCGCCGCAGAGCTGGTGGGTACGAGGCTATTCGCGTGCCTTTTCCGGATGTCTTGGGGCGAAGGAGGCACCTCTGAAGCTGCGGTTTGGCGGCGATCCTTGAGTTCTGTTGGCGCTAAAAGACTCTATTCAAAGGAATCGCGTGGTCAGACTAGGTACGACGAACAGGGCGGGTTTCTTTGATTTGTGTCTTACGTGATTGAATATCGCATCCATACCCGAGCCGTCCCCAACACCAATTGAGTCCATTAGAGAAGCCAGGTCCGGGCTGAAGAGTGTCTGGGGACTGTGGCCCGGGGCGAGGCTCTGATGCGCCGACCCGGAGTCGCATGTCTGATCGGAGACGAAGTCGAGTAATTGTCGCCCGTCGTCGTTCCAAGGGAGGGCATGCTGGGCGTCGTCGGTGCCGGACCCGCGCTCGGCGATAACTTCCCCATTGCCCCCCTTTCCCTGCTGCAACAAGGTCCGCTTGTTTTTGCTGCCCTTGGGCCGCCCGAGACGATTTGTTACGCTGTAGACACAGTTCGACTGAGAGACATGGCACGGCACGCAAGGATTGCCTCCCGAGCACTTGATCTTGCACTGGTGACATGTGTCGCAAGCAGAGCGTAGTCGGCCGGCCGGTTTTGGGGGCTGCTTCCAAGCCTTGTTCCGTGCCACTGGCAGCTCTTGGACGTGGGGCGCTGGGGTTGGGAGAGGCATCGGGTAACTAGGAGTGGAACCTATTATTCCGGCTGCCGGTCTGTAGTTCGTCCCGAAAGGGCGGCGGCCCGGTTGGATGGCGAAGATAGGGGACCGACTTTAAGAATCCCATCTGCGCCGCAAGGCCGCACAGAAGCCCCCATTGGGAGGACCCCCACCTGTTCCTTGGAAGGGTGGGGAGTGTCGTATTTGACGTTCAGGTGCTCGCTACTCGCTAAATCACCACCGCTTCTAGGAGAATCAATCTGCTGCTTACGCCCGCAGGTGTGCATTTAACTGGTTGGAATCGTCCGCTTACTTCTGCAAGTGCAGTCGGTTCCATGCTGCTGCTCATACACGGTACAGCATCGGCCGCCGTCAAATCTGCAAATGCGTCGGTCCGTCTGCGGCCGCCGATATCCATCCAATCCCAACCGTCGCGCACTGAATCGTGCCATCGCGGAATTAGTCCGCGGCTGCAACTTTAAACTTTCCACGTTTCATGCAACCGGCCCATATAGTAAGTCGAGGTGGCCAGCAGGCCCGTACCTATCAGGCAAGTGGCGGCGGCAAATATCTGCAGCCCAGAATAATCCGTATCGCCTTGCCGGTTCAGGATGGCTCCCATGATTGGGAGGCCAGTCAGGGAGCTGTTCGGCGTATCAGGGTGTCAGCGTTCCACAAAGGGGATGGGTGGTTCTTGATAACAAAAGGCCCCGGCAGAAGGAAAGGGACGGAGACAGCCACTGACCTCACTGCGATAACTGTCTGGAAGGTGCCGAACCGCTGGCCCAGCGTATCCAAGCTACCTGACTTAGCAACACAAGGCATGAGCAAGCACACGAAGGCGCCGCTAACGAAGCCGTACACGAGGGCGAAAACGATGATGCCCGCCTGCGATGTGTGGTAGTTGAAGGGCAGCCACAAAGCCAGGATGGACACGCCCGTCATCAGGCCGCTCACGGTGAGCACGTTGAAGTGGCCGATGCGATCTCCCAGGTGGGGAGGCAGGATGCGACCTGGGATAGACGCCGCGCTGTAGGTGAGAGAGGTTGTCGACTGGTTAGCCCATCTCGCCCGCAATTTTCCCTCCTTGTTGTCGCCTCCGGAATCGGGAACAGTAAAAGCCTACTTGATGATAGAGATCAGATACAGCGACAGCGCGGGCGGGAAGTCCCGGCTGAGAGCCATGCTCGAGATGAAGTCGAAGGGCGCCCACAAGCCCCACCTGTAACACAGCAGCAGTTTAGCGCCGCCACTCGTTAGCGGGCCGCTCAACAAGGGCAAATCCTCCCGTCGCCAAGCCACCTTGGCACCGTCGCACCGCGGGTGGAGCCGAAGGCTTGACTCAACGACCAGGGGGGGTGGTACTGGGGGCGCCGGCTTACATGACGAAGAAGGACCCAAACGTGTAAAAGGCGAATTGTTTTTCCTTGAACAGGGCGACATCGAACCACTTGGCGTCCTTGTTCCACTTCTTCCGCGGCATACGCGAGCGCACGAGAAAGCACGACACGGCAAGCAGGATGCCGATCAGCAGGGCCGTGTAGCGGACGGCGCCGTAAAAGCCGACGCGTTGCATGACGCGGTCGAAGAAAACGGGGAAGATGACGCCGCCAAGACTGCTGCCCGTGCTAGCAATGCCCGTGGCTAAACCGCGGCGGCGGACGAACCACTGCCCGACGCAGACCATGGCAGCTGTGAAGACGCCACCCGATCCGATGCCGAAGCCAAGGCCCTGCGCGAGGAAGATCTGGTAATAGCGGTCGGCCAGGCTCGTCATGCACAACGAGAAAACGCACATGAAGGCGCACGGGTACAGCACCGGCGCGGGGCCGTACGTATCGATGAGACGACCGAAAAGGGGGCCCGGCGCCCACATGAGGGCCAGCTGCGCCGCAAAGATCCACGCGATATCAGACGGCGTGTAGTCCTTGAGTGACGTTTGCTGGTACGTGGCTTGGAAGACGCCGATTCTGTATGTTATGGTGCTCGCGTGAGTTGAGTTGAGCTTCACAACGTCCTCTACACCCTCCTCGTGTTCTCGTCCAGTGGGGGCTTACTTACGCATTCAGGAATCCGAAGCTGCAGAAGAGGCAAACAGTGGCGCCGGCAACGCAGAGCCAACCTTGCACGCCCTCCTCCGGGGGCAATTCTGACTCGTTGGGGGCCGTCTCGGCCGGGGTTGGTTCCGGGACCTTGTCCGAGTTGGTCTCGGTCTGGTCGCTCATGGCGGCTTCGGTAGACATTTTTGAGGGTAAGCTGATGCTGTAAGATGATGCTGCAAAAGTTCCTGGAAGCTTAAGGAGGAGCCGAAGAAGCAGAACTTAAACTGGGAGTGTTGTCAAGCCGTGGTCGTAGTGATTCTCCCACCTTTTTGTTTTTTTCCTTCTTCCTAGGGCCGTGCAACACGGTGCAAGCTGCGCGACGATGGACCGAAGCTGAGTGAGCAGTTCTCGGGATGGACTCAAGCAAGCTGTTGGAGCAAGGGTCAAACGGCAGACAATAACAGATCGGCCGCCACTGCAGCATCTCCCGGAGACTTGTTACGTCGCGGGAATCGGAATGCCACCCTACCTTTATATGGATATGGCCCGTCATCCCGCCAGCCCATCTTGCCGCCCTGCAGCCATTCCAACATGTTGCAATTTGTGTGAAAGAAGTGGTTTGTCAGCCACAGACAGACAGAAACGGGAGAAATGCTTTGCAGCTGCATCAAAGTGGGGGTGGTAGGAACTAGCGGCGGCCGACGGAAAGAACCCTGCACGCAATGACAGGTGCAATCTGCTAAACCGACCAGCCCTAGCCTGGAGCAATTGCCAAGCTACGACCCATTTTGGCATACAGATACATACCAGGGGTGGGTGCTTACAGATTACATTGCCCTCCCAAACATTGTCCCACAGCTATCTTGCAAAACCGATATATTTTGTAGGAATTGGATGATCTGTCAGTGGATTTCCAATTAACTATGCATGGGAGGCTGGTGGCGTACAGACTGTTCGCACGGCTCTTTCCACACAGTGCTCAATCAGGCTGCCGAATGGGACTAATCTGTAAATAAAGTCAATTTAGAATTCGGCGCGGTTTGTTTAGAGAGCTTTCATGAAGCCGACAGCGGGGCCGACACGGCGGCCGCCATCCCGCCATCTTTCCCGCCTTGCCTTCCCGCCTTCTCACCTCATCGTCGCCGAACCCGCACGATCTTGGGAATTGGGACCTACAAGATGAAAATCTGAATTTGCTTTCGCCATTAAGGCACGTTTGACTGCCCTCCACAATCCGACATCCGCCATCTGCCATTCGCTCGCCACCTCCCGAATCCCGCCCGAAATGGCGGCCGCCCATGCGGCCTTCGTGTGCCTCACTTGCAAAACCCGGAAGAAGAAGTGCGACAAGGTCTTGCCATCCTGTGGCTACTGTAGTGGGTAAGTTACCTAACCCTGCATTGACGGGAACTGCCGCAACTGCATCGACGGGAACGGCATCGATGATCATGCTCTGAAACAACAGCGTTCCAGTAAACGGGTACATTGTAACTACGCCTCCCCGCTAACGCCCTCGGCGGAGATGGGGGCCAGGAGCCCAAGCACAACCACAGACACAGATACATGCACAGGCACAGGTACAAGCCCCGCCACTCGCCATGCGTCGGACCTGCGCTGTGCTCCATTGGGGGCCGACGTGCGTTTCGCCTTGACCACAATCCCAGCCGAACCGTCGGCGGCCGCGGCGAGCCTCTATCTCGAGGCTAACCGCCTTATTCGTGCCACTGGCCAGTTCCCGGACGAGATTTACAGCCGCTACCGCCTCGGCATCCATACTCACCTGCCCGTCATTTGCTTAGAAACCTTTGACAACAGTCTCTTCACTCCGGCAACCGCTCCGCCGCCCGATTTTTCTGTCCTGCTTGTGACCATCTGCTTGATAACTTACCTCCCCGAGCCGGCCTCGCAACCCGCAGGCGCTCCCGCCCGAGCCACCATTGACCGGGCCACTCTTCACCTCGCCGCCCGGTCCCTTTTTGCTCAGGTCCGGGTATCATCTCCGCCCTCAGTCCCTCTGATCCAGGCGGGCCTGCTACTCGCTGTCTACGAATATGCCCGGGGTCACCCTGACGACGCCTTTGCCTCTCTCGCCGAGTGCTCTCGAATGGCCTATGCCGCCCATATCTGGCGTGGCGTTTCCCCACCCCGGTCACTGCATGCCAATGTCGAGAATTTGCCAAGAGGTTCGGCCTCTTCCTACCTGCAGGCCGAGGAGGCAGCGAACACATGGTGGGGACTCATCATCTGCGAGCGGTAATGTCGTCCTTTTATCAGCACTTCCTTGGGTGGTGATGAGACCTCCTTGTTACTGACTGCGACAGCACCATTTTCTGCGACGTGACGGTCCCCGAACAACCGTTGCTCACCGTCGTCCCCGGCACGAAGGCTCGGCTGCCCAGCGAACCCGAAGCGTTAGCCCAACCTAACACACCAGAACTCAGTTCGAGGCCGAATCCTACCGTCTCTTCTCTAACTTCGGAAGGAGTTGGCGGGTTTGGTCGAGCGGCTCAAGCCGCTCTTCTGCTGGACCAGGTTTTGAAGAGTTTTCAAAACCCAAACCTCGATGACCGACTGGTCCACCTCGATGGATTGGATACCGCTCTCCAGACTTTCTTAACGGTGGTACTGGAGCAGTCCCACGGCGAACCGGGCCCCTTTTGCGGCGCAATAGCACTAGCTATCAGGTCAATTCCACACCCGAGTATTCGCGGACTAGCGCGATGATTGTCTTGCTAACCACTTTAGTTCGGAGAACCAGAGCTCTGTTTACGCTCCACCTACACATCCTCGACCAACCTCCACAGATAGTGAGCGCCAAGTTCAAATCGCTAGATGAATGGCGCGGAGGCTCGCAAGCGGCCCTCGATACAATCACAAAGATGGTCGTCGACATCGCCGACTCCCACGAGCATGTGCCGGCAGAGCGAATGGATTCACTCCCGCCAAGCTTTTGCTATGACGTCCTCTCAGCACTACAGCACATTCATACGAAGCCACATGCGGACACCTGGCTGAAGGAGGCTGAGGACCGGCTCCGGGACTCCCTGTATCGATTCAATCACCGCTGGGGGGTCATCAGGCAGCCCTGAGACGACGGCGTATCTTGCTCGAGAGAATTTTTGATGATTATCCCGCCGAGACGGAGCGCTATACGATAAGATAAAATAAAGTCAGCATGGAAACTGTCTTGGATTTGTTGGCAATAGGGTTCATGGATTGCAGGCAATCGACGCTGAGGACTGTGTCTTCCACCGAGAGCACTAAAACCTCGAATCACCCAGACGGCGATAGCATCTCGGCCAACATCGGCCTTGATTCTCTTGCCCTTCTTGCAGCCCACGAGGTACGCACCCCTGGGCTTCGGGCTGAGAGATTCGGCATCTAACGCGACAGCGATCTAGTATCGTTGGGCGGCTGCATCATCCACCTCGAGATCACGCCTGACGAACGGCACATTAAAAATTGATTCCGCAAATTCTGGATCAGGTAGTCGGTATGGGATACGGCACAATCTAATACCACTTGGGGGAAAGCGGTTAACCAGTCATTTGTTTTGGATGTGACAGGAAAACCAAGAAGCGGCTAGGTGGAATTATATTGGCGAATTCACATGGATCCAATATGAGGGGCCAGTTATCGAGAGCGTGGCACCATTTGTTCCAGGAATCCGGAAGGTTCGGGGTCCATCACCATGGCGCAGGTCGGCCACGAACATCGCCACAGCCTTCACCATCGCATCGAGGCACTATGGGAACGAGCTAAATCACCACACGACTCCAAGAACATACAGCAACTAGCTTTTATAACAATTTCAATTAAATACACTCATACTTGCCATTTGACGCCGTGGGCCACCCCTCATGCGGGAATTGGTCCAAGCCATTTTTGGCTCCTCCCAAAAAGCGCCATCGGCCCATCGTAAGTTCTCGCCGAACCCCTAGGCTTCCTAACGCCGGCTCACTTCATTCAGTGCCAACGAACTACATACATGTACATATCTTACTAGTAGCCCTCCCTTCTGAGCTACGCTGTAGCTTGTGCGGGCCCCGGTTCCATGTCGGCAATTGACGAAGACCAGACGGGGGAAATGACCAGCGCCGCAAGGGCTTTTACAGTGCAGCAAATCCTGACGTGTTACATAGGTACTTTACCTACTGTTGCTGCTAAACGCTGCCGCAGGCGATGGGGCTAGCTATCTGTGGTGACAACTCGGTAAAAGTCCAGTTAACAACGGCTGAAAACGGAGCAATCTTGTTCTCACAATTAAGTAACATGTAGGCACCCGGAGCGTACCTAATGTGAAAAGCAATGGCGTGCAACAATAAACAAATACAGACAAACGAAAGACGGCTGCCGCAATTCTACATGCTTTTTGGGAATGTTTCAGGTTGTCTCCCGCACTTCGGCCTCGGACACGGGCCGTTTAAGAGGAGATCCCGCACTTCGGCCTTCGGACACGGGCCGTTTACGAGACCGGGGGTAGTATTCCTTCCAAATCAGCCACCCAGTACATGGAGCGAAAGTTTCTGGTCTGTTGGCTTTGACTTGTTGATTCCAGCCCCTGCCGTCCATTGGTCGATATAACTCATATCCAGGTCGCCAGTTGAGCCAAGAACGAAGCGGTGCCAGACCATCATCCTTTTGTTTTGGCGAAGCCGCTTTGCTCACTTATAACTTGAACGAACTTGGACAGAAGCTCAAGCCATATCGGATCTCGTCAAGAGCAGGAATCTGACAAGTGAAGCATGCAAGGACGGGAACCCATCAGCGATGTCTTCACGGAGGCCACCAAAATCAACAGCATGGCTCCTCCTGACACGAAACCGTCGGCTACCTTAGGTGTTGCCGAGGACGGAACAGAGACACCGGTTGGGCAGCAGACCATGACTGGATTCCCCCTCTACGCCGTCCTTGTTGGCATCTGCGTGGGCTCGTTCCTGATGTCCGTCGACGTATTCATCATCTCCACCGTGAGTCGAGCTTCCCTAACAACCCCGAACCGCCGCCCCCCACTATCCCATCCCGAGCACACCACCGACACCACTCCCAGGCCATCCCCTCCATCATGACCGCCTTCGGCGACACCTCCAACATCGCCTGGTACCCGGCGGCCTACTCACTCACCACATGCGCGCTGATCCCCCTGGCGGGCAAGCTCGCGTCCATCCTGCCCTTGCGCTGGGTCTACCAGGCCTTCTTCGCCGTCTTCCTCGTCGGCAGCGCCGTGTGCGGCGCCGCCTCCTCCTCCGACATGTTCATCGTCGGCCGTGCGCTCGCGGGCGTGGGCGCCTCCGGCGTGGCCACCGGCGGGCTCAACGTCGTGCTGGCGGTCAGCTCGCCCGCTACGCGCGCGCTGAATATGGGCCTGGTGAGCAGCATGTTTGCGCTGGGGATCATCCTGGCCCCTATTATTGGCGGCGCTTTTACCGAGCGGGTTTCGTGGAGGTGGTGTTTTTATGTTAACCTGCCTGCGGGTGCGGTTACGTTGGCGAGTATGTTTTTTTTTTTTCGGCCTCGGCGGATTCATGCTGAGCGGGGGATCGGCGAGCGCCTGAAGCATCTGGATCTTGTTGGTTGTGTGTTGTTTGTGCCGGCTTGTTTTATGGTGCTCATGGCTATGCAGTGGGGTGGTGTCAAGTACCCCTGGGGCTCGGCGACTGTCATCGGCTTGTTCGTGGGCGGTGGTGTCTTGGTTCTTGTCTTCATCGCTTGGCAGTGGTACATGGACGAATACGCGCTGATCCCTGGATCGGTGGTCAAAAGGCGTGCCGTCGCCATCGGGTGCATTTTTGCCTTTTGCCAGCTGGGGGGGTTGGCCGTCATGTCCTACTATCTGCCAGAGTGGTTTCAGGCCGTTCAGGGAGCCAGCCCGCTGGATAGTGGTGTTCGTGTTCTGCCGTCGGTCGTCTCGCAGATCGTTGGTATCCTCGTCGTCGGTGTTCTCGGTAAGTCAAACCGGAGTGAAGCAGCGGGACTTATTCCAGTGCTAACACTATTTACCCACCAGCGGTCCGAGCCCGCTATTACAACCCCTGGTTCTTTGTCGGCTCCTTGCTGATGTGCATTGCCGCTGGCCTCTATACTACCTTTACCGCCTTCGACACGCCCTCTGGTGAATGGATCGGCTTCCAGGTGCTACAAGGACTCGGCGTCGGGCTGACCATGCAGGTAACGACCTTGATCCTCCAGCAGGACCTTGAAGGCTCGCCCTTGCTTCCCGTCGGCGTCTCGCTCGGTCTCTTCTCCCAATATCTCGGTGCCACAGTCAGTCAGGTCATTGCGGGTAGCATTTTCAACACATCCCTCCGGGGCGCGTTGGGTGATGCCGGCCTTAGCCAGGCTCAAATAGGGCTCCTTCTGCAAGCAGGTACTAGTCACGTGCGTGAAACCACGGAGCACTACTTTCCGGACTTGTTTGTGCCGGTGCTAGATGCTTATAATCATGCCATCACTAGAGTCTACGTTAGTCTCTCCCCCTTTCTTCTTTTGTTCTTCATTTTGTCACATGGCGAACCATGGCAGTCTGCAGTAGACACTAACAAGTGACGCAGTACGTCCCGGTAGCAACCAGTGCTTTGGCTTTCGCTGCCGTTATCTTCCTGCGGTGGAGGCGGATTGAGACTGGAGACGGAAAGGGGAAGCAGCTGACGGAGCCAATCGATGTGCAGGAGAAGGGGGAGTCTGTTCCGTTATAAATAGAGCGCAACGTAATGGTTAAAAGTCCATTTCATGGCTAGTAACTTCGCTCACCAAGATCGGCGATACCATCCCTTGCCCATACAATGTGCATGCCTCCATGTCTTGCAGTGTGGCATGCGACTATAGACATGAGGCTGGCCATGGTCTTAGGTCGCGAGCTTGTCCCATGAAGCCACTCCCAAAATGTGCCTCCAATTCCCACGCTTAAAGCGCATATATGCCCCTACAATACGCGTTGAAAGGGCATTGTGGCGGTTCTCAAACTTGTGGTAGCCGTTCCGGCAGCTATCGGTAAGCTGCATCTGGCCTCGGGTAGCCCATACAGTGGTAAACGAAATAGAGCATGCCCTTAGAGGAGCGCAATCGCCACTATACCGAGGGAGGCCGCGACAGCAGAGGCGAGCCTCAAGGGTCAGGATCCTCAGAGACCGGAAATGCATCTAACAAATCATGTCGGGAATGCGCGGTGGGCGCGTTTTGAGGAGTCAATGGGTGTGAAGTGAAAGAAGTAGAATCAGCCTAGACGATGCTTTCCGTGATGGAGATGGCTGCGGCCCGTAACACTAAGGGGTTTCGCCCCGCAAAAGATCGGGCGAGCGACGAGTTGGCTTCGCGGACCATGCACTGGAGATGCGTCGACATCACCACCGAGAAGAAAGAGCTTGCGCAAAGTAGTTCGCCGTCCGTTGCTGCGCCTTTTGACGGCATGAAGCGTTATTGGATTGGCCCTGACCGCCAGGTGGCCATATGTTCGGGTCAGCTTTCAGCATATTACCTGCATTATTTAGCGAGCCACCCCGAGAATGGAGCCCTAGAATGGAACGCTCCGTCGGTCTACGGCATCACGGAGGGCTGGGACCGGAGCCGATGCGTGGTCGACCGCAGCAGTCGCGGAGCACGGCGACCGGACTTGTCCAAGCTTCCGCTGACTAAAACGGCACACCTCGGTGTAACCGCCACCGTCTAGGTCAATCAGAGTGTCGATGGGAAGACAACCATTCAGCGCAACCACAGCCAAGGACACGTGGAGGGCAATACGTAAACCATCCGGTGTTCGACATAGCCGTGGAGGGGATAAACCCAATACCGCAAGTTCTACGTCGTAGGACGGACACCTGAGAGGGGCGCGGACCGATGCTTCTCGTCCATCCTCATGGAATTGGGCGCTCGAATCGGAGCCTGCGGTTGGGCGGCGTGTTTGCATTTGTGGCGTGGTTCAAGTTTGGAGCACACCAATCATGGCAACAATTTTACAAAAATGGGCGAAGGCGGTGAAACGGGCAGAACAGAAATTGACCCCTCCCCCACTTCTCAATGCAACATTTCGACCGAGACAACGGCGCAGGCCGACCTTCAATTCGCACTGAGCTAGGAATTTGGGCCGAAATCCAGATCGAGGTATGCACATGTACCTCCGTACTCGGCCACGAACAGCGAGCTGAGGAGAGTGCCAAGTGGTTGATCAACCCGAAGCCCTCCGTCAGGCATCTTCCCTCCAAGTTCCCTCTTTCCTGGTTCCTTAAATGTGCTTGCTTTGTCTCCCGCTGCCCCTGCCGTCCGTTTTCCACTTTGGTCCTCGCCTTCCCGCCGGACCGACCTCCCCCGTGAACTGCTGGAGCTCTCTGAGTCACCTAAACCTCGTCCGCTTCTGTGCTTTGCAAACAACCTATTCCTAAACACCAACTCACGACTCCTACAGTTACGTCTCCGAGCTGCCCAATTCCTATTCAATCCCGCTCCCAATTCTCCCTAGATATTCCCCTATCCACCTGACGAGCTCTGCTTAATTGCTTGAGCTCCAAATTGCCCCGCCATCTTCCCCTCCCCTAACCTAAGGTCTCGAGAGCGCGGACTCACCTCGCGTTCTTGCCTTCCTTCGAACACCACCCTTTGTTCCGTCCGATATCCTCGAGAAAATTCTTCACAATGCCCGGAGCTGAAATGGCGCCCCTCCAGGCCGATGACATGCGAGGTACTGTCTTCTCACCCATTCTGATCCACCAGATCCCAGTCTACCCATGGTCGTCGACACAGCAATTCAGCCTTGCTGAGCATTGCGTTTACCATTATTTATTGTCTTGATCACTCGTTTTCCTTTCGTTATGTTGACCGCTGACGCTTTGGGAACGGAAGTGTTGGGCCAGGATCCCCTCATCCCGCCTGCCCTACTGATCTCCGAAGTTCCTATGCCCGATGCGGCCCTCGAGACTGTTGTCAAGGGCAGACGGGAGGCCGTGGGTGTAATCATGGGTCGGAATGACCGTTTGTTAGTCATTGTCGGGCCCTGCTCCATCCACGACCCCGCCACTGCCATCGAGTATGCCACCCGCTTGAAGGCACTCTCGGATAAGCTCTCGGACGACCTCGTCATCGTGATGCGCGCCTACCTCGAGAAGCCCAGGACCACAGTCGGCTGGAAGGGCCTCATCAACGACCCCGATATCGACGAGACCTTCAAGATCAACAAGGGCCTCCGCGTGTCGAGGCAGCTCTTCTGCGACCTTACCTCGACTGGCATGCCCATCGCGACTGAGATGCTCGATACGATCTCCCCGCAGTTCCTCGCCGACTTCATTTCGGTTGGTGCCATTGGGGCGCGGACCACCGAGAGCCAGCTGCACCGGGAGCTGGCTTCCGGCCTCTCCTTCCCCGTCGGATTCAAGAACGGGACCGATGGTAGCCTCGGTGTCGCCATTGACGCTATTGGCGCAGCGGCGGCCAAGCATCACTTCATGGGTGTCACAAAACAGGGTCTGGCGGCCATCACACGGACAAAGGGCAACGAGCACGGTTTTGTCATTCTGAGGGGTGGCTCCAAGGGCACCAACTACGACAAGGCCAGCATCCAGGCAGCCAAGGACACCCTGGTCAAGAAGGGCCAGAAGATGGCGATCATGGTCGACTGCTCGCACGGTAGGTTCTACCAGGATCCAGCGTGGCCCATCTGCTAACTTGCACAGGCAACTCGAACAAGGACCACCGGAACCAGCCCAAGGTTGCCAAGACCGTTGCCGACCAGCTCCGCGAGGGAGAGAGGGCCATCATCGGTGTCATGATCGAGTCCAACATCAACGAAGGCAACCAGAAGGTACCGGCTGAGGGCCCTTCTGCACTGAAGAAGGGTGTGAGCATCACGGACGCCTGCATCAACTGGGAGTCAACCGTCGACGTTCTCGAGGACCTCGCGGCTGCTGTTAGGGAACGCAGGAGTTTGGTCGCGGGTGCCGCCAATGGCTCGCCGAAGACCACACCTCTCGAGGAGGACTAAACCATCCCTTTTGTGCAGTGACAGTGACAAAAGTGGCGAGGGGTAACAGGACTTCCTAGTATTTCTAGATGGTTTGCTGACGATGGTTCATTGGGCCGAGAAGGGTGATAAAAGCATGATCAAGATGAGCATGGTCGTGGGTCCCGCGGCCAAAAAAAGGGGAGACAACGTAGCCGGGCTGGACAAAAGTAACCTCGTTTACACTGTTTTTGGTAGTATTATACGTATGTGGGGGCATGCCCTTCGTATAGAGAGAATAATACAGCACCTAATGGGGCTTTCAAAATCGCGAGTCGGTCAAGATACCAGTTGGTCCCCACAACATCGCATTGTGGAATGCCTCGCACGGAATCCAATTCGTATATACGCATCCCTTCGAATCAAGCACAACGGCCCAGCGTCCCAACGCCATCGTTCACCCCGGCCCCCGTGTCACACCTTCGTCATGCCCATCCTCTAACGGATCATACACCCCCCTATCCACCCTCCCTCCCGGCGCAGTCCTAAACCCCTGCCCGTTATCTCCCGCTCCCCCATTACCACCACCCATCAACCCCTCAAACCTTCCAAACACCCCCCCTCCCATCCCCATCCCACCACCACCAACAACACCCTGCTGCTGCTGCTGCCGCCCCCGCTGCTGCCGCTCCCTCGCCGAATCGATCACCCGCCGCAGCGCCGCCCACCCGAGCAGGCCTGCCGTGCCCAGAAGGAAGCCCCACACTATGAACCGGTCTTTGGGACTGTCCCGCTGGAAACAGGATGTCTTGATGTCCTTCTCTTCGGCGTCCTTGCAGATCGGCAGGTTGTATTTCAGGCAGAAGGCGCGGTTGCATTGCTTGCAGGAGGTCGAGGATTCTCGTGGGAAGAGGGGGTGCAGGGGGTGGGTGCGGGCGTGTGTGGTGGGGGAGGGGGCGTTGGCGTTGGCGTTGGGGTCGGGGTTGGGTGAGGATGAGGATGAGGATGAGGGTGGGATGCTGCTGGAGGAGGGAGAGGGTTTCTTGGGGGGTGGTGGCGGGGGTTGGTTGTTGTTGTTGTTGTCGTGCTGCGGGCCGAGCGGGATGATGGTGCTGTTTTGGAAACAGGTGCATTTGCAGAAGGAGGGGACCGCTGCGTTGGTTTGGTTCTCGCGTCAGTTGTTGATGTTCATCATGGGGCTTGGAGGGAGAGGGTTGGTTTGGTGGAGTGAATGCGGGTTGAGGATCTGCGACGGGGGGTAGGGATGGATGGTGCAAACTCACATGCGCTGGCTAGCGTTGCCAGGACGGCTAGGAGAAGGACGATGACGAGCGGTATTCGCGCCATGGTGGTTTGGTTTGGCTGACCTCGTCGGCTGTGCTAGTAGTAGACGAGAGGTGCTGTCGCCATGCAGCGCGGGCTTGCGACGGACGATGCAATGCAACTCGAAGCCGGAGCTGGTCCGTTCCAGGTTGGCGTTGATTCGCCGGACCCACAAGGCTGTCCTCAGCACTGTGCCACAATCGCGCCACAATACGGTTGTTCGAAGCCACACTGGCCTGTGCTTTGATTTGCCACCCACCCGCCCTGTTCAGCTGTGGCTTGGAGCTGTGTCGATTGCAGGTGTGCACAGGCCACTCGTTTGCCTATAAAATAAACGTCGACCGCTCCCTTCTTCCTCCTCTTCTCTTTTTCTTTCCTCGCCCTTCGGGGCATTTGGTCAATTTGAAACGATACAGAGAAGATTAGCATGGCCCCTGCACTAAGGATGACACGCTACTCAAAGAGACGCTACCAATTTTTTCGCTATGATCGCGGCTGCAGTCGAGACATGGAGAAGAAGCTTTGGTTGATTGCAATCTGGTCAGGTCAGCCATTGCCGGTTCCCTGGTTTGTCAAGTATCACTCCGTTAACGTCAACCAAGACATCCACCGTCTTGCGTTCTTTCGTCGCCTTTCTTCGTTTCAACGGCCTGCGATGCTTCAACGGAGTTTTTGACGGCATGTCAAGACCTGCTTATCACATGACGATGCGCTGTTCGTAAAACAAGATTATTATTATCATTATCATCATTCCCATTATTCTTCTTCTTTTTAACTTAGCAACCGGAAAGAGTTCCCACCACGGTACAAAAACCATTACGGAATACAAAATGTGTGACATACGCTCTATAGCCATCTCCAAGTCTTCCGGGCATCCATCCTTTGCCCTCAAACTACACCCACATCCCACACCTACGCCTTCTTTTTGCTGCCTTCGTGGGAGAGCCTTATTTACGCATCTAGATTCTGGAGCGGGATGTCGTCGTTGTCGTCAAGTCTGCCTTTCTTGCTCACATCCACCCACCCCATGCCGAGCGATGTGACCAACCCCAAGCCGCTCACGCCGGCGGCCAGGTAGAAGACGCGGCCGAGCGACTTGGAATACGCTGCCAACACGCCGGGCAAGTCTTGCTCTTCGACAATGCTGCGGAAGTGGGTTGCGCCGGCGGCGACAATAGCAGCGACGTCGGCTGAGGGCGCTTGTTTCGGGAGCTCGGACTGCAGGCTCCCCTGAAAAATGGCGTCAGATACAGCCAGTGTAATGGCAGTACCGAGACTCTGTACGAAGATGACGACCGAGTTTCCTATGGCGAGGTCGGCCGGGGACAGAGTGGCTTGGACTGCGAGGATCGCCTGTCCTCGACAATAAGCATCAGCTACCACTCTGGAGAATGGGGAACAATGGTGTTTGCTTACCATTGGCATGCCCACGCCGCGGCCGATTCCGTTGAGAATTTGGTATCCGATCCATTTGGCGGCAGACGTGGTTGGGGAGAAGGTCGAGTAGAGGCCGTTGGAGACGGAACCAATGACGGCAGCAAGCATGGCATATGGGATAACATACCCTGTCTGTTGCACTACCATGGCTGTTAGTATGACGCTTTGGTCAATCAGAAAACCTGAAGGATGCTCACCCAAAAACCCGGTCATGGAAACAACGGCCAGCTGGCTGAGGATGCTAGGCAGCACGTTGACGCCGCTCTTCATGGGGTCGGCGCCCTGAACCGCCTGGAAGTAGATGGGCAAGAAAAATGAGGCGCAGAAAATGTTGGTCAACAAGAAGCAGTGGGTGAGTGCGCCTGACCAGACCGCTCTTACTCCGATGATGGAGAAGGGAATCAACGCTTCATCTCCCCGATACCAATCCCATGCAATCCAGAGGAGCCCTGTTACGCTGGCGCCACAAAACAACCCGATTATGGTAGGGGAATCCCATGCGTGCTTGCTGCCGCCCCAAGACAAGGCCAGGAGGAGTTGGATACAAGCCGGGCCGATCAAAGCAAAACCGAGCAGGTCAAGTTCGCGGTGGAGCCTCCGTAGTAAAGACCGCGGGCTTGGTTTGCTACATTGATCGGGGATTGGGAGGAAGAGCAGCCCGATGGCGAGAAGGCCACCGATAGGGATGTTGACGTAGAAACACCAGCGCCACGTCGTGTAAGCAGTGAACGCGCCGCCGAGGAGCGGGCCGATGGCGATGCCGAGCTGCGCGACACCCATGAGCATCGCAGTCAGAGGAGCCCGCTTCTCCAAGGGCACAGCAGAAGCTGTGATGGTCAACCCGCCGCTTATAAGGCCAGCGCTGCCAACACCAGCAACCGCACGCCCGCCGATGAGCATCCTGGAAGACACTGCCGCCCCACAGAAGACTGATCCCATCTCGAAGATGGCCAGGGAAGCCAGAAAGGAGGACTTGTTGCTAAATTTGTCGTAAATCCTGCCCCAGAGGGGCTGGAGGGCTGCGTTGACCAATTGGTAGATGCTTACATACCAACCAACATCTTGGAGCGACCGGAATTCATCTGTGATACGCGGGATCTAGGTCGCACGGGTCAGACTTGGTTTCGAGTATCAGGAACGGTGACACCCACCGCAGTCGCGATGATTGAGGTATCGAGCATCATCAAAAACATGGCCACGACGAGCAAATTCGTGAGGGCGACGAGCTTCATGCCTGTCACCCATTGCGGCCCGTTCTTAGCGGCCGCGGGGGCTTCCGAGCCATGGCTGACGCGATGGTGTGAGAGCTCCGCCACTGATGGCCTTGGTGAAGATTCTTTTGCTTCATTTCGCTGCCAACAGGCGCCAATCTCGGCGGGCCTGTGTGTCACTGATCGCGCAGTCGGATCCATGGCCCAGGACAAGTGTCTGCTCGGGGCGGACATGGTGCAGCGGGGTGATTGTCTGGCAATGTTGGAAGTCGAGAAGGATGGGCGGTTATGTAGGTACCTAGGTAGGTAGGGAAGCCGAGTGCGGTGAAGAAGTCAAGAAGTCGTGCTCCCGGGTCGAGTGACGTGTTTGGGGAATCAGGGTTAATTATCTCCCCAAGCAGGCGGGATTGCAACTTCCCAAACCACGGCTTTCGTGTGCGGCACTGTACTGTAGTACTGTGACGGTGTTTTTCTCCTTTCCATCTCTTCGGCCATAATACGAGCAACATCTTAGACTAGGGGTTTCTTTGCTCCTCATCCACCAACACAACAACACGCGACAAGGCAAGAAATGTCATCTCCAAGTCCAAAGAGTGCCGGTGCCTGCTTTTGTTTGGTAAGAATGGCATACAGCGGGTCCAAGAATATAGTTTTACCAGCGTCGATACCCCCACCCACCTACCCTTGAGCTTGCGCTCGCTGTGTGTTCGAGACCTCACCACGGCATCGCCAGCCAGGCTTGAGCCAGGGTTGGAGGGGGTTGTCAATGGATGGGTGGCTTGTAGCCTCTGATTGACAGAAATTTTGATATGGGCAAATCTGAGAACATTTGCTTCGAAGTTGGAGATCATTAGGCACCACCAAGAGCACAATCGGCCCATTCACCGGCTCCCTAGCAAGGTGCAGCACTCGCGGTCGTTTGCTTTCTGGTGGTGCTGGCTGCTGAGGTTGATCTGATGAGTTAAGGTTTCTTGGCATGCGCGGCATATCCGCAAACGACCCTAACCCTTCTCCCGACTTAGCGCGCTTGGCAACAAGGGACCGAGGCATCCGAAATGCCGCGAAAAACGAACCCATGGGTCGTTCCGCGTCGACTAGGCTCCGGGTTTCTGACCCTGCAGGCCGGTCGGGTCCAATCTTCAACTCATCGATGTAAGAATCTTTCGGAAACACACTCGCTCGAGACGAGAGAACTTGGAACGCCGACCACATTTTCTTACCGCCTAGCCCGTCGATCAAGTGCAGCCGGTTGCATCACTCGCATGCAGACCCGGCATGAAGGCTGTCCCATCCCAGATTCTCGGACTTCGAACTGTCTCGTCTCATCCTGTCGTCCTGCGTCACCCTACCCAACCCTAACCCTCGGACGCGATTCGTCAAGGAACCGCCATGGAAGCGGACGCCAGTGAAGCACCAAATGGCCTGCCGGCGCCTTACGGGAGGGCATGTACGAACTGTGCTCGCGCTAAGTGCAGATGTATGTACCGGCCGGGCGGAACCGACTGCGAAAGGTAGCGATGATACCACTTGGTCCTAGCTGGCCAACGCCCCCGAAACCAAGCGCTTCCATCTTCTAACGGAGAGCAGATGCCATCGGTTAAGGAAAGAATGTGTGCCCTCGGTCACGATCCGGAAGCGTAATGGTAAGAGGGCTCATGTTTCCCGTGCTGCCCAGCTAGAAGCAAAGCTTGAGGATCTTGTCACCCTGCTCCGGCACCAGGCTGCCCCGACAGACAAAGTGCCGCTTCCCGGCGACGCAACCGGCAATGTTACCACGGGCACTCCTACCCTGAGTTCTCGCTCGACGATGAGCGAATCTGAAGAGAGTACCCCACACTCAGCTGCCCACGTCGTCCTGCCGGCTCAACAGCCCGATCGTGGCACTGAGAAAGACCTCAAACTTCTACCCCCCCGCGGCCCTCTCGGAAGCGGTTTCGAACCCCCAGCTCGTGACCCGCTGGCAACCCCAAAAGGATCACCCTCCATGCCATGTTGCATATACCAGCCCAACTCTTTTGAAGCCGTCGAGGACCTCAACACGTTCCGCAAGTACATGCTCATATTTCTACCGGTGGTACACTTGCCTGCCACCATGACGTCCGAGATGCTCAAGGAGGCGTATCCGTCCTTATGGTTCAGCATCATGACGGTCACATGCAAGAATGTGGATCGCCGTCTTGCCATGAATGAAGCAGCAAGAAAGTTCCTGGCTCAAAAGATGGTCGTTGACCACGAGAAAAGCCTCGACTTGCTTCTTGGCTTGATTGTCATCATGGGCTGGTGAGCTAGCCCCAACTTGCAGGCCCACTTTATATTGGCAATGCTAACATGTTTGCGCTCGTAGGGCTCATTACTACCTTAACAAGGATAAACCCATACTTTCTATTATGGCGTCTCTCGCCAAGTCCCTGGTCTTTGACCTGTCCTCAACAAGGTCCCGAGCGAGTCGTACATATCTTCGTGTTTGAGAACCCCGTTGCACCCGCCCGTAAAGGAGAAGACACTCGAAGAGCGGCGGGCCGTTCTGGCATGCTTTCTCGTTACCTCACAGTCAGTTTCTGGTGATCTTCCATTGCAAACACACCGGCTGACATATGCAGAATATCTCATTCCATCAAGCGGATCGATGCGCTGGCCTGGACGCCCCATATGGACGATTGCCTCCAGACGCTCTCACAACAAAAAGAGTGGGAAGGAGACGACTTGCTGGTGGCCCAAGTCAAGGTCCAACTAATAGCCGACCAAGTGACGCGCGCCGCGTCCCAATCTGCGGATGGCATTCCTCCAGGCTACGTCCGCACTTCACTACACACTCAGCTACAAGCCTTGAGAGCCCAGCTTCCACCCCACTTGCAGCACAACGATACCATTCTCAGCCACATCTACTACACTGAACTAGCGATCCACGAAACTGCTATCGCCGAACCAAAACCCACTTTTAACCCCATCATGTCCAACATGCACCGCTATGAGGCGATGGAAGCATGCCTCGATGCTGTACGAAGCTGGTTTGACAGGCACTTCTCCATCCCTAGCTATGTCTACATTGGCATGACGTTCGGTTACTGGTGGAACTTGGCCCACTGCCTCCTCACACTGTACAGACTCTCGGTTCTTGACGAACCGGCCTGGAACCGTCGCGCCGTGAGGGATCGAATAGACCTGCTTGCCACCCTCGATCAAGTCGGATCCGGATTTGATGAGATAGCAGCACAACGAAGGCTTGATTCCGGCCCGACAGTTAATGACGATCCTTTTTCGAACTTCTCCAGGATGGTTCGATCAATGAAGGCAAACTGGGCTCCTGAGCTAGCTGCAACTGAAGGGAACACGAGCTCAAATGCACCCACAGCGGCGGAAGCGTTCATCGACAACAGCGCTGAGGGGTTGAGTGTGCCATTTTTCCAGCCAGAAGACGGGGAGACATGGATGGCTGGCCTTTCCGGGCTCTTTGACATGAACTGGGACGCATAGACTGCCGTTCGATATTCATGCAGAAGGGATACGGACATCACCTGGGAAATCAAGCAAAGAGGCTATTATTGCTGGGGTATCTCGACGCATTTTATTACACGGCCACACTGAGCCCACCGCTCAATACAATTATGCGCCTTACTCTCAACGCATCGCGGCGTGGCTCTGCCGTGTGGACGGCTCTCCCTCGACAATAACCATCATCGACGGTATTGGTGGTGGCGGCGACCCAACTAACTCCGCCGTACGCGGCCCGCCGCCCACATGCGACACGCTCGAGAAGCTCATAGCTCGCGCCCTATTACCACCGGGTATCAGAAATGCCGGAGGCCCAGGGCTGCTCGGGTCCGGATAATACGACGAGACCCGCGACTGCGGATGCTGTCCCGACGTCAGGATACTGCTCTCCGGCCGGTACGGCGTCATGGGCGACACCGGCAGAATCGGGCCCGGCGAGGGGTACACCGTAAACGCGCTGACAGGGCGCGGCTCACCCAAGTCACCGCCCAACCATAACTGCGGCCGCTGCTGCTGCTGCTGCTGTGGCGGCGGCGGGTATCCCCCCTGCGGCATCCCATACACCTGGTTCCCAGGCATGGTACCCGCCGGCGGCGGCCTAAACGGCACCTCACTCCCACCAGTCCCCCTCCCCTCCCCAAATCCTGCTCCTCCACCCCCCTCGCCGCGTACCCCACCCCCTCCCCATACCCATACCCATACCCATCCCCATCCCCATAACTCTCCCTCACCCCCGCCATCGGAGGCGGCCCCGACGAAGGCTGCGGCGGCGGTGGCAGCGGCGGAAGCATCTTCGGCTCCCCGTCATCCTCCATCCCGCGGCTACCACTACCCCTGCCACTGCCACCACCACCCCCACTCCCGCCGCCCATGCTGCGCGGGTAGGCGCCCGTGACGACGGCGCCGCGGATGCCGCCCTGCCTTCGTCGCCATACCAAGAAGGCGATCGCGGCGACGATGGCCACGCCCGCGACGGCCGCCGCGCTGATCCCGGCTGCCGCGCCGGCGGAGAGGCCGCTGCTGCTGTTTTGGTCGGCGTCGGTGGTGGTTGTGGTGGGGAAGGTTGTTGCTGCTGCGGGGGGGGAGGTTGGGGGTTGTGTTGGGAGGCGGTTGCTTGCGTCGGAGGACGCGTTTTCGTCTTGGTTTTGGTTGTCGTTGTTGTTGTCGTCGTCGTCGTTGTTGTTGTTGTCGCTGTCTTCTGTGGGTTGTGGGCGGCTGTTTCCGATTACTGTGCGGGTTATGATCCGTCGGATGGTTTCCTGTTCGCGGGCGGCGAGGGTTGCGGCATCGTTGTGGCGCGGCGCGAGGTCCGGCTAAGTTGGACGGGATATGTTAGTGGCCGGCAGGCGGGATCAGAAACGAGAGGGCATTGGGGAGTGGGGGAGGAGACGCACATCATCTGACACCGTCGACGTGGTGAACTGCCCGGACACAACACCAACGCCCGCGGCGGCCACGGTTAGCAGAGGGAACAGGGCCCGCGCTGGCCTCATTGATCAGGTGCCCTCGCGTCAAGCTTGAGGGGCGGTTTGCTGCTGCTCTTCACGACAGCGTCAGCCTTCGCGGCTGCATCGTCTGTCACGGTCACTAAAAGCGAGAATGGAGATATCGTTATCTTGTGTGTATGCAATCTTCAAAAGGGCGGGAGCAGGACTGGGTGCAAGTGTGGACGGGGGGGCAGCAGTTGGTCAACGCCTATAAGAGGTGGCTGTGTGGAATCCTCCATGGTGATGAAAACAGACTGGCCCGCGGGGCAGGGTCGGTCACGGCCTTCAAGTGCAGTGTGTTACCGGCCACGACTGGCCGACCACCAAACTAAAATCGAAATCTTCTACTTCTCTTCTACGGAATTAAAGCCAACTAGGGGCGTGGTGGCGGGGTTTTAAAGCTGTGTGATGGCTGTGATCCCGTTTCCGTAGCCCTTCCAAGGTTTTCAATCCCGCAGCCACATGCTGGGAGTGATGGGGATTGGGTTTTGCCCATTGCACGTGTTGAAACGCCTTCTCCTGGCCAGGCCTGGGTTTGTGTGTCTCAGGTAAGGTCGGTCGGCGACCGGGCGGTTGGCCGGATAAGTGGGGCGTTCGGAAGACCGGGTACGGCCCGCCCAGTGGGGCAGCCAGCGCCGGGTTACTCGGCAGGAAATTACACATCTTGTGATCTTCTCTTTGGCTTCCCAATGGCGGATTTTGTTCCAAAAGTCGTCAGATCTTCGCGTTACTGCCGCCCCGTGTCACGAAGTACGAAGGGTCGCCTCTTCTGTCTGAGAAACAGAACCAAGTCAGGTTCAATTGTGTCTGGGCCTTTCGTGGTCTTGGGGGCTGACGCCGTTACGAATATTCGCTTGGCGGTTTGCTTCCAGAACGACCGGGGTATTCAGAGGATTCAGAGGTCAATCACGGGCTGGAATGTGCCGCCCCACCAGCAGTTATTGCTTTCTTCGGTCCGTTGAACGGGTGACGGGTGGAAGAAAGGGTGTCAATTACGTGATGGGCCACTTCCTCGTTCGTTCTTGAGGAATTTCGGCCCCGTGCCAGCCAATGCGAGCCGGTGCCAGCTAGTTAATGGCAAAAGGAAAACACAACGGAGCATGCCGGAGTCGAGATGAGACGCGAGGCAGGTGGGCGCGACTGAGGCGAGACAGCAACCGCACCTCTGGGATGGGACCAGCCATGGCAAGCAAGCATTGCGAACCACCAAACGTGGGACCCGCGGGTGACAGCCAAGACAGCTCAGTGCACCGACCCTTGGCCCACCTTCATCCCTGAACTTCCATGCCAAGCACTTGCCGATCTGCAATTTGCCCCAAGCTTTCGGCACACGCTTGCATTGGTTGTGCATTGGGGCATTGGGGGTTCTGGTTCTGGGGGGGATGCATCAGGGTCGCCGCCAACTTCTTCTTTCTTTCCTTCGTTGTCATGTTTGGGGCACTTTCCTCTCCCGTCTTCGTTTTCTGACGCTTTTGACCACGACGTTTTGGATGTCGCATATGCGTATCAAGAACGAATTACTCTCTTTACTGGAGCCTCCATGCGCCCGGAGCTAGCTACATAGCTTCCTCGTGTGTTGTGAAGCTCCCACTGCCATTCGGCGCAAACGCATTGGCTGAATAACCTCCCCCGAAGCGGCAGCACTATGGACGAAACTCGCCAGAGTAGGCCGAGCGGCCTCCCTCGCCCGTCCAAGATCCCCGTGCAAACGTCGAAGCTCCCGATTCCACGCACGAACTCGATCCGAACCTCCCCGTCGCGGGAAAGCCTGGGAACCGGAGCTGGGACAGGAAGCTTGCGCAACCCGAAGCTCCGGACCGCCGCCTCACGCGACCAGCTCGCCCCCGCGCCTACCACTCCAGCCAACGCGAAAGGCCGCTCCCCAACCAGCCCTGCTCCCTTGCGTGCCGTCTCCTCACCTCATAGTAGGGCGGGATTTGGTCAGCCCTCAGTGGGTAATACACAAACGGGGAGACTGGCTCCGAGTTCGGCAGGGCAATATTCGAGGCCAGCAAGGGGCGGCACCCAGGCGGCTAGTCAGGGGGCTAGGTCGAGCTCGGCGACTACCAACTCGCTCCGCCGTCAGTCGTCGCAGCAATGGATCTCCGCAGTAGCTATGCCAGAGGAGGAGCCCAGTTTGGGAGAATCTTGGACTATGGTGGCTGATGGCACGAATGCTGAGGACACCATTCCAGAATCTCCCTCCAAACTAGGGCCCACGCTCGCCGAAAGGACTATGGAGACTCTGTCTCGCTTGCCATCCTCGCCATCAGTAAAAGGAAGGGCCACGTCGTCGTTTTACGACCCGTCCATGGGAAGGCCTCCTTCGCGCCCCGAGAGTAGGGCATCTCGGCCGGGATCCAGCCACCAGTCAGACGCATCAAGCGGGCGACCTAGGACTGGCAGCAGGCCCGGCTCTAGCTCCGGCTTGGAGGAGTCTGTTTCCAGCTTCCGCTCCCAGATTGCGACATACGAGAACCCGCTCTCCCCTATCGAAGGCACGCCGCTGCGTAATCGGCGGAGTATCCAGTCCTTCCAGACGCCATCAGTAAAGGCCACCCCGTCAAAACAAGGTCGAGCATCAATGTATGGGATGCCGCCTCCCAGCGCTATTGCCGCCCCACGAACGAGGACCCCCAGTCCGGGAAAGCGTGCGCCTGAGGCCTCGATTCCCAAGCCCACCCCGAAGACTCTGGCCCCCCGGCCGCCGACCAAGCGGCCGTCGGTCAACGGCTTGTTCAAGAAGCCGTCACAGTCCAAGCTTGGCGGTGGGGAGGCGCCCAGAAAGGCGTCCCTGGTCTCACGCGGCTCGTCCGTGGCGTCTTGGGATGGCACGATTCCTTCCAGCGCTTCCGTGGCGTCCGGCAGCACGGGGCTCACCGCGGACTCGGCTGAACCCGGTCCAACGCAGAAGAAATCGTCGTCGGCTTTGCGTGAGCAGATTGCCAAGGCGAAAGCAGCCAGGAAGGCCGCGTTCCAGGCTTCTTCCAATGCCGGGGCCGGCTCTGGGGATTCCGCCTTGGTGCCCACAGACTCTAGCTTTGACTTTGGACTGGCCAGCGACCCGTTCAACCAGAACCGTGACGACAAGTCGCAAGCCAAGATTCTCCAAAGCCGGCTTGGGACTGCGAGGACGAGTGGCCGACTCAACATCGCTGCGATGGGCTTGAAGGACATCCCGGCAGAGGTTCTTGACATGTACAACCTCGAATCTATTGGCCAGTCCGGTGGTGCGTGGGCCGAGAGCGTGGACCTTACTCGCTTTGTTGCGGCAGACAATGAGTTGGAGATGCTTAGCGACTCGGTGTTCCCGGACGTTGACCCACAGGAAATGGCCGAGGACGAGGACAGCCAGGGGAACATTTTTGCTGGCCTGGAGACGCTCGACCTGCATGGGAACATCCTGGTTAACCTGCCGATGGGTCTGAGGCGCCTCGCTTTCCTCACGTCTCTCAACCTGGTGCGTAACGTATCCATGCCGTTCTCGAAGGACGTATTGCTAACCTTCAGTAGTCGTTGAACCGGCTGTCGAACAGCTCCCTCGAGGTGATTTGTCAAATTACCTCCTTGAAGGATCTTAAGCTCGGGGGAAACCTCTTGTACGGCCCTCTTGACCCATGCTTCTCCAAGCTAGAGAGCTTAGAGATCCTGGACCTCCACGGCAACAATCTCTCAGCATTGTCTGAAAACTTTAGCCAACTATCACGACTTCGGATCCTGAATATCAGCGAAAATGGCTTCGAAGAGTTGCCCTTTGCTCTTCTGGCTGGTCTGCCGTTAAAGGAGCTAATTGCTCGCAAGAACCAGCTGCATGGCACGCTGATCCAGGACGCCGTTGACGCCCTGCCGACGCTTCAGACATTGGATGTAGCATCCAACCAGCTGGCCCACATTTGCTCCTTCGGCAAGACCGTGACAATGCCCGCCCTGCACCAGTTCTGTGTCTCCATGAACCGACTGCAGTCGTTGCCTGATATCAGCAGCTGGACCGGCCTGCTCACCATCGCGGCTGACGAGAACAACATAAATGCCATTCCGGAGGGATTCACTAGCCTCCAGCAGCTAAAGTCGGTCGATTTCTCTAGCAACGATATCCGCATTGTTCCCTCCGAGATTGGGAAGATGGAGAACCTGGTCAACCTCCGACTGAGTGGCAACCCGCTGCGTGAGAAGAAGTTCTGCACCATTAGCACGGATGAGATGAAGTCGATTCTCGCCAAACGGCTGGAGCCAGCTCCTGAGGAAGACGAGCAGCAGGCTCCTCCGGCGCCTAGTGGGGCTCACGACGAATACTTCACCGCTGACGACGCAACGGCGAGCGCAGCTGACGACAGCCGCTCCGAACTGGACAATTTTGCCACGCCACCGACGTCTGCCCCGGCCTCACCAGCCCGGGCGCGCTCTCAAACAGCCTCGTGGCCCGTCAAGTCCGGCGGCGTGATCGATCGCTCCAACACGCAATCGTCCTCCCTTCACCCGGTCATCTGCTCCAAGCTCGCGACCGCCCACAAGATCCACGAGATCCAGCTGCACCACAACCTTTTCACCGCGCTCCCCGAGTCCCTCACCTTCTTCGCCACAACACTCACCGCGCTCTCGCTCGCCCACAACCAACTAATCGGCGAAAGCTACCTCGGCGGTGCCAGCGGCAACGACAGCCTCGACCTGCCGTCGCTCAAGGAGCTCAACCTCGGCCACAACCACATCACCGGCCTCACGCCACTCACCACCCACCTCCGCGCGCCGCTCCTCCAAAAGCTCGACATCTCCTTCAACCGCCTCACCGCCCTCCCGCAGGGCACCGGCACCACGCTGCGCGACATGTTCCCTAACCTGACCGTCCTGCTCGTGTCCAACAACCACCTGGCCGACCTCGACCCGGACACCATCAGGGGCATGAAGGTCGTCGATGCCGCCAACAACGACATCGCCCATCTGAACCCGCGCATCGGACTGCTGGGTGGGCAGCAGGGCGCCGGGTTGGAGAGGCTGGATGTGAGCGGGAACCGGTTCCGCGTGCCGCGGTGGAATGTGCTGGAGCGCGGGACCGAGGCCACGCTGAGGTGGTTGAGGGGGCGCGTGCCGGTTGCGGAGATGGGCGCGTGGAAGGGGGAGGAGGGCGAGGAGGGCGAGGATGTGGATTGATTTTTTGTCTGGTGGTTTTGTCTGGTGGGGTGGGGCTGGTTGAGTGTTTTTTTTCTTTTTTGGGTTGGGGAAGGAAGTGCTTTGGGCTTCTTCGTTTTGGTTTCTTGCCGAGGGTCCGACGTGGTCTTCTCGTCTGCTTCGGCCTTCTAGCGTTCTATTGTTTGTATTAATTTTACTGATACCAACCAGTTTTTTGTAATAGGTCATGGCCGGATATGACCCCTATCTCAGGGGCTCGATGTCACCATGCTTTATGTTGACGCATTCAAGATGCGGTTGCTGTATTATTAGCTTGGGGTGGGTGACTGGGTTAGACAGGGTTTGGATAAGAAGGCCCGGCTCGGGTCAGGTACATTACAGAGGGAAAGAATAATTCAAGACGATTCCGTTGTTGCTTGTTGTAGCTGTTGCATGGCAAGTACTACCGTCCAGCCTTGCTCGTCGTAGAAGTCAGTCTACAAGACGGCAAGACTTTGCAAAACCAAACGCAATCCTCTCCGAGCAGCAGTCCTGTCGAGCTCGATCACACATCATCGCCTAGGCAAATAACCATCCACCTAGCATGCTCACTCACGCTCTCTAACACATTAAGCAACGCCCCCTTTCACGGCGCAGACGAACAAACCAAACCTAACCTCATCATTCTCCAAACATCTCAACACCTACATACACCATCAACCAACAACGCCATCAACCAACAACCCCAACCTCCTCAACCCCCCCCCCCTCCTTCTCCATAACCCACCCTCTCACCCTCTCAAAACAAAACAAACCCCCCCAAGAATGGCGGACCCCTTCCAACACCCCTCCACCCCCGCAGCCCAGCCACCCTACCCCGCCCTGGCCACCATACCCGCCCTGCTATCGTCGTCGTCGTCGTCGCCAACGACGAACTTGTCGCCCACAAGAAGCCTCCCGGCGCGCCGCGTGCTCTCGGTTAAAAGTGTCACGGTGACGGTGGTTGTGATGGTTGTGATGGTTGTGATGGTTGCGGTGGTTGCTGGGGGGGTTGGGACTGCGGGGGTTGGGGCGTCGGGGGTTGGGGCGTCCGGGCTGGCGTCGGGGAGGGTTGGGGGCGTGGATTTGAGGTTGGGGCCCAGGGAGGGTGAGCGGTTGGGGGCGGTATCGATGTCGATGTTGGTGCCGGAGTGGAATGTGGCGGTGCCGTGATGGGATGGGGGGTGGTGTGGTGGTGTGATAGTGTGGTGGTTGGGGATAGGGATGGCGTTGACCAGGCCGGGTTTGGGCTTGGTTTTGGTTACGGTCGGGGGGCAGGATGTTGTTGGGTTGGGTTTTTTGATGGGTGATGGATGGGGGTTGGGGGGTAGTCATTACCTTGGTCTGCCGGGAGGAGCTCTAAGTTAGCGAAGGACTTGAATTACCCGTTAAGTTCTTTTGTCATCATTAAGTCTCTCTGTAGCGAAGTTTCAACATGGTTTAGCAATCCTCTAGCTTGCTTGCCGAACGGCTTGCGCTGTGCAAGTTGAGGGATGGCCGTCATAGAGCAACCATCTATTCGAACATCGTAAGAACACGGTAACACCACGGTCGGTTCCGGACCGGGTAAGGCGCGCGGCTTGAATCCGCTATCGTGACAGTACGACGACAGAACGAGCAGCGGCACATTCTGGATTGACCACCGAAAAATGTGTCGAAAACCGTCACAACAGCCACAGAAGTACCTAGTGGCTGAATGGGCATCAAAATAGCTATCACGATGGCGCTTGGGGTTTCGATAGCTCGTAGGCAGTGGGCGATATCGCAACAACTTGAGCCGAAAAGGAAACCCTGAACCCCAGCTTCCCCATTGGCATTGGCTAGCTATGCCACCTAATAACAGAGTTCATTTGCGAGGTCTTTTGCAGGGCTGGGAGGCGGCAGGAAGGATGACATGGAGGTGTATCTCCGTTGTACGCGGACTGTATCCACACCTGGTCCTGTCTTTTTCCCTTCTTCTCTCGTCACTCGCCCCTCCGACCTTTTGTCTCGTACCTAGCCCGGTGTAGTTTAGGGATAACGAATTAGCAACTAGCAAAGCAGAGACGGCTTAGCGTGTTGCGGTGCTAATGACCCACTGCACAATTACCTTTATTTCTCCCCTGTTCGAGGAGGCCCGGGTAGTACAACATCTCAGGGGCAGCAAACAAACAAGTCAGGTAGTTGGCCCGGAAACCATAGACAAGGAAAACACAGCTCTCGCCCGAGACGATACCGCCCGCGGGTTGTTTATATTCTGTTGACATTGTAGTTATCTGGGGCCAACAGCAGGGAGATGTTGCGGGCAGCGTCACGTTGTTTCAGAAAAAAAAAAAAAAAAATATGCTATCTAGAGAAGGTCAATATGTCATTATGTTACATGATTATGACTTATATCTACTAATATATCTCTTTAGTCTTCAATATTTCTCGCACATTTCGTCCAATGCATGGGACATATCTTCCTGGCGCTCGAGAATGGCGGCAGGAATCGTGAGCCGTTTCCGCTGACGGACAACAACGGCTGTTGGCTCCTCTCGAGGCTCTCCGGCCTGAGGTTCTGGGCAAGGTGTCACCTGCGTGGCTTGTCTCCGTGGCTGGGGAATGACTTGGAGGGGGTCATCCACTTCGTCCCCGGCTGCACCCTCGCTGGACTCGGAACCCGAAGCGTTGAGGGCGTTGGTATAGGATTTGATCTTTTGTCTGATCACTCCAGTCAGCCCCAGCCGTCTGAAGTCACCTTACCCGCTGGGGAACGTACGTTATGTTAAAATAATATGCACATAACTTGACCAGCAAGTGATTCAATGTAAAGCCGAGGCCGATCCAAATCCAATATATGTCGCTTTTGGGGGCGTTCCACGACAGTGCCACAAGGCCAGCTTCCACAGCTCGAGTCCTGGACCGGCGCTCGCCTGTGTTGCAAATGTCGAGCTGGGAAGGTCCACCGTCGGCGCAACCAATATATTGAGCAGGTGGTGTTGTAGGCGGAATGTTTGAGGCAAGGGTAAAATTGAAATTATGGTTGATGTTGAAGCAGGCGGATTCAGCGAAAGCCGCTTGATCAGGAAAATGATATAAAACGCTGATATGTTGTATGCAACAAGGAATGTTAAAAGTATCGAATGTAGGGTCTGGAAAATATGCATCACAATCATCGTTGCTCGAGCAAGGTGGCTCGTCGGGCTCCAAACGACCAGGAATTAAATTAAAGTCGACATTTGGAAATAAATCATGTAAGCTTATTTTCTCCGAGAGTTTGGGTGGTGGCATGTTTGCACTTGGTTTGGAGTGCCTGCGCTTCGACGCGGGCGAGAGGTTGGAAAGGTGAGTGGAGCAGTTGGAGAAGTTGTTCGGCCATTGTTACATGTAGTTACTTGGGTTCTCCCTCCCTTTTCAGCGTCTCTCCAAGATCTCTCCATGGCTGCTGGACAAAGTGAGGACCGGGCAGGACAAGCCACACCGGAGTGAAGTTCTGCCTTGGCGAGAGGTATTGGAGGCCTATTGGTTGGCGGCAACCCCGAATGTTTGGCGAGTCGATTCGGGCACTCCTCGCTCTTCTCCGAAGTAGACTTCCCTTCTGTCTTTCCTCACATTGTCCGCAACACCGGTCATAAGATAACGCCGAGATGGGGGGAATTCTCCCGAGCTGAGATGCTTAAGCGATGACTAGATGGCGTTTACAAATTCAAGAACAATGCCGAAGGAAAGCCGCGTGTGCTTGTTGTGACGACACTGCCCCCTTACACCCTAACCCTGATGGCTATTCCCACCCCCTGAGTCTCGGCCAGAACGCGCCGCGCTTGGTGAACCTCAGGAGCTCTTGGCAGAATTTCAATAGTTACCTGTCCTCGACCACCACCACATCAACGCCTCGTCGATAACTGGAGTAACACATTCCGTACGTCCCCCCGCTCTCCTATTGCGCCTCGATCGCATTGATAGAACGCGACCGAATCTCGACTTACCAATCACCCAATTAACTAACCAACCGGCCCAAGCAGCAGACACCAACCGTCGCATCCCGCAACCTCCATCTCTCCCCTTTCGTGAAATAGACGACGGACACCATGGCGCGCGCCCAGCAGACCATTTCCCTCGCGCTCCTCGTGAGCTCCGTACGTGCTCAACCCGCCATCCCCCAACCACCGCCCACCAGCAATCCCGAACCAAGCTAACCCTTTCTGCGCGTCCGCGCGCGCCAACCACAAAAACAGTTCTACCTCTCGCTCTACCTCGGCCTCCTGCCGCTCCCGCCCGCCGTCCAAGAATCCATCGTCCCCGTCGTACGTCGCACCCCACCACCGCCCTCGCTTCCCCCCCTTTTACCCCAATCCCATGCATGGGTGGGTGGGCGAATAAAAACTGACACTGGGGCCACAGCTGCCCTTCTGGGCCCTCGTCTCGTTCGGCGCCTGGCTGCTCTTCCGCCTTGGCTGGGGCATGCTCACCTTCCGCGACACCCCCGACGCGTACGCGGAACTGATGGCGGAGATCAAGACGGCCAAGGCGGATTTGAGGACTAAGGGTGTGGATGTTGACTAAGGGGCTAGTTGGGTTTGATGGATTGGGCTGTTTAGGGACCCGGAGGGGAAAATAGGAGGTGGTTTGGGTGTGATGGGAAGTTGCTGCTACTACTACTGCTGCTGTACAAAGATAAGATACTCCATAATAATGCCCATCTACGTTGGTGGCTCGACATGGGATGGTATCTTCACTGGGACTGACGGTCGGCTGGCTCCGATTGAACCCCAATCGGTAGACTGGGTAAATAAGATACTAGCTGGCAGCGGGATTCGCGCGCCTCCGCTAGGTTTGATATTTACAATTGTGGATTGCTGTCTCATAAAATGGGGTAAGACGATCCGTAGTCTAAACAGCGCTGTATCGCACCCTAGGCGTGCCGAACACGGGAATCATATTTCTCAACCACTCCAACAACCACAGCCCATGACCGGGGTGACACCGTGGCCCCCGCGCGGGTATATATCACCCTCAGGGCCTCTGTTCCCCCGCAAGCAAACACACCACTGTCCTAACAGCAGCGAGCGGCTCCTCGCCCGCTTGGATGAGCTGGTCAAACAGCTTCGGAAGACCCGACAACCGCCCCCTCTCGTCATGATTATGCCCTGCCAGGGGTTAGCACTCCCAACACCCAACGAAGAGATCAGAAACGGGACAAAACTCACACTTCCCCGGCACGCCCACCAACACGCCAATCTCACTGCGCGCCTCCCCCGTCCAGTCAAACGCAATGCGCCACTGCACCCTCAGCATCGACACCTCGCGCTTCCCTCCCTCCAAAACCGGAACCTCCAAATCCATCGCCGTCCGCCCCATGAACGGCAACAAATCCGCCACCCCCCAACCCTTCCCCCCACTCCCACCCTCACTACTCCCATCCTCACTCCCCCCCTCTCCCTCCTCCCCCTCCCGCTCCTCCTCTTCTTCCCACCTCCCCCTCTTCTTCCTCCTCCCCCCCTCCGCCGCCTCTCCCTCCCCCTCGCCCTCCACCTCCCCACCATCCCCGCCAGCGCCTCCTCCCCACTCCCCACCTCCCTCTCCAACACCATCCACACCCCCGCCCTCTGCCTCGCCACACGCAGCCATTCCCCCATCGCCCACCCCAACACAGCAACATTATGATACAATCCGCTACTCCGTGGCCCATCCCCATGTTCATCCCCACGCCCATCCCCACGCCCGCGCCCATCCCCATGTCCATCATCCCCCCCTTCCCCTTCCCCTTCCCCTTCCCTTGCCCTCCTCCACCTCCAGTAACGCGCTCCACAAACGGCCGCAGCTCCGCCTCCGCCGCCGGATCCAGCGCCGGCACGGCCAGCGCGGCCACGGCCATGGTCTTGGTGTGCACCGTCATCTCGATGCGGGCGGCGAAGAGGCCGCGCGGGGAGGTGGAGGACGCGGTGATGCTGTGCTGCTGGAGGAGCGGCGGGCCAGACACAGAAGGGGGGGTGGGGTCGTCGTTGGTGGAGGTGGAGGTGGCGGTGGTGGTGTCGGGGTCGCGTGGGAGCGGGGAGACGTGCGCGGTGAAGGTGAGCGGGGTGAAGACTTGCAGGAAGGGCAGGGCTTCGGCGGTGGTCATGGGTAGGGGGTGGTGGGAGACGGGAGGGGGGAGGTTGTTGTCGTCGTTGGTGGTGGTGTCTGGGGGTTGGGTTTGGGGTGGGGGAGGGTTGGCGGGCCGGTGGCGGAGGGCTTGCTGAAGGGGAGGAAGGCGATGGGGTTGAGGGCGGAGGCGAGCCAGCTTTCGATGGGGTCTGGTTTGGGGGCGGTCGTCTCGGGTGGGAGGATATGGCGGGTGAGGAGGTCGATGATCTCGTCGGCGTTGGCGGGAGGGGAAGGGCTGTGGCGGGATAGGCGCGCTTGGCGGATGCGCTCGTTTTCTTTGCTTGCGACCTCCAGGTCTCGTTCGAGCTGGCGCATCTCGGCTAGCAGCGAGTCGCGGAGCTTCTTTTTGTCGAGATCGGGGTCGACCGGCTTCAGGCCGCGTAACTCGGCGTTTGTTGACCCCGGCTCCGCTGGTGCTGGGGCTTGGACTAGGGCTTTCTTAGCGGGTAGCCCAAATGCTAGAGCACCTTGCACAGGTAGTTCCGAGGGTCGAAGCGGAGGTTGTTTTAGCGGCGAGGAGCTCTTAAGCCTCTCCGCCAAAGCACGATTTCGCCTGGGTCGCCTTGAGGGAGTGTTGTGTATCCCAGAAGGAGGTGTGCTGACAACCGGGTCGGGGTGCTCGGGCGTCGGTGGTAGCTCTGGCTCGGGGGCGACGACCTCTGGAAGCACACCCAGTGGCACATTTGGCCGCAGCCGCGCAGTAATTGCCCTCAATAGCTCGTCGTCTTCCTCCGGACCTGGTGGCGGAAGTGGTCTCGGCGTCGGTCTCGTCGGCGTCCTACCCGGGCCTGGCCGTCTCGCAGGAGACCGCAAAACGCCGTCCTCTTCTGAATCTGCCTGCCCCCTACCATCACGAGCTGCAGAGCGCAACTCAAGCTGGGTCTGCATGGCGCGCGTCAAGCTTCCCGCACTATCGGGTGTAGCGGCGCGCGAGGCAGGAAGAGGCGCATCGGGCGAGGATCGCAGCCGCCTAGGCTGGCTCTCTCGACGTCTCAGGATGTCGGGGTTATGTCGCTCGAGGCTTGCTCTAGTCGGGGACGCAAACGAAGGGCGGCTCGGCGACGAATCGGTGCGAGGTAACGCATCTTGAGGTGTCGTCGACGCGGGTTCCGGCTCTACGGGGACTGCGTTTCGAGGTGATGTTCTTCGTCTTTTGGGGGCCGGAGATTCCATCGCGGCGAAATCTACTTCCTGTTCATACAATCATAGTCGCGGAGGTCTGCGGCGCGAGATATCGGTCAATGACGCGTCAGAAGGGGTGGTTCGGTCTTGTTTCGAAGGCTGGTGGTGGGGGTGTCAATGTTTTGTTTGGGAGTTGCGTCTTTGGGGGTTGCGAAGGCACAGTGTGCCTGGTTGGATTGGCGCTGTAATGACCCGCATATGTTGTCCAAATCGGTAAATTCGAGATGGATGGGCTAACATGGTCTAAACACTACACAGTATGAATCAGACGAGATTGATTCAAGCCGTTGCTGTGTAGCTACATTATATAAATAACCCACTGAATATCATAATCCTGAGGGTTGGTTAAACCGATCATGGCATTCAAAAGGTATGTACAAGTACCACGTGACGTTCTGGTACCTGAACCGTCGCCCGATGACGTTCCATGGCCTCGGCAAAGTCCTCGAGCGAGATCCCACTTTTCCATTTTCCCGCACTCATGGCGGGTCCCTGCAGATTCACAAAATCGTCAATTAAATCATCCGAAAACGGTCCAACAGAACGAACTTATTCTTCGCGCCGTGCTCACTCTATGATATCGCAATAACTCGCCATCCACAACTGCCGCTAGCAGCTCCATAAAATACCCGCTACAGTACACACATACATACATTTTATTGTCCAGACGACGCAAATATGCGCCGAACCTTCATCAGTACCCGGCCGTCGAGCGCCGTTTACCGCGCGTTCGGCGGCCAACAAGCCCGCCGCACCTTTGCGACGCCGCCCATCAAGAGCGACACTCCTCCGTCGCCCATCGAGCCGTCCAAGGAGCAGGCCCACCCGATCGGCCCCTTCTACGAGGCCGTCCTCCGCACCCCGGGGCCCCTGCCGCCAAAGAAGCCCGAACAGCCACCCGTCACATCCAAGACCTCCCCGGCGCAGCCACCTAAGCCGACGCCCGAGCACCAACAGCCGAAGCCCGCCCAAGAGAAGCCCGCCGCCCCGGCGGCCGAGGAAAAGGGAAAGGCGGCCCCGGAGCCCGCAGCCGAAGCCGAGGACAAGAAGCCCGCGCGGCGCCCGCGCAAGACGAAGCAGAGCGGCAAAGACGAGACCAGCGCGAGCTCTAAAGCCAAGTCGGTCCCCTCCTCCTCCTCCTCTCCAAACACCTCTTCCCTCCCACCACCACCACCATCAGACCAAAACCAAAACCAACCATCACCACCACCACCCGCAGAACCGCAGCCTAACCCCCTCCAGACCCACCCCCAACCCCACTCCCGCGTCCTCTTCAGCGCCAGCCTAGCCGGTCCCACCGAGCGCGCGGAGCGCCTCGCGCGCCTGCGCACCGAGAGCCGCTTGGTCGCGGGGGTCGTCGTGCCGCCCAAGCCCGAGGAGCCCGACAACTGCTGCATGAGCGGGTGCGTCAACTGCGTGTGGGAGCGGTACCGCGACGACATGGAGGAGTGGGCGGCGCGGACGGGCGAGGCGGAGAGGCGGCTGGCTGCGCAGGCGGTGGGGGAAGGGGTGGGCGTGACTGAGGAGAGTATGGAGGGGGTGGAGAGGGGGAGGAGCGGGATGGAGTTGGGGGTGTGGGGGGATGGAATTGGCGGGGTGGAGGGTGATGAGGGCGGGGTGGAGGGTGATGGGGGTGGTTCTTCTTCGAGGGGGGAGTGGGAGATGGGGGCGGCAGCACCGTCGTCGTCGTCGGCGGGGATTGTCAAGGACTTTTGGGATGAGGAATTGTATAAAAATGTGCCGGTGGGGATTAGAGAGTTTATGAAGCATGAGAAGAGACTCAAAGAGAAACATCGGCGGGAGGGGACAGCCGGGGGGTAGATGCCCGCTGGCGAGTATTATAATTCTGGTTTCCAAGCGGTCGATAGACTGGAGGCTCGGAGCAACATAATAAACCGTCATCACTCAGTACGAGACAGCAGTTGGTTTGATATAGTATTATCCCCCGTGCGGTTATCGACGCTTCCCTCGACGCGTCTCTGTCTATCCCGAAACCCAGACCTGCTCTGCGACTGCCAGTGGGCCGCCACTAGATGCTTCCCGCCCAATTAACTCCTGCATAATGCTATCATTTTCAACACACTCTCCCGAATGTCAGACCGACTTCCCCATGGGGATACGTATCCCAGACGCCGCGATATCCCTTGCGCTCCCAAGAGCCAAGCACGAGCGACCCAAGTGGCCATTTTCTGCCTTTCCCGTTTATACGTATGATGCACGGGCGTGCTGCGACTTCTTCCATTCCCCCGTTTTTGTTCCCCCCGAGCGTCGCTCACAGACCGTTCTTCGCCTTGGCCGCGGCCGAGTTGCTGTCGTGCTCGTCGATGTCCATGGCCTCCCACGGATAGCAGATCCACTCGTCGCCGACGGTCCGGGCGGCCAGGTACCGGCCGTTCATGATCGACTCGGGAAGGATGCCCTTCTTCTGCTTGTCCTTGTTCTGTTCGATCGGATCCCTCGTTAGCATAGGTTCGAGAGCAGACTGTGACAAAAAAAAAAAAAGAAAAGAGAGAGAGACGGAAAAACGCACGTGCAGAACAAAGATGGCAAACTCGGTCTTGAGATCGCTGCCGATCTTCTCACGGGCCTCCTCGACGTCCTTCTGCAGCTCCTTAACAGCATACTCGAGCGTGGTGCGGGTGTCGTCGACCTCGTCGACAATCAGCACGCGCTTGCCGACCAGGTTGGCCATCTCGCCCAGGGCGGTCAGGTCGAGCCACTGGGTGCGCGTGACCTTGGTGCCGGCGGCCTCGACCTCCTTGTCGGTGGCGCCGGCCAGCTGCTCGTACAGCGAGAGGCCGATGGCCTGGATCGGGATGTTGGGGCTGCCGGGCTGCTTGAGGAACGAGCGCAGGATCCGCGCCGGCACGTAGCCGCCGCCCCCGATGGCGATCATCAGCTGCGGCTTGAAGTCGGCCAGGATCTGCGGCGCGGCCTCCTGGCACAGCTTGTGCACCTGTTTCGCGCGGGGCTCGTCAGTTCCATGCCGTCCCAAGGTGGGAAATTGGTGGTTTGTCGGGCGGCTTACATCGTTGTACGTGACGTAGAGTTTCTCGACCATTTTGGTGGTTGGCGGGGTGATTTGTCTCACAGTCAGTGGTTATTGGGGGAATGGCGGGGTTGCCTAATCTTCGTTGAGCGAGACCGAGGTTAGCGAGGTTAGCGAATGCGGGGAGAATCTTTTTTGTATGGGCGATGCGACTGACTAGAGCTGAACACTCGAAGAGAGAATAGAGAATATATTCATGTGGGGAAGTGAAATACACAGTTGGGAGCTCTGAACAACACATGCTCGAAGGCAGAAAAAGTTTCCTTCGGTCTCAACCCCACCATGGATGATTGGACCCGGACCCCGACCCCGGGCTTGAGTGAGGGAGAGGTGAAAAAAAATCACAGGAGCCCCGCCCCGCCCGAACAAGTCGCCGCTCTTGCCTTGCGCGTTTGCCCGCTTTGCCCGCGTTGTGAGGTCGGCCCGCTCCTTCGGGGCTCCACAGTGTGACCCCGGCGCAAGAGGCGCTAACGGTTAGGGGAAGGTGGGTGGTTATCTGCCACTCTGAATCAACGGCGATCGCCGAGTTCCTCCCTTCAAGTTTTTCTCACCACGTCTTGTCTCCTATGAAGACAAAATCAGACCAACGACCAACAACAAACAGGCCGGGCCCACAAACTGCCTGCGCTTCCCGGTTTTCGGCTTTGACTCCGCTACAAGGGCTTCCAAGGCCCCTTGGGTGGTGGAGGGGAAACAGAGGTCTCGCTTCTGGTCCCACGAAGGCAACGGCTGGTATGCGGCGACATGAACGGTATAAAGTTTGGCTTCCCTGAGATGGAACGGAGTCCTTAACCGCGCATGGCTGGTCCACATATCTTCAATCAAGCTCAGTTGGACCGTCGTCAGGCTGCTGGGATGTGAGATGGAGAACTAATCCAAGACGCGACCACGTATGAGAAGTAGTGGATTTCTCGGGCTTGTGGGCATGACGAACGTCTGGACATTGTTCTCGGCGATGAAAAGGTCAAGGAATTTGGATTCTATAAGGGCGGTGTGACGGAAGGCTCCATGGCGGCTGTCCAACTGCTTGAACGCTGCCTCAACTTCTGCTTAATCCTGGGATGGAACTTTGGTATTGTCTAGCTCTTCAGCAACCACAGGAGCCGGGGCCACGTAGAACGAGAATATGTCGGTGTCGATAAATTCTGTGGCAACACCGGCCTCGGCCCAGGATCCTCGGCTCAGTCATAACGGCAGTTCTGTAAACGTCCCGAGCCTAGTCGGACACGTAATCCGCAATCAGGAATAGCTGAAGCGCATTGTCGCGGTTAGTGATGCAGCCCGCCCAGACTTGAACCATGTTATGTGACAGTGTTAGGTCTCAGTCACGGCACTACGCCAAGGCTCCAATCCATCACGACAAGGACGTACTCGGGAACCGGGGGCGCTGAGGATCAATGTAACAAACCCTCTGGCAAGGGTGGTTTTGCGAGAAAAGGCTAGGCAGGCTTGGTAACGCTTATAAGGCTGGGGCTGGACATCTCGGCATTTAGACCATCAACAACAGATACGCGGTGGTGCCCCTTGAGGGATCTGGTTGTTGCACTTGATTAGTACCTCACTTATGGACTTTGTCTTGCGAGTGACGTGCTTTGGTAGGAACACTCTCAACCCAATTACCGCGTATGAGCTTGAACAAATCCAATCCCCGCGATTCGATGGGTCAACGACCCTCTAAAGAAGTAATATAAATAGGGAAGTCCTAGTTCGGATTTACCCTATATATCTAACACTAGTATTAGCATAAGCGGATGATACTGTTCCCGAATATGGTTGGATACAGCGTGCCTTTACAAATGAATCGGCACCGTTGCCGTTGTGCCATGACAACACGTCCCCATGGCGGGTAAATTGGGGCCGTGGTGCTACAATTAATCGGCTCCTTTCAATGAGTTCCTAAGCTGACATCATGCGCCCAAAGACGAAACAATTGGCTTCCTCGTGTGATATGTGGGGGCCACTATGGGGGTTGAGAAAGGAGTTCGTTAGCAAGTTGCTAACAGCCGAAGCGACGGCATGGACAACAATGGCGCAACAGTGGATCCGGAAAGGGATCGATTGCTGCTTGTTATGTGAGGGAGAGGGAGAGGTGTATAACGGGCCCGAAGACGATGGGAATTAGGGGCATTACGATGACTGTGATGCCGGAGGCGGAGACAGCGAAGACGACCAAGTTCGCGAGAACGCAAAGGACGGCGAGAACGGCACGGCCCAAGCGTCATCTCTGAGCACACGGCAACACAGAAACGAGGGAGATGGCGCCACTGCAGTACATACCTAAGCTAGGCAGTCGCGCCATGGAAAGGGAGGGTGAGTTTATATATAACAATAACTACCGGTATCTCAGGTCCCTGGGCCTGGGTGACGGTCATCCGGGCGCCAAGGGATGACAATACGACGCTGCGCCAGACCCCGGCTCCCGCGCGTTCGGCTGACCTAAAATCTCAGCCCCAGGGTCGCCCGGATGACTAGTAAATCGAGCAGCCACAAGGGGTTTTCCTCAGGGCTAGCCGTACTAGCGCTGAAGTCTCTCCCTGCCTGACCACTCTACCCCCTGCCCCCGGCGCGCGCGCGCGCGTCGCGGGCCGGGCTGGTAACGGTAAGAAACACCAAGGCCAAGCCAACCGCGCCGGCCATCATCAACGTCATTCTATCACTAACCACGACACATTGTCGAGATACATCAGGACCAGGATGGACGAGCTTGATCCCGGCCTAGTTCAGCGCGTTGGTAGAAAGGTCTCGGCCGTCGTCGAGAGGTATCTACTTGACGACCAGGAGGTCACGCCTAAGAACACCCGCAAGGCATATGCACCAAAGCAGGCCGAGTGGATGGTAAGTCAGTCTGTCTACGTAGGTCGGCTATTACGGAACCTTGGCAGCTAACAGGGCATATAATATAGGAATGGTGCAAGGCTCGCTTCCCCGAGATCCCCCCTGGTTGGCCGGCGCAGTACCAGATAGGTAGAGCCCTACCTGGCCACCTTGTTGACGAGGGCAAGCTGGTGCTCTTCCTAGACGAAGAGATCGCCTCCCGCGCTCCCAAACGCGGCAAGCGTCGCAAGGCCGAGACGCAATGGTTCAAGGCGGAAGGGAAGCTCAAGAAGCGGAAGAGGGAGAGCCCGTTACCGCCGTCGTCAATAACTGGAGCAGCTACGGCTGACGTGATTGTCGTCGGCGGGGGTCCAGCTGAGGATCTGGAGTCGAACTCGGACTCGGACGTTGGCAATCCTGGTCCGGAATCGGCCGTCCGCACCTCTACGCTCAAACTACAGTATAGCACTGTACGGCTATACTCCAGCGCTATCATCAACCTCTACGCACAGCAAAAGACCAGAGGCGAGAACCCAGCTCCGCACCCTAATGGCCTGGCGAAGAAGGCGCTTATACGGCATATCCTCCGTGAGGCCGCTTGCCGGAGCCGTAAGGAGTGGGCAGACCGTATCCTAAATACCATCAAGGACGGCTATTTGCCGGCCAAGATCCCCGAGCATATAGCGGCGGCCTGGCGGTTCAGCGATGTCAACAGCGGCTTTCGTACAAACGTCGACTTCCTTTTCGGCAACCATATGCTCTTGCGGTCGAGCAACAGGCTACTGCTCGAGCTAGCCGACTGCTTTTGCCTGGATTTACCAAAGGAGGGTATTAAGACGAACGCCCCGACAAAGGCCTTTGTCGTTCTGATGAACCAGGGGAAGACGAACCAGCATGGCCGGGTTGAATACGGCTCTTGTCTACGGCATCGCGATCCGGAGGCTTGCCTCGTCGGCCAGCTTGCCTTCTGGCTTTTCTTCCGTTGGCAGGCCGAGAAGACCGCCGCCGAGCCGTTCCCGGATTTCAGCCGGCCGGAGCTGTGGTACCGGACGAAGATCCTACGCCGGAGCAAGGCTGATTATACAGGGCAGCTGTCGTACGCAACGGCCCACAAGTGGACCTTGGACTTCTACAGTATGTGTGGCATCACCACGAGCAAGGCCACCCACGCGCCGAGAGTGGCAGCGGCGCAGAATGCCGATATGGCGGGAGTGTCGGACGCGCAGGTAAGACTATAGCTATATACCGGTTTGCTTAAAGGTAGCTGTACGCGAGGGTTCTTACTAACTCTCTATCTCGTACGAACAAATCAGATCCGACGCGCCGGCCGATGGGAGAACGGCGACCAGATAACCGGCTGTTATATAACGACGCTACCGTTCGAGTTCATGCGCGCCACGGCGGACTTCGAGCCTGCGTGGGCTGGCAGTTACCACGTGCCAAGGGCAACAGTGCAGCCAGAGCCGTGGTTGCGCTCGCAGATCTGGCCGGATCTGGACCGCTGGCGTGATTTCGAGGCCGACGACAAGGCTACAGGCGCGTTCATCGAGCTGTTACACTGGCTGCGAGACGTCCTGTTGCAGGATGCTGTGTTCTTGATGGCCAAGTACCCGGGGCACCCCGTCTTCCAAGATCCGGTGTTCTGGTCGCCCCAGTTCAACGCTTTTGCCGCCAAGGTCAGGGAGGCCGTTCAAGAGAGCTTTGAAGACGACCGCGGCACAGCCATCGAGAAGGTGATCCCTGAGGTCTCGGAGAAGCTAAAGAGCTTAACGGCTTACCAGCTTACCGTCGAGAAGGCGGTAGAGAGGAGGCACTTGGAGTTGGTTCAGGAGGTCAAGCTGTTGAAGGCCCAGGTTGCCGATATGTGTCGGATGGAGTACCAAGTCGTTACCACCTTTACCCCCGGTGGGCGGCTACACCGTACCGAGCAATTCGTACGCCAGCAGGACCGCCACAAAGCCTCTCTATCGCCGCCCGGGCTCCCGTACCGAAGACCAGTAACGCCATTGGCCGGACCCCCGCTTACTACCGTCTCTCGGCTCGACTATGGAGCCAATTCAACGCCGGCCACCTATATAGGAGCAGCCGCTATCTCCAGCCCCGCGGTACTTGGCGCGCCGGCTATGGCGGTCGCGCAGCAGGGCCCGCCGCAGATCCGGTTCCCGCGTACGCTTTATACGGTCGGGGACCTCTATCAGCTCTGGCGCCATGGGCTCGCGATGATGCCCTCTATTGACGAGCTCGAGAGGCATTGGGGCTCGCGATGGCGCCTGCGCAACGAGAGGCAGCTCTTCTCCATGCGGAAGGTCGTTATGGATGAGGTCGTACGGCTTGCCAGTGCTCGAGGGTGGCCAGAGGAGGACGCGGTCCAGGAAGTCGAGAAGCAGCGCGTTGAGGCCGGCAACCTGTCGCTAGATGCCTTGGCAAAGCATATAAAGGCTAGACGATAGTCGTAAGAAGCTGGCTTCCATACGAGACTAATATATAGCAACAAGGCTTATTTCTCTTCTCTCGTACGTACGGTAGCTACTGAGCTCCGTGGCTATTCCTCCGTCTGACCAGACGAACGCCCCATTCTATTGCTTCTTACGGGCTTGTTGAAGTACTGTAAAGTACTGTAGAAGCGCCTGTCCATCCATCTGTCCATCCGGATAATAGCTATGTATACTGTTACCCCTGAAGGTCGACCGACAGCACTAACCCTAACCCTGATTACGCTTTAACCCCTGAAAGGGCGCCTGGAAAACTCATTGATCGCGAATATCTCGGCGACGATGGCGATGCATAGCTTATAAGCCGTATCTCGCAATTGATCTAAGCTGGATATATACCAATACCTCCTATCTTGACTTTTTGATCTATTGTGTGGCCGGCAATTTTTTCTTCTACGGGCGGCCGCCCGGCCGCCCCTGTATGGTAAAAGTGTTATTTCAGGGCGGAGCCGTCACCTGCGGGTCATCCGGCGGATCACCCACTAAAAATGCCCCGAGATAACACATCGCTGTATCGACGGGATTGGTTGGACTTGCAATGAGGAGATGGGCATTCATAGTAGTTGGGAACCGTGGGCAAAAGAAATGGCAAAGAGAGCTCTCCTAATGGTCATCTCAGCTAGCCCGTCCATCGCTACACACCTTGAACACGCGAGCTCTCCGGAGAGCACCTGCAACACCACCCCACGTCTCGGTCCGGTTGGGGATAGTGAGTACGTGCAGCGCGTTATAGCACGCTACGCTGCCGCCGACGACGACGGTAGTGCCCTCCCTGACTTTCTGTTAGGTGGTGAGGATGGTACTGATAGCGACTTGGGTTGGAAAGGCTCTCCCGTTCAGCCCCTGGGAGAGAATTCAGTATCTAAATCGAGCGAGTCCGCGTCCGCTGATAAAGGAGAGGAAACCGTGCTCGGCTCCACAAGCCCGCGACAAGTATACAGAGAGTATGAATTAATATCGCTACGCTTAAGGTATTTGAACATTCAACAGGTAATCCGCGATAACGGCAAGGGAAACAGAACTCGTATCGCCGCATCTAACAAATCTCATAGAATCTTCGTCATAACGTTACAATCCTTCCTTAGCAATCTGCTAGGGCGCAAGCCACACAAACCATTGCAGCAACCTCGGGCCCTTCAAGAGGCGGTGGACACCAAAAGTGGTTGGGTGAGTGTAGGAGCGGTGGAGGATAAAACACGCCCGGCCCATCGAACTGAGGAGAGCTCTAGCAAGAACGAGTCCGAGACAGCTACGGATGAGTATGTAATTAGAACCCATCACTCCCGCTTTTTTTGCTCGCCGTTCCCCTTTGAGAACAGGCCCACTAACATGTAGACGCCGCAGGCAAAAAACTTGAACCTATCGCCATGGTTCTTTTTCAACACCCACAGGGGACTTAGAGAGGTTAGGGGGTTAGCAGCCAACGGGTTTTCGGCGGTAGCAATGTGGCGGGCCGCGGGCGGCGGGGAGCAAGAACGGGAACGAGGACGCTAGTCAACGCAACAGGGCAAGGGTGATTCTGCGAGTAACAATAAGGCACGCGTGGGAACCCTTGGTAGGCTGGGGCTGGACACGTAGGCAGTTAAGTTTTAAATGAGTGCTAACGGGCGCTTCAATTAAATCTGCGACTTGCCTAGCGGTGTAACCTATTGAGGGAATTTGGGAAGTTGCGGGTTGCTATGTATATCTTTCCTTTTCATCTCATCATTCATCAATCTTCAAACTTTTGTCTTTCCCAACTCTTTTCTCCCAAACCGCAACCTGGAGTCAAGGGGAAAGCGGAAACGGCTTGGGTAAGTAATGGGTATTAATGTGAGGGTTTTAGAAGCGGAATATCGCACTTTTGCGTGCATGGCTCCGGCTCACCCGCCAGTGGGAGTGAGCTGGGTGAGCTGCAAGTGAGCTAGAGGACGGCACGTTGTGTTGCGCCTTTCTGCAGAGAGGGAGTATAGTAGAATTATGAGGGTGAGCAAGTCACCTGGGCCAGCCATGCAGGGTGCGGATCCGAGAGCCGTCTCAAACTATTCCGTAAACGGCTTCTATTCGACGTCGCAAAAGGATTGCGGCACAGACACGCCCTTCAGATTTTCACATGACGAATGACAAATGCACCATCGGGCTCGTCAACAATATCACAAAGCTTGGCCCCGCTTCCCGCCCCCGAAGCTTGTTACCTTAGACACCACAACTCCAACCGATTGACGAGATACCGGGCCTATCGGTTTCCAGAATGGCGTCTGAGCAGATCGTCCTCTTCGACATTCCCTCGCGCGCGCCGCGCACTCCATGGTCCTACAACCTCTTCAGGGGTAAGTAAGCCCGGCCGAGTTTCCCGACGGCCGACAGAAATCAAGCACAGGCCTTGACCTCTCCGCTAGCCCGACTGCTCCTACACTACAAAGGCCTAGACTTTCGCACAGAATGGGTACGCTGCGTCTCTACTTGCATCGTACTCTTCCAGGACTGAAACGTACCGTGCCGCAGCTGGAATACCCCGAGATCGCACCGCGTCTCCAAGGCCAGTCCGTTCTCCCCACCCCACTCTCCACCACGATGATACCCGAGGGGCTCACCCCAACCCCGCAGCGTCCCTCCCCACCCGGACAATGACCCCCCTTACACCCTCCCAGCCATCCAGCTGCCCTCGCCCGAGGGAGGGCTTCACGTCATGGACAGCCTCGCGATCGCGCACCACCTCAACGCGGCGCACCCCTCGCCGGCGCTGCCCGTCGAGACCCCGCAGCTCGCGCGCCTGCGCCCGCTCGTCCGCGACGTCATGGTGGCCGTGCGCGGCGCCTACGTCGCGCTCGTCTACCGCCGGCTGCTGAGCCCCGCAAGCCAGGCGCACTGGCGCGCGACGCGCGAGCCCGAGTTCGGCGAGAGCCTGGAGGCGCTCCATGCGCGGACGGTCGAGGACCGCGCCGCGTGGGCTGCCGCGTGGGCTGCTGCCGAGGACGCGGCTAGCGGCATCACGGCGCTGCTGGCGGCCGAGAAGGCCGGGCCGTTCTTCCTGGGCGAGCAGGTCAGCTGGGCTGATTTTGTGTGGGGCGGCGTGCTGCTGTTCTTCGAGCGCATCGGGGAGGATGTGCTGGGCGAGTTTCTGACGAGGGCTGGCGAAGGGAGGGAGGTGCATCTACGACTGTTGGAGGCGCTGAGGGGGTGGGCCGGTTGTGAGGAGGACTAGGGGGAAGGGGGAGGATGAAGGATGGTGGTTCTTTTAGTGGGAACAAGGAGAAGCACCCGTATTCCCTGGTTCATTGTCGATCTCCGAAACTGGGGGCTATCAAGAGCATCGGTATTGGGGTGGATAGGACGATCATGGTGAAAATACGGACTTCCATCTTTACTGCCGTCTCGTGTTCGAGTTCTTGGTATCCCCAATAGCCCAACTGAGAACGTTGCCGGGAGACTAGCGCCATCTTGTGTCGAACGAGATGAGAAGGTGACATCCCCAGGTCGAAGAGGTTCGCCTGACGTAGTTCCTCCAGCGTTGGACGATGGGAATCCTGGCCCCTGGGTTGGTTTAAGCGGGAGAATGTAGGTCAAAATGTTATAGGTTTTGCCATCAGCGCTAGGGTCTGCGACACCACCAGTCTTCATGCTCCCATCCCCGCGTTTGACTGTGATATGTTGATGCTCAACGAAGCCCGCCAAACTTCCACGGCTCTGTCGCGGATGTGCTCCCAGGCAAGACCCTCTCCGGTTTCTAGAAATAAGATACATAGATAGGGTAGGACAGGACAGGAATAGGGGCGGGATGGTGAGTGATGAGCCATATATTGCCGGTCTGCAGGACAGCGTGAAGGCAATTCCAAAAGCCACCCCCGAGGTTGTTCACCCAGATAGGTGGAGAGACCGGAACCTAAGCGGCTGGGCCGTGGTGCCCGAAGAACTTGAACATGGAAGGAAGGAATGAGCTCTCTGCGCAGGACCCCCAATGAGGTCTTGCTCAACCTAGCCTTGGCAAGCGTCGTACGGCTGTACGAGGGAGAAGCCTCCCGACTGACCAGGCTACCGACTATTCCCTATTCCTTCATCCCAACGTCTCCAAACTAGATGTGCCTACCTAAAGAGGACCCCTTCTACCAGTTCAAGATATTGTACTATGTCTTTTCGGGTCCCCTTCTGTGCGGCCTAGGAGACTGCGGTTCCTCCTTGCAAGCGACTCAGGCATGTATTGTTTTAAGAAGACACGATTTATTGCCTCCAATTCCCTCCGAAGCAAGGCGCGGATAAAAGCCACGGCACACGAGGGTATTCGCAGCTTAGGCCTGCGCTTTTTCAAGATGTAGATATATGTTTATATCTCCAACATCCCACCCAGCCTACCAAACTCTTCTGTGTAAGATCCCATGAACGGAGTTGGTGGTGACTGTACTATGCAGCCAGTACTACACTACACTACCGAAGGCGCGCCCTGCACGTACGACGCTGCATGGATAGGTACCTACCTACCTCGGTAGGATCGTGAGTTCCTTTGTATCTAGCTCAGTGCCTCTCAATGTGAACCACGATATTAAGTTATTGACTTGCTTAGTTTCCAGCTCTGTCTCCAGGTTTTACTTCTCCGTCAATCTAATACCATCCTGGAGAGAAACTCTTGATCAAACCGCCGCCTCACAGTCACTAAACGGAGTGTGGGGAAAAGCAGTCACTTTTACCACAAGTTTTGGCATATCGAGCAACACGTTCAAGAGGGGGTTATGCGGGTGCGTGCCAATGTGACAACACTTTTGGACACGCCTTTTTATCATCATCGGCCCGAACAAGGTGGGATCATAAGGTAGTGTAGATGTTAGCTGCTACTCCACATCAATCGGCCCTTTCGCTAGAGCAACCTAACTCTAATTCCCGACAGAGACCGGGAGAGAAGGATACAACCTCGGTGCCTGGGTGGTGGGTAACATGATTCTTTTCCATGTCTAGTGCTTCTGCACCCCGGATAACTTCTGGGGTCCCCGCATATTGTCTCCTGTCCATGCGTGCATTTCCCCGCGTGTGGGTGTGGCCAATGTGGGCACTTAGTATGTAGTACATGAGACAAGATTGAGTTGAGCGCCTAAAAAATGCCCCTGCTTGCACGGGGTCCGTCCGTCCCCCCGTCGTCAACACTGGCTTGTGCTGGGCTTAAGTTAAGCAACTGAGGCCACCCCAGTTCAGACTCTTCGCGCGCCCCGGACTTTCAACGTTCGGCCCGATTAGGTACCTACCTAGGGTCGTCTTTCGTCCCACGACAATGCCAAAATACCAGGCCGCTGGCAGGAGATAAATCTAAAACAATACAGTAATCGGAGAAGCACGGGTAGGGCAAGGTAGAGACCGGGGTATAGACCTTCACAGCTTCGTCGCCATGCACTAGGTAGGAACTTTCATCCGTGATTCTAAGAGGTCCTCGAAGGAGATGGGGCGAGGCCAAAATGATGAGGGTGAGATTGTATCTGAGTTCGTTCCTAGAGAAAGGGACGGGCAATCTAGAATGTCTATATAAAGCCATGTCCTTTATTGTACTTCGGCATTATCACCAGATGATATCCCCAGTCTGCGCAGCGACTTGGCTCGTGTCTTTGGTTCGACGCCACGGGTTTAGCCACTATGTCTGGCTCTCTTATTCCCCTTCTGCTCTTCGCCGCCGTGGCCATCGCCGGCGCTTTGCCGAGCGGCAATGCCTCTGGCCATGCCTCGTTCCACGCTTTTGCTGAGCGCGGCATCTTTGGTCCGATCTCGACTAGCTCTGCCGCGGGCCTCGCCGGTGGCCAAATCGCCTGCGATTCCCCCCCCGTGAGCTCGTTCTTTGCCGGGCTCAAGCCTCCGGTATGTAAAACATTGGATCCTTTCGTTGCTCGAGACGTCGGCTAAAACTGCTGGTGCACCGTAGTTCCCAACCAACTCATGGTGGGCCCCCTTTGCCGCTTCTCCTGGAACCGGCACCGCCGCAGGCCCGTTCCCGTATCAGTCATCCCTCGACGGTTACGGCGTCCAGTTCGGCATAAGCAGCGATCGGCAATGGGATGGGACCTCGATCAAGCAGCCCACGCAGATCGACTGGCTTGCTTCCTTTACTGAGCACTCTGGGACATTTGCCAACCATAAGGCGACTGCATTCGACACCCAGAGCGTCACCGTTCAATACTTCGAAGGTAGTGCCTCAATGACGGCGTATCTCGTGCCAGGGTCGCCGTATATGACGTTCCAGTACACCAAGGCTACGCCGTCGTTGAAGTCTATGCACGGCGGGATCAGGTCGTTCAATGGTCAGACGCTAGCCGTCGGCGGAACTAGTAGGTTTCCCTTACACCTTTCCCATCCCATACCCTCCCCTTTCACCACCCCTCTCCTACGTAGGGCATTTTGTCTCTGTTCAGTGTTCACAACGAATATGCAGCGAGTGCAACCGGCACACAATTCACCGTAGTCGATACGGCTGGGACCACCTACCGTATCTACTCTCTCTCGTCCATCACGCTTACGGCCACCTCGGTCTCAACCAATTCTGGCACCATTAGCGCCGGAGGCCAGTTCACCGGGGTGCTCCGACTCGTGAAACTCGCTAAAGCCAGCCACCAGGTTCTCCTTGACCAGCACTACCACGTCTACCCAACATCGGTTGGACACGACTACTCGTTTACCGATACTACAGGCACCCTCTACTTTACTTGGGGGACAGTCGGCGACGGGAGCCAGCTTCTCATGCTCACGTGGCCGCACCACCGGACTAAAATGCAGAACCCAAACTTCCCCGCGACGACGGCATTGGGGTATCTGACGATTAAGGTCCGTCCAACTATTCCCCCTTTCCTCCGTCGGAGTTTTGAGCTCACCTCATCTTGAAATAGGGATGGATGTACCCCGCGATCGGCAATACGTGGAGCATGGTTTACCAGCTCACATCCATCTCGTGGAATGCACCGCGTGCCCTAGATGATTCGTGCTCGAGTGCCGTCCTCCACGGTCTCGAGTACGAGGTGGGTCAGCTCAACAGTTCCCAAGCTCCCATACCCAGTGATTTTTATTATTGGGGGGGCAGCCTCGCCGCCCAGTCGCGACTGGCACTTATCGCGTATGATAAAATCTCTTTACTTCTTCTCATATGCTTCTACCCTACTGGGTACCTGACTTGGTGATGACAAGATGAGAAAGGATGCTAATGTAGTGCATCAATCCTTGACTAGAGATAATCTTGGACGGCCCGATCTTGTTACGCCAGTTATCAACTACCTTAAGGCTTCTTTTCAGCACTGGTTTGATTCTGCCTCGACGACCCTCCCTGCGTACGAGACGGCGTGGGGCGGCCTCATTAATAAAGCTGGCGCTAACAACTCGTGGGTCGACTTTGGAAACGGCTACTACAACGATCACCACTTCCACTATGGCTACTTTCTTAATATCGCCGCCGTTATTGCTAAGTTTGACGGTAACTGGCTCAACCAGCACAGGGATTACATTAACTGGTTCGCAAGGTACCTTTGCCTCCATTTTTTCCCCTCTACCCCTTTTCCCCCTCCTTTCTTACCGTCAGGTATCAATTTATTTTGCAAAGCTAACTGTTACGCAGAGACATCATCAACCCGTCGCCGCAGGACCCTTACTTCCCAGTCGCGCGGTGCCGGGATTGGTTCGCTGGGCACTCGTGGGCGTCAGGCATCGCCAACGGAGCCGGGAGCCGGGACCAGGAGTCGACCGGGGAGGCCGTTAACGGCTACTACGGCGCCCTGCTCTGGGCGTCGGTCGCGCTCTCGCAGGACCATGTCAACTACGCCAAGCTTCTGATTGCGACGGAGCAACAGGCCGCACAGGTCTACTGGCACCTCTACCCGCAAGCTGCCCAGACCGACCGTGACAACCCGTATCCGGAGCCTGAGGTGCGCGGCTTAGTCACCATGGGGAATGTCCAGGACTGGCAGTCTGGCGCCTGGCTGTTCTGGGGCAGCCAGAAGAGCCAGATCGCCGCTATCCAGATCTTGCCCGTCACCCCTGTGAACGAGGTAGGCCTCCCCTTTTTTATTATGATATGTTGAATACCGTGTCTGCTGGGTATCTTTGAAGGGGGGAAAGCGTGAGTCGGGCTGACAATATTTTCTTCTTACAGGTTCTCTACGATAACCAATGGGTCGAGAATGTGTGGTCGTACACCATGCCCGAGCTTGTCGACCCGACCATTGGTGATGAATGGTGAGAATTATCAGGCCTGGGCTTGAATGCTTTCTGCTCTCCTAGTTACCTTTCCCTGTTCTAAATCGTGACTAGGAAATGCGTCATTATTGCCGCCTACGCCAACTCAAACCCACAGGTCGCCGCGTCATGGGCTGGAAAGCTCACAAACTGGGGTCCGTCCTTCTCTCCGGCCCCCGTAGCACTGGCGGTGACTAACACGTAGCTGGAACCAGGCTCGGGAAACACCTTCACAAACGAGATGTACTTCATCGGCACACGGCCCAACCCGAGCGGCGCGCCCATCTGCAGCGCATTTCCCCAGAACCCGTACGGCAGCTTCCAGCTCCAGGTCGCATCATCAGGCGCCTTCGTGGCGGCATCCAGCGCCAACACCAACCTGATCGCCTCGGCCGCCTCGCCGGGGGGCGCGGCCGCCACCTTCCGCAGCGCCTACGTGCCCAACGCCGGCACGCTGCAGCTCGCCAGCACGGGTCAGTACGTGACCTCCGACCAGTCCGGCAGCAGCGTCCTCGCCGCCTCCCGCGCCACGCCCTCGACCTGGGAGCGCTTCACCGTCCGCCAGAAGGTCGGCGCCGCGGCGGACGTCTACTCCATCAAGGCGGGCAGTAATGGTCTGTACGTCACGGTCGCTGCTGACGGGTCGCTCGTTAATAATGGCGCGGATGAGGCGGCGGCGGCTGGTTTCCGATTTGTCGCAGTGTAAGTACCTAGGGGTGGGACCAAGGGGGGGTAGTCTTGGAAATTACCTATGTTGTCTCTTGAGGATGCGCAAGGAGAAAGGTGGGAAATCTGCAGCTATCGTGTAAAGCCGTTTCGCGAAGATATGCCTGTATCAATATCTTTTTCCATGGCAATTCCAATCAGGATATGATAATAGAAAATTACCTAGTTAGCATATAAACTTGGTAAAACAAATGCACGTATATTATTACTAGTAAACCCGCTGGAGCTTCCGTTGGCATCTCCATTCAGCACCTCACTGACGATACCTTTGACTTGGGCATGGGACAACTGGGCTTTGGATACAGAAGGGCCCTTTGGATGTCACTGTCGTTGCCGGAGATGTTTGATGACGGGCAGGGCTGTCCCGAAATAGCCATGAATGCTGAGAGTCTCGGGCCATTGATGCATCGTTGATGCAGGTACACAGATTACCCAGCGACTGGCGGCGGGAAGCTGATAGCTTTCTATTTTATCGGGCGAGGTCTACGGCAGAGTAGAGATATGCGTACTTGAATAGTTTTGCCCTTTCTAAAATCATTTGTCTTTTTTTGTTTTGTTTTCTCCCAAACTTTCATGAGGTACATATATGTACCTCCTACCTAGAGAGCGTGAGCTGTCGGACCGAAGCGCCAAGACGGTTCAGGCGTTGGCTCCTGCCCAAAAGAAGGGAAGCCGGACGAAGACAGCCTAAGACGCGGCAGAACCACTAGTCAACCACTCAGGGGATTCTCCCCTCCACAAGCTCCAACATGGCCACCCACAAATACCCAACCTTCCCACCAGGCGACCACAAAGCGTACATGCGATACGCAGCTGAACAGGCACGGCTATCACCGCCATCCCCGCTCAAGTTCTGCGTCGGCGCGGTCCTCGTCGACGCCGACCGGAATGAGGTCCTCTCGACGGGCTATTCCGCAGAGCTGCCACGAGACCGCCCCGGCGACCCCGGCTCGACACACGCCGAGCACTGCTGCTTCATCAAGGTTGCTGACCGACACGGCGTCCACGACTCTGATATCGCGGGCGTCCTTCCGCCGAACACGGTTCTCTACACGACGATGGAGCCGTGCAATGAGAGGTTGAGCGGGGCTCGGACGTGCGTGGATAGGATTTTGGGGTTGGGGGGCGCGATCAAGGTGGTTTATGTTGGTATTCGGGAGCCTGATACGTTTATTCAGGGGAATGACGGGATCGTGCGGCTGGAGGGGGCTGGAGTTAAGGTTGAGATGTTGGATGACGACACCGAATTGCGGGAACTCATTCTGGATGTCACTTTTGCTGGCCATGCAAGGAGGAGTTGAAAGGGGATTCTACTGGTGGCTGAAACCTTAAAATAACAGGCTTTGGTGTTCGGAGAGCCAGTCCACGGACCCGTATGAGAGAGTCACTTGACACTCTCATGGGCCTCTCTATACAGCACCGGGACCTCAGTCTGCGGCCAAGAGTAGAAACATCCGTTGCTCTCCTGGTGGCTTAGCCACCACTTACTATTGGACGTGTAGTTTAGGTTCGCAAGACCGTCGCATTGACTGGTATAGGCCTCTTATACCAGGTGCCTAACGGACATTGCCCCATGGCCGGTCCGGCGCCACACCGAGACAAGCACGAGACCAGCGGTCCGATCGCAGGAATACAGGAATACAAATCCGAGCGGATTTTCGTTCGTCTTGTCTCAGATTCCACCTTTCCTTCATTCCCTTCCTTTCTTTCCTCCCTTCGCTCGTACGCTTAGGGAAGATCATCATCCGTCGTTTCATTACACTTCTACGACAATGAATCGTGCAACTCAAATACGGATAGCACTGGCTCTCCTATGTAAGTACATTGCTTGATCCCCAACCTTTTGATCGCTCGTGTTTGGTATTTTTCAGAACCTAAATAGCCAACCACCCGGAAACAGTATTGGCGGCCGTGATCGTCCAAGCACAGCGGTTCGGAGATTTCTCAGGCTACAACGGCGACAACAGCAATGGCAACCCCGCCAACGGCGATTCCGGCTCTGACTCTGGCTCTGGGTCTGGCTCTGGGTCCGGATCTGGCTCCGGTTTCGGGCCGGGGCCCGTGAATGGCGGAGGCCCCGGGCCGCGCCCCGGCAACTTTGGCAGCGGTTTCGATCTCGCCGAGGCCACGCGGATGCGGGCGATCCACGGCATCATGGCGGCCATCGCCATGGTTGCCCTGTTCCCGACCGGCGCTATCCTTCTGCGCCTCGTCCCCGCCCCCTATGGGCTGTGGGTCCATTCGTTGATGCAGATGCTGGCTCTCGGCACGCTGGTGAGTGCCGTGGCGTTGGGTATTCGTCTCGTGCAGCAGATGCGCGGGGAGACTGGCGTGGATTTGGTGAGTCTTTGCCTTGTTGTTCTGATTCTCGCATTCTTTTCTCGCTCTCGGCCTCGGATGGCGTTACTGACGGGGACGTGTGTGTTTGTGTGCACCAGATGGCCGACCCAAACTTGAACTACCACTTTATTATTGGTATTATCGTCATGGTTTTTCTAATCTTCCAGCCGGCTTTGGGGCTCCTTCACCACCAACGCTACAAGCAGGTGAATCGTCGGCAGGGTTGGTCGTATGCGCACCTGGTCAACGGTCGTTTTTTGATCACGGCAGGCATCGTGAATGGCGGGTTGGGGATGTGGGTTTCTGGAACCCCGAGCCAGCTTAAAGTTGCGTACATTGCGGCGGCGGGGTCCATGTGGTTGTTGTGGATGTCGGTGGCAGTATGGAAGGAGTGGGTGATCTGGTGGGGCAATAGGTATCCTTGGAAACGGGAGAAGCAGGTTCGTAACGAGGGCGGCGTTCCCTTTTGATTCTGGATTTTGTTAGGGTCGAAGTCGAACCGATTAAGGAGACCATGGAAGTCACCTGGCTATCGGTTGACCATGAGATTGGCTACCTCAATCGATAATAGGAAGGTAGCTGATATTTAAAACCATGGTGACTTTAAGCCAAAGCAGAGTTAAACGCTGTCCCCCGTTCCAAAGCTACCCGGTGGTCAGTTGGGCCGGAAGCCGCTGCTGGCTTGCTGTTACGCTGGCAAGCGGTCACGCACTGTACTGCATACGGTACCCTGTGCACGGGCCACTACCGCAATCATGCTCCCCGCCTTCCACAACTGCGATCGTTGACTGTTCGTTTGACGGCACACAGTCGACAAAGTCATTCGACAACCGCATTATTCGAGATGCCCATTTTCTCTCGGCACGGCAGAAGGAGGAACGGTCGGCGCAGTTAGACCACGGTCGCACCACAATGCCGCCGTGCGGTTAGTTTTAGGACGGTTGACGATAGACGAAGTTGGGATTCTGGGAAAACAAGCAAAGGCATTTCTTTAGTCAATCTCAAAGTTTAGTCATACACCCGCCGCGCCTTCTTTCTTCCCGTTGTGGATCTCTTGCTTCTGACCGGTTCCAGAGGATGCTTATACATTTTTCCGGTAAACAGAACCCGCGAATTGGCCATCTGTGGCGTTGATATCCGTACCCCCGCGCACCTCCATGTGATTTCTCATAATCTTGGCGGGAAGCCAGTAGCACATGATGGAGTCCTGGTCCGCGGTGGCTGTTGCGGTCAGGCTCGACCTCGAGAGTGGTGTAAGAACCTGCGCGGTCGTCACCTTCGGCGACCACCCCTGAGTCTCCTGGAAATAGGTGATCGCCTCTTGGGGGTCGATAAGGTCAACGATCTCACTTCTGAGGTGTTCATGTGGGAAACCCAGCGTATGGCCCGTCTCATGCCGGATCACGCGAACAAACTCGGAGTTCGGCGTGTCCATGGTGAACGAATCGAGATTCATCGTCGGCTCGGGGTTGGGAATAGCGAGGACATCAATGCCCAAATACGACCAGTAACCGTCACCGGCTGATCGTGCGATTCGGACCTGGCCGTTGGAGTCGACTTCAACGAATTTCACATTTGCATACATAGCCCAGGCGTTCATGTGTTCCAAGATGCGAGCGCGGAGATCTTCGGCGGGATCATCGAGAAAGCTCACTGTCAGGTGGACGCCAGCGGCTCCCCAGTACTTGGCCGTGATTAGAGCGAGGTGTTCCGGGGCAATAACGGCTTCAGAATCACCTTGGTGCAGCATTTGCACCATAGGCGCGTTTGCAGGGTTAATCGAAGTCGCGCGCTCGGCTGAGGGAACCCATTGAGGTTTGGGGGGGAGCTTAATAGTGCAAGCTTTGGTTTCTCCGGGAATGGACATGATGTGTTTCTCTCGATAGATCAATAGAGGTTGCCGCAGAAGAGGCTGTTCTACAGGGGACGAGGTTAAGCCAGGAACTGGGGCACCAGCGTGAAGCAGATATGGGATAACAACTCGTGTTTATATGCGAAGAAACCGCCACTGGTCGATACATAATATTGTGGACTTAGTTAACTATTTGACTCCATGACCTCACAGATCTGAATATAACTAGTCTATGATCTCATGGCTATCTGAACTTACGATTGTTGGCGTCGCTTCGTTCGTCAGTCGCGCGGCCCTTTGCTGCGCTACAGGGCACTTCCTTCCTCTCTCCCGCCCCTCAGCCTCCGGAGGACAATTGTGGTTAGGGTTGAATATGGGAGAGACAGCGCCGATATCTGTCCGTCGGCCAACAACTCCATCTAGTCGAGCTTCTTATCGTACTTATACCAATTATTTCTCCGAGTTACCGTGGCGCCAGGATAATAATGACAGTAATAACAAACTTCACAGTATACAAGGAGAAACGGCACGGCTTTATAATGTGGGGCATTGGTCCGTGCTTGAAGCCGGCCATGGTTTTTCTCGGAAAAGGAACCTTTCGGAAGTACCCGTTCCTCGTACGTTCCTCCAGGCCAGGTACCATCCTTCAAGGCTACAACTAAGTTGAGATTTAGCATCGATGGCTGCCGCTTCACCCTCCCGCGTCTGACCCCCGGCCTCTTCACCCGGTTGGTTGCAAGGGTCTAACCGGAAGCGGCGCGACCTGCCCTTGGCGTCACCGGCGACATGACCTTGGATGAGACTGAGAGATTTGAGACCCCGCGCCCTCCGGCGGCGGCCGTCAAGTCCCTCAGAGATGCTGTTGGCGACCTGCTGACCCTCATCATCACCACGTCGCCAACCCCCTCGGCGCCCTCGACAGACCTGCTCTCCCAGATCCTCACCTCGTTTTGTGAATTCTGTCCCGACCTGAGCCGTTGCAGAGTCATCCTGGTGCTTGACACGTACGATCACATTAGCTCGACTGCACGGCTCAAGAAAGGCCATGTCACGGCCGAGGGTGCCAGAAACTATGCCGCGTACAAGGAGAACGCGAAACGGCTCATCCTCGAAGAGTACGCGCCCGACAGAAAGGATCACCGCCTAGAGGACCTGTTAGAGGACTACGACGAGGCCGAGTACGGGTCGACCGCCTACGCACAGCAGACGAACGCAGTGCCGCTTGCCATCACCAAGACCGAGGACGAGCGCATCCTCTTCGTCGAGCCCCTCCAGCGCCTCGGTTTCGGGCTGGCCGTGCGCTCGGCCCTCCGACTGACCAGGACGCCCTACGTCTGGATCCAGCAGCACGACTGGGCCCTGGTGTCGGACATCCCCCTCCGCCCGCTGCTGACCATCATGCAGCAGCACTCGCAGCCGCCCGTCGCCGCGAGCTTGGACGACTTCGAGGTTGCCAAGGTGCCCGTCAAATACGTCTGCTTCCCCTCAGTCCGCATGCTCGAGTACGCCAGGTCCGACCACGTCATGCAGTTCCCGGCCCTGCGCGCCCTGACCAACTTGCACAAGCAGAACTTCACCGTCGTCGTCGGGCCGGGTGACGATGACGCCAACGACGACGAGGACGACGACGGGGGCGGCGCAGCCGGCTTGCAGAAGATGCCGCTCACCCCCCTCTTCTTCTGGCACGACAAGCCGCACGTGGCCGAGACGGCGCACTACCTTTCCCGCCTGTTCCCGGACCGCGCCGCGCTGCCCAGGGGCGCCTTCATCGAGGACACGATTGGTCATCGTGCCAGGACAGAGATGAAGGACGGCTTCTGGCGGAAGTGGGCTTGTTGGTTGTATTATCCAGAGGAAGGAAAGAGGTTGTGTGTGAGGCATTTGAAGGGCAGGACGTGGCGTGGGATGGAGGGGGAGTTGGCGCAGAAGTTGGAGTATATGCGCTTGAATCAGGGGCGGGAGGTTAGGGAGGTTAGGGTTGAAGGGGGGGAAGTGGTTGATGTGAGGGTTGAGGGGGGTGGGGCGGTTGATGTGATAGATCCAGAGAAGCAAATAGACTTAGAGGCGGCTGCGGAATAGAATCAATTATGGACCATTCGGGGATGGAATCTACAAGGTGAGACCGATACCGTCTAAAGACGCCTCGTGGCAATGGGTTTCCCCCACTCCGAGATGGGCTTGTCCGTTGGCACCAGCCACACCACGCCGCCGTCCCATCCATTCCAGCTGGCGCTCTCTCCTGCGTCGGCGAGCGATTCCTCTGACAGCTTGACTCCGGCTTGCATTACGATGACCGTGATTTCTCTCAGGGCGCCATCCATGATGGCCTCGTTCCCGCTGACAGTTTGTTAGTTGTTATTTCTCGGAGGAGGGCCGGGAATCAAACTTACTACACCAGACTGACATGGGGTCCAAACTCCTCCCTCCATGAGCTCAGCCTGTACGGTGCACCAACGTTAGCTCTCCTCTCGCTGTTCACACCAACCAAGCCGCCATCCTCTCCCTCTCAGACACGCCCATATCGCCCAGTCTAACATCCAACCATGCCAGAATAGATAGGTACGAGCAAAACAAACTCACCACTTCTCCGTCTCCCCCCCAAACTTGACCGCCCCCTCCGCATCCACCCCAACCTCCTCCCCCAGCACCCCCACCGCCCTCGCCACCCCAGCCAACTCCCTCACCCCCTCAAACGCCACCCGGATAAAACACCGTCTATAAAACACATCCTGCCCCTCCACCCGCTCAAACCGCACCTTCACACCCCCACCTCCCTCCTCACCCCCACCCTCCCCAGTACCCCCAGCACCCCCCTCCCCACCACCACCACCACTAGAAGAAGAAGAAGAAGAAGAAAAATCAGAAAGGGGCAGCGCGTCCAACCAACCCTGCGGATCGTCCCCGTACGTGGCTGCCGGGTCGATGCCGCTGGTCAGGGTGAGGTGGGCGGGGAAGAAGTGGGGCACGACGCGCGGGGCGGAGGCGGCTTCGCGGGGGAAGCGGGCGGGCAGCGTGCGCGTGATGAGGGTGTGCAGGATTGTGTGGAGGGGGTCTTTATTTTTGTGAAGGGGGGGGGGAGGGTTAGTACCTAGGTTGGTTTTTTTGTGAGGGGGGTTGGGGTGTGTTGACTGTTGAGGGGGTTGTGGTGTGTTTGCCGGTTGGGGCAAAGAAGGGGGGATTGGGTTGTTGGTTTGTGGTGGTGAGAGGGAATTAGGGGGGTGGTGATGGGCGGGGAGACTGGAGTTGAGAGATGGTTTGGAGAAGGGGGTGAGGTGACGTACGGGACTCGGGAGGCAGGAGCCAGAGAGAAGAGCCGGCCATTTTGTTTGATTTGGTTTGGATGATGGCGTTGTGAGATGACGGTTGTGGTTGTGCTGGTACATGTACCTAGATAGCGAGAGTTGGGTTGACGTCGAGCTGAGTGGAACGCCGCTGGAAGCTCCGTAGTCGGGGCTGAAGTGCGGAGTCGTGGAGTCGACATTAAGCCGCTTCTCCATCGGGCCGGGCCGCGAGACTTCCGATGATTTCACTACATACATACTAAAGCTGAGCTGTACAACGTAACACTTCATCGGGACAGTTAGGCCCGGCCCCTTATTTGATTGTTCTCTGGGCTACAATATCCAAAATTTACCGACTACTACGGTACTACCATACACCCTGGTATGAAGGACCAAAGTAACAGGTTGGGCTTTCTTTTTAGCTCCTCGACTTAACTACCCTAGCTCTTGCTTCACACAATCTTCGTCTCCTCACCAGCACCTTGTCCTCCGAAGACTTCGCTTTAAAAAAGTGGATGTCTCGTCAATAGGCCATTGATCAGCCCCGCTTCATGACAAGTGACACAAGCCCACGACCTAAGTGAAAGCGTCCGCTCCAATCCAGATCCGTCTCAAACAACTCGAGCCCGCGGCTATAGCATTCGTCTGTTGTTTTCCAACAATATCCTACCGCGTGATTCCAAACATTGAACTACGCCAAGTATCTCGGCGAAGGGAATATCTCGGTGCTAGCCACTGCTCAGGCCCCCAGGGGCGGTGCGCGACTTGTCGGGCCCGGCTACGCGCCTCTTGGAGTCGGACTTGCCAAAACCTCGTGAATGCCCCAGGGCCTCACTATGGCGCCTACGCAGTCTTCTCCCATGGCGCTGCGTGGGCCGTTGGTGTTGCCCGCGCAGGTTGGGTTGGCCGACTTTCCTCCGGTAAGTTCAGCTGTGGCCTGCTGGTTCACTTCTTTCCCCTAAGCGTTCTTTTTGCGGCTGGTTTCGACGGGCCCTCGACCCCCCTGCCAGCTACCCTCGTGCTGCGCCTGGTCTTCATTTTCCTTTGAGCCTCTACCGTGTCCATGGCGGGGGCGGCTCGTTTGGAGCCGCTGCTTGCTTCCTCTGATGAGCCGGCATTATTGCGAGCGCTGGCGGTTTGAGCGGTAACGCGAGTTGGTTTCCGCTGGGGCCCCCGTCGTGGTCTTTTCGGCTGCGGCTCCTCCACGTCCGCCGTGGTGGACTCATCATTTTTTGCGCCATCTCGATCTGCCCCATCCTGCTCGTTTGCCAAAGTAGTCTCAACGTTTTGCTGGGCAGCCGCTGGCACGGAGGCAAAGTCGTCGTCGAAGCGGTGGCGCACAAACTCCTCGCTGTCCTTGTCCGGGTCGTGCATGCGCAAAGCCCTGTCGTAGTCGCGGTTGGCGTCGTCGATGGCATCGACAAAATCTTGGTTGAGAAGAGATTGGGAGGGACGCGGACCAAACAATAGTTTCTCTTCACCAGCTGGCACTATGACGATGCCATACTTGAGGTCGGCAAGAGGGGGCCCGCCGAGGGCAACGACGTAGCTCGCATTGGCCAGATACGCGGCTATTTCGTTCATGTTCTGGGTGCAGTGGTATGCGGGGAAGTTGGAGGGAAACTGAGGGCCTGAGTTGCCGGGAGCGCCGTCGGAGGGCTGTTGGCGGGGGATGGGGGGCCGGTCATCGGGCAGACCGGGCTGGGGAGAAGCGTAACCCCAGTATTGCTCCGGAGGATAGCCATATTGAGGAGGGTAGCCGTTGTGATATTGTACAGGGTGTCCGTTGTCATACTGGCCTTCTGGGTGGCCGTCGTCATATTCCGCAGGAGCGAGGCCACTATCCGTGCCAGGAGCGACGGGCTCAACTAGCCCCGGATGTGACCTCGTTTTCGAAGCTGCATCGTTAGCCACACTGTATTGGGGAGCACTGTTGTCCGGCCCGTTCTCCAGTATGCTTCCTTGCACGCTCCTCGACACACTCGCTGGCACGCCTGCTGACATACTCGCGGCCTGGTGGGGACTGTCGGGTTGCCCCTTGGAGTCGTGAGTGGCAGAAGCGGAGGGGCCTTGTGCTATCACGGCATGCCGAGGATCCACGAACTTTGGACGAGGGTGCGCGGCAAATAACGCGTCCAACTTGGCCTCTTCGGCAGCTAATTCGGAAGCGGTTTGCTTTATTATTCTTCTCATGGGCCGCTGATTTGGAGGAAAGTTCTCTTCGTACCACTCCTGAGATGCAGCGTCGTCGCGGGCTATCTCGGAAGCGGTGCGCTTTGGGTGCCTGAGAATGAGGCGCTGACTTGGAGGGGGCAGGTCGGCAGAAGAGACAGTCTCGTAATAGCTATGCAAGTCGGGCGACGCCGAGGGAGTCGACCGTCCTCTCCGGCGCGCGGTTTCCTTTCGATTGTGTATGTTGAATCTTTTCAAGTTGTGACGGGTCAGCGCAGGAACGTGGTCGGTGTTGTCGGCGCCTTTATGTGATGGTGCGCCGCTGGACATGATGCGAAAATTCTGAACAATGGAAGGACCAAGGCTACAAAAATTGAATCGTGTCGAGAATGTATCGCTATCGCGGGGCTTGACCCAACAACGCCATTACTCATGAGCGCCGACGAGATGTTTAAATGAGAATTGAGGATTCAAGCCGCACCCCGCGCGGGAACGCGGAACGCCCTCCAGGCAGGCCGCAGGTGTGCTTTCTGTTAGCGCCCGCGGCCGCGTCTTGCAGGCCCACGGGCTTGGCGGCCTGTCTGTAATCTGTATGTACTGTGTATTGTGCCACTCAAACCGCGCGCTTAAAACATCCATGGTTACATTGGCCCCCAAGGTTGCATCCCATAATTCCCATCCTAATGCTACGTACTTCGTGCACTACCAAACTTTCCCTTGACCTCATGCTCGAGTCGTACACGCTCTGTATCGGCCTTGTCGGTCAGCACACCATTCCAGCGGCTGAATTCTATCATGATTGGATACATGGACCCAACAGCCCGGATCAAACATCGACAGCCGCCCACTGCCGCCATCAAGGGGTCTTTTGCCCCCGATTGAGGAGTGACAAACCGCCTTGCACATCTCGCCAAAGATAGCCGCAGGTTTCAACCTCCCATCAGCCCTGCACGCACAAACGGCTGAAACCTTGGGCTGAAAACATGACACAATTACCCGCCCACCAACGAGGAGGAGGAAGGGGAGGGTGAAGCAGGCTAGCAGCCCTCCTATGATAGGTCTCAAGGTCTCGGATTCTCAAGGGCCAGGGCCCAGGGCGTCCTTCTTCCCTCCTGCCAGGTCTCCTAGCGCCCCCTAGCGCCCGACTGAGGCTGGATGCACTCTGGGTCTCTGGCCACCTCTTTGGGGGGCTCAGTACCTCGAGGGCTATAAGACAGTACGAGTCCCACGACTTGCTCCCCGTTAGATCTACTAGGCCTTTCGCACCCAGTCGCCCATATTGTAACACTCACTTCGTCTCTTATTTATTTATTTCTTTCATTTTCGTTTACGTTCCCGTGTTTCTCAATCATTCCCAGCCCTAGGTAGTTTTCCTTCACCATCCTCACCATGTCTCGGAACCCTGCCGACACTCAAGGACTCGGGGGCCATCTTTTTACCCTCATACCACAGGACACAGAGGCGGGAGCTGTTGTCGCCCTGAATCCTAGCCACGCCAGGGATTATCGTGGGGTGGATTCCATCGCTTGCTTCGCCAACCGTCCGTCCAAGATTCCGGGGCGGCTCTTGTCGTTCGGGCGCAACGAGACACACGACATCCAGCTGCCCTCGGAAGGCCCCGCCTCCAGAGCGAGGATTGACCATGCCAACGCCAAGAGGCATGTTCGTAATTATGGGAATTATCGCAACGATCACTTCTTCTTCTTTCTCGCCCCATCCGGTGAACTCATCCTCCGCGATCTGTCGCCTTGTCTGACGGCCATCGAGGTTGAAAACTCCAGTCCCAAAGAGGGGTATTTGTACAATCTTCACGGCAAGAATCCGCGCCAGCGAGTCATTCCCCGAACCTCGAGAGCCGTGTTCATCACGTTTGGCACCTCCACCTGCTTCCTCTTGAAGTGGGCTCGTGGGTATCGGGGCGAGGATGAGACGGCAGATATTGTTGCTCAAGGCCGGTTGGCCGGCCAGGCCCTCGCCCTCCACATGCGGGGCATGACCCTTACCGCCCCAGATGAGGATACACTCATGCCGCCCGAGCACCATTCCCGCGAACTCCGCAGCCGCCACACGCCCTCCGGCGGGTCGTCCCTTACTGGCCACATCAGGCCCATCCACACGTACGGCGAGTTAGGCTCAGGCACGTTTGGGCAAGTGTCAAAGGCCGTGGACCTGGCCTCAGGCGATCTGTGGGCGGTCAAGGAGATCAAGAGAGACGCGAACCACGACAGCTGGAAGAAGAGCTTCTTAGAAGAGGTCAAAATTCTCCTAGACCTTCGCCATGTGAGCACAATCGACCCGCGGCAGATAAGGACGAATTCGCTAACAATATTCGCAGGAAAACATTGTTCATTTCGAGACCTACCAAGACTTCAAGATTGGCGGCCAGTACCAACTGTTTTTCCAACTGTACAAGGGCAACGTGCACGATTTGGCCTCGTGCGACGGTCCGGCCAGAGACCACGATATCCAGCCGAGTTTCTGGACCAGGTTCATTGTTCAAATGTGTTCCGCCGTCGCCTATCTCCACTCAAAAAGATCGTTCACCGGGACATCAAGCCTCAAAACGTCATGTATGACTATGTCGACGGAACCGATGAGGTCTCCTTTTTTCTGGGAGACTTTGGTCTGTCTAACACCGCAGCCGCTATGAAGATAAACGCGCCGGGCGGCGGTACCCCCTTCTATAACGCCCCCGAACTTGCCAGGACCAATACCCCGACAAACGCCTCGGACATA